>WAAB01008186.1:358219-372846 GCA_013389865.1 Piaya cayana
AATTCACTAAGAGAAAATTACAAAAAAAAAAAAAAATCATGAAAGAAAAGTACTGGAAAATCAGGTGCATACATGTAACCAGCCTCAGCGTTGATCTAACGTAAATGGTAGCACTCATGGGGCAGATAATCCAGCTTCTCATTGATCTTGGCAGTACTAGTAGGGGGCAATATTTGCATTTGGTTGAGTTGTTCTTGGACAAATTTTCTCCACAGTATTAATACAAAGAAGCCTTCCATTAACACTAGGAGAGCAGAGCTTTTCATTAANAACAAGGAATTATTATCCTTCTCCCTGCAAAGCAGAGCAAAATCAATATTCTTCTCTGGGTCTTTTCTCTAAGTCTCCTTTTTTTCCCATATACTCTCACCTTTTGCTGTCTCCATTCTGGAGATATTCCACTCCTTTGATGAAGGAAAGAGGGAAAAACCCCATTTTAAAAAATAATTATTTGGATTCATTTTAGGCTGAGATGGATTGCACAGTAAAGTGCCTGTTTATCTCCATGTATGACAGAGTTCAAACGCTGCAAATGTGTGGGTGTGTGAATGTACAAGTTCTGCCCGTTGCATCCAGGCAGTTCCATCATGTCTGGTCAGTTTAATCCTGCTGTCTGGTAGAGACCTTGACCCTTATTATGTTCATGCAGAGAATGAAAGAGCAAAGGATTTGCTGTCCTCACATGTCCCACCTCACCACGCTGGCAGCAGCTCCGGGTACTGTGACTGACAATGCCTTGCTGGACATTTCCACCTGCCTCCTGGCAGTATGACAGTGAGACACAAGCTGCAGCACAGAAGAGTTTATCAGCACCAGGAAGCCAGTGTTTGTGGCATATCAGCATAAACAAAGAAATTGTCTTAATAGAGAACTACACCTAGAAGAATTGCAGTCCCCTCATGGGATCACACAGCATGTGGTAAATGAAGCCAGGCAGTGAACCCAGAGCAAAGAAGAGCAAGTTTATAGAGCAGCAGCTAGAAAGAAAGCAAACAAGTAATGTGAACGGAGTAAAAAAGACTCCCATATACTAGCAGGGAAGCCAGAACCAAGTCTGTATGTAGAGCTGACCATGAGAGATAAGATGAGAAAATGAAAGTAAAGATTTTTACTGTCTCACTGGGAATTAAAGGACAAGAAGCAAGTGAGATGCTGTTGCCAGGAATAATGCCTGAAACACTGCAATAGCTGATAAAGGTGTTTGATTAGAATCATGACCCTGCAGACAGAATGAGACCCTGGAGAAATATTGTATCTTTTACCCCACCCCAAGAAGCAGGAACTGAGATAGACACCCTCCTCGCAGAGCTGCAAAATCTATAGCTCTGGAGATGTTAAACACTCCTTAAATGGAGCCAAGATCATCTGTAGGACACATGAGTCCCTCTTACAGAAGTATAAAAAGAGGAAATCTAGCCCTAGAGAAACACCTCCAGACAGCAGGGGAACACTAGCTATCCCAGGAAAAGGTCAAACTGATGCAGCAAAGGAAGGCAGCAAGCGGGAGGGAGCAGCCTACCAATAATGCAGCCAGCAGAAGCCAGCGGAGGAGCTCTGTAGTGAAATAACAAGAAAGGCTGAAAGCAAAATGCCTGGCAAGGGCAAAGATGCAAAAGAGGAGCAGAACCAAAATGTCTGTCTCAATCTTGCAACTGCCTGGGGTGTTAAAAACCAGAAAGCCTTTCAGATACCTGCAGCATGTCTGCAGCAGTGGGAGGGACCTCGGGGGTCCACACACTTGATGGACCATGATCCCCAGCCTTTGGGACCCATATCTGCCCTTACATCAACAGCCAAGTCAGAGCCAGCTGGGTCACAAAGCCGCGATGTCATTGGAAGGAGTGATAAGCAGCAATTCTAACCTGAAGAAATGTGACCACATCGTGGTGATGTACAATAAAACCATCTTGAGGTCAATGGGCAATGCAGGCTGTTGATAATAAATCCATGAAACAAGAGTTGTTATTGCTCAGAGTTTATAACAGTTGACATTCAAAATCACCACCCAGGGCAGAGCACCAGGGCAGTGCATGGCCTTCCTCTGATCACAGTACAAACCCTCAGTGCCCTCCACTTGTAAGGAGACAGGCAGTCTCTGTGGGCCAGGTCCAGGATTCAAATAGGACTAAAGGGCATAGCTCTCTTCCTTGTGCTGCATCAGTAAAGATAACCTCACCCAGAGAATCTCACCCAGATACTGTCTGCACTGCGATCACAGACCTCCTGACTGCATGCCCCTGTGCATCATGTAAAAAGGGTAAAAGGGGGATAAAATATTTTATCCTGACCTAGTAGCTTTTGGTCATGTCTGAATCCCTGTGCAAGGTACCAAAGAGAGATGAATCAGCTTCAGAGCTTATATGTTCTTGTTTAAGAAACTGCATTATAGAATACAGAATTGATGTTAGGCTGCTAATTTGTATAATCATCAAAAATGATTTCTTCAGCTTGTATTTTTAAGAGATGGGTAAAATTGTGGTTTGCCTACTGTGCTAAGAACCTGGCATGTGGCCACGTGCTTTCACACGTTTCCTTGCAGACTATGGGGCAGATTCTAAAACCAGTGGTGCCATCCTAAATCTGAAGCAATTCCATCTACATAAGATCAAGAGCAATCACAGTGGGACTAACTGTTTCTTTGTTTGGTATCAGGATGTATAAATATCTGACACTTCCTATGCAGGTATCTATATATCAAAGTTAGTGACATGCTAGAATTATCAATAAAAGAAAGATAACTTATACAATAATCATCACTTCCTGACAGCTGAAATCCAGAGGAATCAGCTCTGCCCTTCTTTTAGTGAAAATGAGTAACAAAACCTTACCTATGTGAAGTTTGTCTCTCACTCCCAAAATAGCTCAGATGACCTGTGTTAAAGACTGTGTAAGAATTGTTGAGAAACAATAGAGAGGAATAGGCAGAGATTTTAAGCTGGGCATTCTCTCCAATAGATATATGAAAGCACAGATGACCTAGCTTTAAAGCATGGCCTTGTTGAACATCTGCTTTTTAATTCGAATACATACTAGGTAAAGCATAAAATATATATTTAAACGTGTATTTCTTTGGCAAATATAATTTTTGAAGCACAACTTGAAATAAGACATCTGTGCAACAACTGTAGATAAAAATACAGTATTTAATGCTCTTTGCAAAGTTATGCTTCACCAATGTTCTTCAATGAGGAATAGTGAATTTTTTTTGTGCCGGCAAGGTACAAGCAAGATCCAAGAAGACAATCCTTTGCCAAAAGTGCTCACACAGTATCTTGAGTACTGAGGACAGTCACTTCATTCTGGTCTAAGTAATATTTAAGCTAGAATCTAAGCAGGGGAGAAAGAGAAGTTTTTTTAAGCTTGATGCTGATGCTGGTAGTGGTTGTTACATAGTGCACTTGCCTCTCATGAGTCCTAGCCTCGTGCTTTATGCAGCAGGATTTTGAAAGGTATGTAAGTCCCTTAAAAATGTAATTAACACTTCAGTGGAGTTTTCTAAGAGCAGAAGTTTCTGTTTGATACCTGTTTTGATAGAAATGGAAAAATACTGAGCATCCTCTGGTTTGAAGTGAAGTGGATAATAATAATAATAATAACAACCACCACCAAAGGAGAGGGAGGACAAGAGTTAATACAGTGAAATCACCAGGATGCAAGACAGCAGTGATAAGGATATGGGGGCTCTGCAGTGATGTGGCAATTCCCTTAGCCTGTGGCAGGAATATCTCTCACTGATTAGAGCTAATTAGGAAGGGCTAGGCTTCAGCCTTTTTTATCATCCTCAGTAAATCTGCCTTTGATGCACACTGGTTAGAGCACAGCTCTGATTCTAAAATGGGTGTTGGTTGTTCTTCCTTCACTGGTCCATTTAAATAAATTTGAGCAGTTCTCTAGGTCTGTTATGCACAATAAAGTTATTTTGGTTCCTGATGACTGATTTCTTTGGCTCTGTGAATGAGGTGAGAACACCAGTTTTGTTTCTTTTTAGCACTGCAAAGGAACTCTTGTGTAATTTTGAGTGCTGGAAAAAGTTTTGAGTAGAGGTAGGGAGGTGATTTGGATTCTGTATTCTACGCCTTTTATTGAGGTACCATAACTGATTTGTTGGTGAGAAAGTTCATAAATTTTGACACAAGAAACTGAGAATGTCCAATATTGAGAAAATTATTTAGTTTTTCTCTACTAGCACAGTTCAGTTAGTATACTAGCACAGATCAATTGGTTGAAAGCTGAAGCTGGATGAATTCAGGTTGGCAATAAGGTGCATTGGCTTTTTAACAGGGGAAGCAATACCTTATGGGTTGTTGTGGACTTTTCCTTAAGTCAAGACTGGGTAGCTTTCCAGAATTAAAAAAGGAGCCCTGGGTTTGGTGAAGCCTGGGTGCAGTTCTGCTGTCTGCATTATGCAGGAGGCCTATAGCCTTCAAACCAACTAATCTAAACACTCAGAGCAATGGGCGCATCTCTGAAATTTGAAAAAGATGAACTACACATGCCCCAGAGACATGGCATTTGAATACCAAATACCCCAAATGGCCCATAAAATGAGCCTCCTTGGGGATTCCAAATGTTTCACGGCATTCCTCAGAAAAATTAAGACCTCAAGCACATGAGAATATGCCTGTGTTGACATACGGTTAAATCTGAGCAGCACTCAGTGGTTAAATCTGAGCAGCATCCAGCAACATACTAGTGCATGTATGCTGTGTCAAGGAGTAGAAAACACTTGTACAAAGCATCTCGCAATGCAAGTGATTGGATAGCTGGAGAAGCCAAAGCCAGGTCAAAGCTGATCTGTGACAGGCCAGCCTGGGGCCTCCCATCTGCTTTCCAGCATTGAAGCTCATCGCTTAACTCTGCAAGGTGAGAGGAGCATGGCTGAAATTTGACCTCTCACATGACCCATCCGGCTTTTACTGCATCTTCATTACTGTGCTCCTAAAAGCTGTGCCCCAGGAGGTGGTTTCTAGTCAGCCAAAGCCTTCGACTCTGCAGATTTCTGTCTTGGTGGATTCTGGCCAGCTGGGAATGGCTTCATACTCTTGAAAGCATACGAAGCCTGAGCTGATGCAGAAGAGCAAGATGGTAGCTGCAGGCACTTGAGATTCATGAGGTAAGCCTGAGCCCAGGGCTTGTGAGTGAAGAAGCATTTGCTGTTTTAGTTCCTTTTATTGTGTTTAGTAAAATGTCCTTTTTTTTCTCTGGAATGCTGAATCTTTCTGTTGGCACAGTTTGAGCTTTTGGCACATTTAATTTTCTCTTTCCCTTCTGCACTTAGGAAAAGCTCTTTTTTTTAACAGTGGACTTTTTTTTCCACAAAAAACCTGCCCAAATCTTAATAAAATCTGAAGGTGGCAGCAACGAAATAATAGCAAGGCTATGGCTACAACTTCTAAGGCAGGTTTGCATCATACAATGCTCAATTGAGTTTTTAAGGTCTCACAAATTGGCAGTTTGTGTCTGTAAGAGTCCATGGCTGAGCTGGTAAGCCCTGCCTCTCCAACAGGACCGTTCAGCCCTGTGCTGAGAAGAGTGGTGTTTGCCCTATGGCTGCCTGCAGGCAGAGGTTGCCTGCACAGAGACCGCAGGTACATCCAGCCCTTGTCAGTGCTTTCAAATGTCCTTCTGCAAACATGAGGAAGGTCTGAGTACAGGAGTGAGAATATTCATAGGTTTTGTCTCTGGAAAGCTGATGTACTCAGAGGCTTTTAGACATGATGGTTTTACTGTGTTCATATCTTACATCTTTTATAATATCAGCAGGATGTATCATGCTGAAACTGTAAATTGCTTTGCATGGGTTGGTCATCTCAGAACAACGTCCAGCCTGCAGCACGCAGATATGCTGTACTTAGGTTCAGAGATAAGGTGTCTCTTGGTTTGTCAGAGTGGTAAAAATATTATCACTGGCGTTGCTGGCCTGTACCTGCAATCTGAAGTGCCCCACCTCCCCTCCTCCTAGCCCCATGGCTTCTCCTCCGACTTTCCCCATAGCTAAAGGGAAATGCGGAGAAAAGTTCAGTGAAGTTCACCTACCACCACCAGGAACTGCCTGAGCAGTGTAGCCGTGATAGGGGTGATAAAGCAACAGTTATCACCATGACTGACCGGTATGGGTTTAACCACAGTGAAATCTGTCGTGACAAATATGTCTATGAGTTTTCATCTTGAAAAAGGGCAGAGAACAGTTCGATATCACAGGAAGGTGCTGCAGAGGACAGGCAATAGTAGGGCTATGTGCCTCATGGAGACTGTTTGAGATTCCCTTCTAGACTGCCTGGTAAATCAGAGGCATGACAGCAATAACAGCCTTGGTGGGCCCTTTGCTTGTGTCCTCGACCACAGCAAGTCCAGAAGGCATGCAAGTGCTCTGGCTGCGGTGCCAGCGCCTGACTTCCCCCAATTAGTTGTGTGATGGTCGGTGGGACAGGAGGCTGAGGGGGTGAGCAGGTCTTCCAGGACTGCACGGTGGGATGATTAGGCAGGGACTGGCAGCGTGCTCCTGCTGCTGCTACTGCTCCCGTACTGTGCTTCACGGAGAGGATGCAGAGGCGTAGCAGGGAAGCAGCAGGAGAGTAGGATGCCACATGGCGAGGAGGAGGAAAAGAAAGAGGTGGAGGAGTAGGCAGAAGGGAGATTCAGTTTAACATGGCATGCCAGGCCTCCACTGCTGCTTCCCTCCCTCAGGCCTGCTCATCATGAATCTAATTTGCGCATGGGGTGAGGGGGATTTTGTTGGCATTGTTTTATTCTTATTAGATGTGCTCCTTTGCATGGCAAACACTGGTAGTGCTCATTGCTGTGCATATAGGCAAACATGGCCCTGGGTGTACATCAGTCTAAGGCCCTGATTCTGCAAACACATGAATAATCTAAAAAGCAAGAAGACTTAACGATATACTTAAAATGACATCTACTTTTGTCTTCATCTCTCTTTCCTCCCCTCTCCCAGTCTACTTTTGCTTCTCTTTAGTTAATTTGAGCTCAATATGTCAATTATAACTTGCATACAGAAAACATAGTGATTTTTTCTTTAATCTCAATTTAGAATCCAACCTAATCTATATGTATCTAGTAAAACAAATAAAATCCACTTATGCCCTGTCACAGCTAAGATTCAATATAAGATACCTGCTCTAGCAGGAAAGGCTCAGGAAGGGTCAAGCTTCGAATGGCAGTTGGTATGCGAGGGCATTGTCATTTGAAAAGATTTGTCTTAACCTAACTCAAAAGAATTTAGGTATGTATTTCAATAGATGATTGTTTGCTTTGCTTATAGGCATTAACTTGGTCTCTTAAAAAATTATATTTGGGAAAGCATCTATTTTTAAGCAATTTCGTGGAAGGCAATGCAATTACCTGCTGTTTTAAAGGAAGATCAGAAAATTCACAAAAGGTAGAGTTAGCATACACACACACATACACACACACACACACACACACACACGTATGTTTAAAAAAATAGATTTAAAAAACTTCCCTGGGCTTTGGTGTGAAGGCTCTAAGCAGCAGCAGACAGCTCCTTATTCTCAGTAGCTGCAACATCATTACACAAAGATACAGAGACAGGGGAGCCACTATTCAAATGTAGCCCCTCAACTTTGTGACCACAAGTGGGTTCTATTTTGGTCCCTGCTTTTGAGGCTGCTTTTGATGAAGGGATCAGAGTTTTTCAGCTCCCTGCCATTACATGCTGCTGTTGACCTCTACCTGCTTCTAGCTTTTAGAACTTTGTTTCCATTTCCATTTCTTTAGTATGAAGGTTGAGGGTGGGAATCTGTATTTTTAAAACCTTAATGCCAACTGCTGTGTGCTGTGGCTGACTTTTACCTCCCTTATATTTCCTCTTGCACTACTAGATCAGAATTGTCCTAAGTATCTGCTGGAGTATGGGCTCTGGACCCACATATGCTAGTGACCTGGGACATAAACTGTTGTATGGCACATCCTGACTTAATCAAATCTGCAACAAAGCCTTAAGAATTATTCAGGCACCTAAACCCCACTAATTTTGGTATCAGGTAAGCCTCAAACTGACAATCAGTGCATTATTTTTTCTGTGGCTTGATGTCTCCCTTCAAAATCAGAGTATTTTCTAGACTGTTTTGTTTTTTCCTCCCTTCTGGGCAGACCATGGCTTCTGGATATCTCTGTGCTGCTACTGCACGATGCCCAAACAACGCTTCCTGTGGGCTGTTACAAATCTTTAGTCCTCTTGCATTTCATCTTATCTTCAGGCAGCCTGGGTTACAATATGGGCCATGGAGAAGAAAGGAAAGAGTGAGATCCCGCAGTCACTAGGCATCTGCAAATTTAAGGGCTGGCAGGGGCAGGCACGATCCTCAAGTACCATCCCCATATGATACTGGGGGGGACTTACTCAAACTGATCCTCTGCTTGTACAGCTCAGTAGCCTAATACTGACTAGTGAGAGAGGTAGTGGTGCTATTGGGAGATGGATTTTTAGCAGTTGAGAGAACTGGCTTTTAGCCCTTGCAGCCCTGCAGTCTTGCTTCTGTCCCATGGTGTGGCTGGGTAACCTTTCAAGGTTACGGGAACACCTTTTATATCTCCTTTTGCTCATTGCTAGGAAAAGTATCTCAATTGTTACCCACCTTTATGTACCTCCTGGAGATGCAAGCAAGACACATATGCAAATAATATTATTGGCATTGTATTATCATTTTTCCCAAGGAAATCGCTGTATCCCACAAAGCAGAGCACGATTTCTTGTTTATTGTGTAATAATAGTCTTTGTGTTGTTATGGTAAGTAGGACACAGATACAGCTTTTCAGTGATGTACAGTACTCTTTCTTATCTTTAATTAAATGCTGCTCCCTTGTATTGGAACGTATTCTGTGATTACACGTTTACAGTCTTTAAGTAACTTACTATCAAATACACTAATGAAAACCAGTGCCCCAAAGTGACTCGTGCCTTTTGTCCTGTAATGTCCCACACCTCTCTCATTTTTTTTTATTCTTACTTTCTGTTTCCAGTTTAAAAATTAAAGGATTGAATTAAACATTTTTGTATGAATTTCCTCTAACCATCTCTGCTTTTGATCTAGGGACATGTACCTATCTAGTTCTCTGCCCTTCCCCAGAACTGTAACCCCTGGGGATACCATAGAGCATAGAGATGATACAATTTAATAAAGTCACAATAAAACATCCAAGGCCTTTCATACTTTTTCACTTTCTTTAACTCAATTTATTTTTCATTTCATGGACAGAGATTTAGTCTTGGTATTAGTTTATGATTTTGCTGAAAGAATTACTGAACACATACAAAAAGGAAATATTATTTTTATTATTTATTTTGTGCCATGTATACCATAGGAAAAAGAAAAAGAGTTGAAATCACTTCAGTACCGCTGTGTTTTTCATTACAAAGTTATTACATATAGAAATTACTCCAAATTATCTGAAATGAATGGAAATTATGAGGTTTAAATTCCCCAGGTTACTGCAAGCACAGCACTGGAAATTTATTTTGTCATCTTGCTGAACATAATTGCTACAACAAAATTTCTTCCATTTTACAACTGCAGCATAACTTATTTATACCAGTGTTGTTGTAATTTTACATCAATAAGTTGCATGGGAAGGAGTACACAGGTGGTAATTGAAAACAATAATTTGTAGTAGGGTCCAGGTGGAATGGTTGGCTCAGAAAATGCTTAATTTGCTGCTCCGTAAATGCTTCGCATCTCTGTGGCCTTTGACTATAACGCTATCAAACCTCTGGTCCACCCCGAACTGAGGTGACCTGATCATCCTAAATTACATTTCGAAGTGTCAGCGGAAGTGAGAGGAACAACTGATCTATCATCATGGCACTGACCTGCAGCTCACATGCAGAAGCAAAGGTGAGGTGCCTGGTGGGGGGAATGCAAAGTTGAAACTGGGAAAGCGGCAAGCACGATCCTGGAGTCAGGAGCAGCATCTTTCAGGAAACTGAGGTAGAAGAAAGACAATGCAGGTCTAAGGTGTGTGGTGTGTGCATGCACATGTGTGCACTCTGCATGTTACAGCCAACACCAGATGCTACCCCTGGCTTTTCGGCTCCATCACCTCCACTGAGTGTGGCGGTATGTTGTCATTTGTTTGTCAAAGGGAATGCTGTTGTTTGATCATTTTCAATTAAGATGTGAGTAGTTGCCTGAGACACAAGCGATGATGTTCACATTCATACTTTACTCCATTCTTTATGAACAGGAATGTGTAATTTGGGTGCAATACACAGGCACTCCCAGGCCAGGCATCCACACTTCTCTGAACCATAATTGTCAACAGAAATAATGAAACTGCAGAGGCTGGCACTAAATCCAGAATCTGATGAATTTCCCTGTTTGAGTACCATTGCCCAAGTTAAAATAATAAACACAGTAATAATAATAACAACAATGACTACGATGATAGGTTACTATGGATATACTCAAGTTAAATAAAATAAAGAAGGAAAAATAGAGGGATAAAGGACAAGAATGAATGAGGTGCTGTTCTCTTCTGATGTTCAGATTCAGATTATCATGATTCACAAAGGACAGGCTGGAACGTTTCTGTCATGAGTTGAAGTTGAACAATTCATTGCCACGTTGAGAGCTGAGAAGCCTTTGTTATTTTAAACGATCCAAAGATTTCAAATCATCTTAAAATCATCTGAGAAGGGAAAAGGAAGAAATTGGTTGAAACTTGCTCTTGAAACCTCTGGAGAGTTGTATGGATCCCAAATTTCAGGTTATACAAGTGCTGAGCATCACCTATAGAGAAGGGTTCTTTGTCCCCTCCATATACAAATGGAGTTGTACGTTAATCTCCCTTTCTCAATGGACAATGTAATGTATTTGCATAATGGAGCAAGTTCTAAAAGTACTTATTTGGATGAAATTATCCCTCAGTTTCTAGGAGTTTTTCAATTGTTGTTGGCTTTGGGTGGGTTTTTTTTGGTTGTTGGTTTTTTTTTTTTTTTTGTTTTTGGGTGGGTTTTTTTTGGTTGTTGTTTTTTTTTTGGTTTTTTTTTTAACAGCAAAGCTAGTGCTGGTTCACAAAACTCAACTTATTGCACCAAACAATGATAGCATTTGTTTTCCGAAGACACAAACAATTCTTGGATTGAATTCACTAGGGAAGATGTGCCAGCTTTTTCTAAAAAAGCCTCCCCAACAGCAGTGGATTTTGCCCATCTTCCTTCAAATTTTTTTTTTTTGTAAATAAAAATCTTAACCTGGGTATTATGTAGATGGCTGAGTAGCATTCTTAGTGGGACAGAGCAGATACAGCAGATGGGATGCTTGACTCCTATTTACTTAGAATACTTATAAAGCATGTTTCCCTCTGCCTGTCAGTGTATACACAGATACGGACAGTCCATCACACGATAAGAGAGGGTGCTGGAGAGAATTGCTGTCTGATTTTTAGGGAGACCTTTGAGTTACAAATGTAGGGGCAGGTCTTGCTCTCACTGAGGGTCCTGCAAGTGAGGATTTCAGTGAGGACACAACTGAATCCCTACTGTTAGAAAGTCTGAAGCTTAAAGAGGCCAAATTCTGCCTTTAGGAACACACATTTTAAACTGAAGAAGGAAAACAGGGCCTGATCTTCCATTGTATCTGATTAATCAAAACAAAACTGTTATTCTTCTGCTCTTGCTTGCTGGTTCCATGCTTATATTTTTGAGGGGTGAGATGTAATGTTTTGATTTTGTTTATTTTAATTGGAAAATGGTGTGGAAGCAAACTGGTCCCCAGCATTTGGGCTATTATCAAGTATATTTAACACTTGGGAAGAGTTGGAAACATAAGAAAAAAAATCCACAAACCCCAACACTCACAAAAAACTCCCCAAGCCCCTACAGACTACTGTCTAAGCAAGGGACTCCAGAGAAGGTTTAAAATATTAAGTATTGATGAAATCTCATTTTCTAAATTCATTTCTGGAAACATCAGCAAGTGATAGCCACCAAAAATGCTAAAATGTCTTGAAAACACAGCAAAACCTGAGTTGCTTTTGCCTTTCTCCAGAAAGTCTTGGGAATAGTGCAGGGGATAATACATTATCCTCTTAAACCCTCATTTCACTGCACCCTCAGATATACCAGTGTCATGGAAAAGAAAATCAAATGAATAAGTGTTGCAATTTATATGTGTTTGAATGGGTAACAAGAACAATTTTTCTGTTTGCCAAAAATGAAAAACCCCACCAAATCATTCCTCTGATTGAGGTTCTGAAGCTCTGTTTATGGCCACAAAGTGATTTGTTACAAAAAAATTACGCATTTTGAGTTATTATATCACCCAGAAATTTGATGCCACTTAACTATGTAATTTTCAGAAATGATATAAAACCACTGCAGAAAAATATTCAGGCAAGCCCAAAAGACCTCTTTTTATCTTTTTTTATGGGTCTAAAATGAGAACTCACAGAGATCCTTGCACTGTATGTGAAGGCTGAACTGCCACCTCGGGAGCTTTATTAATATGTATGTAAATATGATCTGGTTAGATCCTGTGTTTCTATGTCTTTTCACAAGGTGGAGCGGCTAACGAAGCCGATCAGATCAACACCCTGTGTTTATTCTATTTTTTTTTTCTTCCCAAGCAGCAACATTTAAAGATTCAAAGAGAATGAGGACAGCAGCCTCATTTATGTCAAGATTGTCTCAAACCTCCTTCCTTCCTTCCTTCCCTCTCTCCACGCCCCTCCAACTCCCAGATTTGTATCAAAAACAATTTACTTCTAACTTAGCATGAGCGTTTTCGCTAAAGACTGGGAAGAAACTAAAATCACATCACACAGAATCTGCAGCTCCGATTTTTCTTCCACTGAAAAGTTATTTGAGCAAATGGGGAGAAAGTGCAAATGCATTCAAAACGTGTCCAAGTGACAAACCAAGCCTGCCCTCCGTGAGGATATTGGGATTTCCTCTTTACACTGAACCCACTGTTATTTATGTATCTATATCTGTGCCAAATTTTAGTTAGAAACATCGCATGATTTAAACAAACAAACAAACAAACAAACCAGAAAAGAAAGAGAAACCCAGAAGCTGAATATGTGTGTGGGGAGAGTTCTTGACTCAGCACGCCTTGCTGCATATGGGATAAAATGGAATAGTTAATATCATATTAGCTTGTTTCCTTTTACGATAATAACAGTGTTTCTAGATGAAGACTCCTCAAATCCCTGGTATGCTACAAAGGCAGAAAAGATTATTATCTTAAGATATTTTGTGCAGCAGAACACTTTTCTCCCCCTAATTTAAAACTAGAGACTTAAACAAGCACCTTTAAGGCTAGCGAAAATCTCGTTCTCTCCTTGCAGGTTATGCTCTCGTTTTGCCTGGATATTTCCCCCCCTTTCTTTGGGGATTTTTTTTTGTTTGTTGTTATTTTGGGAGCTTGTTTGGTATCGTGGGGAGCTGCAGCCCCAGGTTGGCAGGCCGGCTACAGGAGCCCAGCGCTGCGTCCTAATCCCCGGGATGGTGGACCGGGAGCCTCGGGCCCCCCTCTTCCCGGGAAGCTCCGGGACAAAGCGGGGCGACGTCGGGGCCGCCCCCGGGGCCGCCGGACCCTCTTGCGGGGCTGCAGCCAGCGGCTGGGGGGAGGCACGACACACACAGCGCGGGTCCAGCTGCAGATGGAAGGCGGGTCGAGGGGTAGGTCAAGGTTAGAGCGAGCCTGCTATTGATCTGGCTTTGAATGCGAGACAGGGAGAGCGGAGAGACTAAAGGGGGAGCTGTGAGACAAGACATTAACAGCTTTCAGTGCTAATGATCACAAGTGCTAGACAGGGGAGGAAAGAGGAGACTGAGAAATCACTTTGGAATTTTCTTTTTTTTTTTTTTTTTCCCCCGATCGGGATGCGTTTTTCTGAGAAAGAGGAGGAAGGGCAGGCAGGGCAGGGTCTCACCCCCCGCAGCCGGCGATGCGCTGCGGGGTCAATCATTGCCGGCCCTTCTCTCCTGCGCTCAGCGCCCGCTGGAAGGCACCGGGTAATCAACAGATGATGCCCAGTAACTTCCCCGAGGAGCCGAGCTCCGCAGGAGAGCAGCTTCCCGCAGCCGCCGCCACCCGAACTTCGCACCCTCGAGGGTGGCAAGGGACACGCTCCCGCTGCCCCCCGGGCCCTGCAAAGCCCCTCGGCCTCGAGGGGAGAAGGGATCCAAGCGGGGGAAGGAGCGAGGGCGGCCCCCGTGCCCGCTGACCCCCTTCCCTGGCAGCGCATCCCGGCCTCCGCGGGCTCGGATGTCGGGGAAACCGGGGGCCGCGGCTCCCGTCGCCCCCCTGCCAGCCCCACGCTCAGTTTCAACTTGCAGGACCGTGAGAAACGAACCCAAAATGCGCACGGTGAAAAAAGCTTAAAAGCCGCTAATATTTTTTTAACCCGTTTGCCGTGCGTTAATAGAGGCGGAGGGCTGACCCGGGGCACAGGAGGGCAGCTCTGGGAGCTGGGGCTGCGTGGCTGCCCCTCATCGGGCCGGGCTGCGGGGGCCCGGGGGCTGTGAGCGGGCGGGTGGGGGGATGTGGGGAAAGGCAGATTTGCTGGAGGAGGCGAGAGCGTTGCTGTTTAGCCAAATTCGACTCGAAGCTGATTAAGGGCAACGAGATGAATTCTGGTGTCCC
>WAAB01008186.1:375408-439505 GCA_013389865.1 Piaya cayana
CCCCTCCCCGGGGCTCTAGCATCCCCACTTCTCCCCGTTCCCAGCCCTGGGAGTGGGTCGAGCGGCTGCAGGCGGAGCAGGTACGCGCTCCGCTGCCCCCCGGCTCCTGCAGCATCGGACCCGTTCAGCGGGGCTGATGCCCGGTGCGGCGTGGGGAGGTTTGGGAAGGGGGGGGGGGTCCGGGATGGGGTCTCGCATCCCGCCGGGAAGGCCGGGCGGACACCAGTACCCCTGTTGTCCCCCCCACACCCCCCAGAAAAACCTACAACACCAAAAGCCCAAACCGATCCCTCAAGTTGCGGCGCTGTGGAGGGCGGCGGCGCGCGCGGATCCAGCCCGGGGCTGAGCCTGAGCCGCGGCGGATCCGAATATTTATGTTGAGATTTTAAAGAATTTAAATAAATAAATAAAATATTCCCCCGGCTTCTCTCCCCTCCCCTGAAAGCCAAGAATAGGAGCCATCTGCCAGGAGCATTTGGTGCTTGCGAGCTCCTCTCTTTCTTTGTTACCGGTGATAAATTTCTGTTTGTAAGATTTCCTTGGGAAGCGAGATATATATGTGTAGATAATTTTTTCCGCCTCCTGTGAGACCTGTGAGGTATTTTTTCTTTTCGTAGCGGAGAGTTGTGTGGGGACGATTTGGGTCCAGAAATTTCAACGTCTTTTTTTTTTTTTTTTTTAATTGGTGTGCGCCTTTATTTTTTAACCCGTGTTACGCTCCCCCCCCCCCCCCGCCATCAGCTGGTGAAACACAAATGAAGATGCATCTGGTATTCGGCTCTTTCGGGGGTAGGGGGGTGTTGGTGTTTTTAATTCTTTGTTATTTTGGAGCCAGATTTGCATCATCATAAAAGGTGGATTCCTTCCCTCCTCCACTCCCTCTCTTCGTTAATTGCATTTTTGTTTTTAACCATACCGTTTGGAAATTGCGTTTCCCTTTTTGTTGTTGGATTCTTAATTTTACCCGCCCTTTTAAATTTTTTTTTTTCTTTAAGAAAAAGGATCAACAACCTAACTCCTCTAAATCGCCCTGTGCAGTTTCTCGCACTTCTTTTCACTCTCATTTGTGAGATGTGGGGTGCTGAAAGTGGGTGTGCAGAAAATCTGGTTTGTTGTGCACGTCTGAATTTGTTTAAAGGGGAGAAACATTTCTTTTCTCGCTGCTGTTGCTGCGGGGAGGGGGGAGGTGGGTCGGAGAAGAGAGCCAGGTAGGTTTGTTCTTCCCAATTTGATGGCCTTTTCTGGTTGCTTTACTTGAGAAAGTAAATAATGAGGCAGGAGAGTATTAAAAGGTGCCGAGGAGCTGCGTGTACAATGGGTTTAGTGGGGAGGCTGGGGAGGAATGGAGAGAGCAGAGCGGTACGCGGCTTCCCTCCCCTCTTGTATTTATCTGTATCTCCATCCTGAGGAAGCTGGCGGAGAAATCAGGCTGCATACTGAACAGTGGCAGAAATAAATGAAGGTATCTAGGGGAGGTGGGGGTGGGAGCTGGGGGGGGGGGGGGGGTGGGGGGGGGGGGGGGGGGCCGGGTATTTGGGCTGGGGGAGCAGGAAGCATTTCAAAGCACAGGCTCTGAGCCTCAGCTGCTGGCTGGCAGGAAGGAGGGTTTGCAATCCCCACACTCCCAGGGAAGGTGTCATTCTTGGATTTAAACTTATCGACTATCCTCTATAAAGGGGAGTTTGGAAAGTAGCGGGCAGCAGAATGGGAAAATGAAACGCAATAAATTAAAACCAACCCCAAGTTCAGCTCCCAAAGCCAGGATGAATTGATACTGTTTTCTGAAATCTTACATTTATGTCATGTTTAGGTTGGGCTTCTGCCTCTCTTTCTCCCCCCACCTTATTTTTTGGGCATCTGTCAGGAGAGTTGCATTTCAGGATAGAATGGAGGTCTGTGCAAGGCAAGGAAAGAGAGATTGGGAGAGAGGGATGGGGAAGAGAGAGAAGGGGTTTGTGACAATGCTCATCTGCAGTTTACTGGGCTTCATGCTCTTGGTGTTCAGAGAAACGTTTAGATCCTGAGTGTAAAACAAACAAACAAACACAAAAAGCAGAGAGGCTGCAAAGTAGTTCTGCTCCGGAGTTGCAGCGTTTCTTTAGCACCGTGATCTTGTAAGACTGGAAACTGGAGTGGCCTATTTGTCCTTGCCAGGCTCACCCAGGCAGTCCTGTAATGCATGCATGTGTGGGACAAAAAGAGGAGAAACACATGGAGAGTGAGAAGAGCTGTTTTGGACCTTTCTTCAGTGGCAGTGGACAGAAGAAACTTGGTCACTGAGCTCACTTGAATGGGTGGATAAAGCAAAAGCGACGATTATGTAGAGAAGAGGAGGCTGAGTTGTTGAGGTGCTCTGTGCAAAGAAATGCTATTTTGGTTTGATTCAAATTCCTGATTTTCCAGCTTAAGATCTTTTTATAACTTGAGAAATATGCTTTCAACCTAGCCCTGCATTCTGCATTTGAAGGAAATGTGAAAGGCAAGAATATGTGAAAAGCTCTCTGATAGCAGTTTTGGAGAAGGCAGTAAAGCAAGAACATTTCTGTAGAGCAGCAACAAAGATTGGGAGAGAAAAGCACAGTAAAATCATAAAGTTTCAGGTAGAGAGACAGGTTTCCCAAGGATACTCTTCTGTAACTGGTCAACAGGTTCCCTAGGAAGAATAATAATTTCCGTTATCACTTTATATTTGTATGTAGTCATTAAAATAATAATAAAGAAAAAATTCTATGATTTTTTGCATGTAAAAGTTTTGCAGATTGCTTCAAGGCACTTCCCTTAAAATACATTTTGATGTAGTGCAATTAATGCACTTCTTCCTACAGAGAAAGACTCACAGCAATGTAATCAACTCTAATACAAAAAACATGTACTGAATGGCTGAAGAATTAGAGGGCAAAATAATACTATTTTGGAGAAGGCTGACTTTTTCATACTACCTGCATAGTTGTGCACAGAAAAGCTTAATGTGCTTTTAGAAGATGTTAAATGTATTTGCTTTAAGTAGGATAGGAAAAAAAAAGGTTATTAGCTGTTGACTTCCACATTGCCTTTAATTTGAATATATTTGTATTGGACTTACAAGGTTAAAAAAAATACTAGCACATTTTAATAGTTTCTGGTCTTTTAAAGTATTGTTTAAACACTGGTGCAGAGTAACTAGGTTGCAGATTTAGGTTGTGCCGTCCTCTCTGGCTGATGTGCTCAGTAGGTTAAGTAGATGTACAGCGGGTGAGAAATCATTTTGCAGTTTTTTTGCTGGTCGGCAGATGCAGTGCATATTTTGTCAGGCTTATTTAAATATTGAGAAATAAAAGTCTTCATGATTTTACAGCCTGGCTGCTTTTAATAGGAACGGTCGGAGCCCTTGTCTTGTGCAAAATATATGTTTCTCTGCAGAACAAAGGGTTGTCTTGTGGCGTATTTGACAATAATTACGACTTATAGGAACGCGCACTCGAAGTGGTACGAATTATTGATATCAATTACCGACTTGAGCTGACACCTCAACGGCTCTTCCCAGGGCTGAACTTGCTGCTAGCAAACCTCCACTTTAAAAACCGACTCCCCAAGGTTTTCGCGTCTCACCCCCATTTCCCACCTGGATTACTTTGAGCTCTGTGGCGTTTGTTGATGGAAAACACCTTCCAAAATAAACTTCGCTGGCTCTTCCCCCCCCCAATCAGTGTGGCTGGTGCCCGCGGGTGCAGGTGCCGGATCCGGCCTCTAGGGGGAGCTCGCAGCCCGCCTGATGGCCGCGCGGCCGCCGCTCCCGGAGCTGCGGGTCCTGCGGGAAGAGGCGCTCGCTGAGAACTTGGGGGGGTGGATTCGCTTGCGAGGGGTCACACAGCGCCAGATAAGGGGGGTGGGGGTGATGGGAGCGAGGCAACGCTATTCTTAACCAAATCGCGGCTGCTTAATTGACTCGGGAGGACGGGAGTTTGACATTAATTTTGAAGAGTGCTTTCTGTCGGCAAAAGTCAGTGTTTAAATTCCAAATTTGTTGTTGTTAGATAGTGACCAGGGCAATCATACCTGTGCACGAGTGAGGCTCTGCGTAAGGGGAAAAGAACCCCACAGAGACCTGTTAGTTTGTTCCAGTGGGTGCAAAAAGACAGAGAGAGGAACCTGGAGTTCTAGGATGAGGTGCGTACAGCAATAAAGCGGGCACACTCATACATAATTTGGCATTGATTACATGTCAGAAAACTACATGTACCCATGGCAAGAGGATTTGATATTAGGTAGTTTACTGTACTTTGATCTTCAGGTCCTTAAAGCAAAAAATCTGCAATTCCTGAAAATTTTTTGAGAAATAAATACAAAGTCGCATGTGTCATGTAGAAGTTGCTGCTGAGCAGCTCTCAGCTGCTGGGCTTGTGCTGTTCCCTGCTGCAATCGGCTTGTGCCTGGTGGACAGAGTTTAGCCTGGTTTCTTTCTTCCCCAAACATATAATTTTGTGGTACACACAGAAGACACTGATCAGTGGATGTTTATTTCAGCCAGCCTGAGAGACTAATCAAGCTATGATATTGTTAAATTAACACTAGCATCTTGGTATTCTTAGGGTGCAATATGTGGATGCAGGTTATCCAGTGGCAGGAAAGCATGCTTTATTCTAACCCGAAAGAGAAGTAAATTAGGTCAGACAAAAGATCAGGGCTGTTATCAGCTGTACAAACCCCCTTCACTCTTGGGTAGAAGGGGCCAGCAATTTATCTGATGATTTCTCTACTTCGTTTAATGTTAGAATTGAGCTATTCAGAAGCATATAGACAGCAGCCAGCTTGTTTGACAGACCGGTAAGCTGAAGAGCACAGTGCCCGGGCCGCTGCTGATGCCAGTGTTCCCTAGCCATGAGGAAACCCTTCCTTCCTTTCTCCCCTCCTGAAACCTCAGACTGTGCCGACCGTGGCGTTCCTTCCATTCCACAACTGTTAACTTCTACCAAGAGAAACGACGACCCCCCTCTCCCCCTACCTACCGCCTCTGCATGCCCAGCACACACCTACCCATGCTCACCTTCCTCCTTCTTTCTTTGTTTCCTACCCATCCCACTCCTCCAGGTTTAAGCCTGGTGGAAAAGTCTCCCTATGGAGACCTGCTGGCCCAAAATGGTTCTCTATCCCCTTGACAGAGCATTTCCTTCTTTCTGTTTGCAGTTTGTCGTCTCCGGGATTGTGTTGCAGTTGTTGGTAGCCTCCAGAGAAAGTACATGGAAAATAAATCGGGGCTGCAGGTTACTGCCTGCCTTAAAGTTAGAGATACTGTAAAAGTGCTTGGTGAAGCATCATCATGGGTTGTAGATGGATTTATATATATATGTGTCTTTTTAAGAGGGAGGGAAAAGACATCAATAATGGTGTTCACTGATAAATGCACGATTCATTCATCTGCTCTTACTATAGCACCTTCCACTTGCGTGTTTATTTACTTTCTTAAAATGTATCTGGGCAGGCTGCACACTGTTCCTCGGCACCCACAGTTACAGCCTCACAGGCAGCTGTGTGTGCAGCTTGCTATCTGCCTTCCCTCCTGAAAAGCTGTTGCTTGCTCAGTGCTGTGGACCCTTGCTGGAGCTTAAGTAGCAGCTTTTTTTTTTTTTTTTTTTTNNNNTTTTTTTTTTTTTTTCTTTCCAAAGGATATATAAAAAATGCCTAAAGCAGGCTATTCAAAACCAAATTAAAGCAGAGGGACACACTTCATGCATTGCAGGCACGCGTCAGTAGAAGGGGGTTAGAAGAATATCATCATTTTACTGGCAAAAGTGACACCAGATCGGGGACTTGATTAATGGTGCAGCATTCACAGGGACTTAGTTCTGTATTTTTGACATATGCAAGTCTTTTGTGTAGTTGCCTTAGTGCAAGAAATTCTGTGATTTTTTTGGTTTTTTTGTTTTTACTTTTCCTGAAGCAGCTGATAATTTGTGTGTGTGCTGGATATACCCAAGGTACTTTCCAAAGACTAAGCACTAGACGGCACAGTATAAGAAAAAGAATCCAAAGTTAAGGAAGAGGAAAAAAACACACTGGTTTACTTAACTTTTTTATGACCCCTTTTACTAAGCCACTGGAAGAAGCCATAAATTCGCTGAATGTTATAATGAAAATGCTTCAATGAAAATGAGAAAAAACAGGCTTAACAAAACTGTATATGAATAACAGTGTGCCACGCACAATTGAGAAACAGTCTCTTTTGAGCCTGATATTTAAGAAAAGAACAGAGCTGTTGTGTGTTTAATATATGTTCAAAACTAATTGCTTAATTTTGTTTGTGCCTTTTAAATCCTAGTGTAAGAATCCGTGCCTCCAATATTATTTTCTATGCCAGATAAAAGCCTGTAGTCAAATATTGCTCTTTCTCCTTTTGTGGCACTGAGTGCTCCTTTCTCTTCTTGGTTGTTGTTTAGTTTTAAATAAAACAAATGTATTCATTGGGGAACAAAGCATGCTTTTATATCACATCATCGCACCTCATTTTATTTGCGGAAATTTATGGCTTCTGCAGTCTACAGAAGAGCCTATGCATCTTCCGCTCTCAAAAGCAGTAAATATTTTTTTATGAACATACAGTTTACTTAAAAGGAGACGTGCCACTCCCTTCTTTAACACTGTAGTTTCTGATGAAATAACATCTGACAAGTGTTGGACATCTGCATGGATCCTTGGATATTCTTGGCTTTTGTTCTGTTTGCGTCTGGTGTGGCTATTGTGACATTTTCCTTCTTCTCTTCCCTAAACTCTGATGTGTTGCCTGGCTCTTTGTGGCAGCGCATAGGCTTGCTCCTTCTCAGGTGTGTCCAGAGAGTTAAACTGGTTTCCAAGAGATTCGGGATACTTCTGCAAAAGGTGTCTTACTCTGGGCATTGCAGGATATTCTTCTAACTCACAGCTGTGTGTGGAACTTGCTAAGGCACTGAAGTGGAACAGGTTATTTCCCTCACCCTCCATCCACTGCTGGATCCTGTTTCCCTTGCTGTTGGTACCTGGATTGTGCCAGGGTGGTGGGCTTCATCCTGCCACAGCAGGCAGGTGTTGGTGGGCAGTTGATACTGGTGCCACCACCACCTGCTGTGCCATGCTGCCGTCCGGCACGCGGGGACACGGCGGGTTGGCGTGCGGTGAAGGATAACCGAATGGCAGTGGCTTAGCAGCTGCACCGGGGCCACGTGCAGCGCAGTGGAGGTTCACTGCTACTCTGTCTGCCTTTGTGCATTTCACACAGTCGCTTGGAAAGTGAGGGGGAGCTGCAGACCCCTGTGTTTCTGGAGCTTGTCTTTTGGCAAACTCAGCCTCAGACTTTCATTTAAAAAAAAATACTACAAACAGTTGTTTTTCAGTCCTCAGGAAAATTAAAAGTTGATGGCAGATAAGCAGTGCCTAGTACCGTTGAGTGTGATGCTGATGCAATGTGTAGGCATAAGCTCAACTCTGCATCTTGCTGCAGGGAGTTGCAAGAAAGCTCTGGAAACAGGTTATAGATAAAGTTTGACGGCAAGGAGCCGTGTTGCCCGCTTTGAGCAGCGTTAGTCTTTATGCAGCGAGGATCCTGACACCGATCTCGGCGATAACCCAGCTAGAGAGTGTGTGATTTGAGCTATTTCTGTTAAGCATGTTGATGTTACAGTAAATGTGACATGTGGGTGGTGATGGAAGGGACATAATTTTCAGGCCTGCTTTGGGCCAACACCCTGAAGAACGAGTCACTTCTTTGTGCTCACTCCCCAACAAGGCTGAGCTCTTTCTGGATGTGCCTTCAAGACTGTAGTGACTGTGTGCAGAGAACGGTGCGCTCAGCATGCTGTGGCATGCTTGCAGGCGGCTTCACGTGGATGGGCACAAAGAGCTGTGACCCATCATGGACCCTGGGCAGTCCCAGCTTGTCCCTGAGATGAGGGACCCCTGAGGCCCTCCAGGTGGTCACAAGGGTGGGCAGTGGTGCTGGGACAGGCAGGGCACCCACCTGCCACCTCTAGCAAAGGCACTGGTAGCGCTCGCCTTACCACCCCTGCCCTGTTATTGATTTGTGCAGGAGCCAACTGCAGAGGGTAGGTTTCACACGCAACGCTTTGGCCTGGCACCAAGCTGTTCTCTCTTCCCCCTTTCTCTGTCTTCCTTTGATACGACAGGACAGGAAAAATAAGGAGGAGAATAGTTTGGCAACTTTCAGATCCCTTCTTACTTTGGTTCTGCAGTGCAATAGTAAAATACAAGGCAATAAATTACCGCTGCCTAGATCCGGCCTCAGCTAAACCCCATGAACAAGCATCCACAGTTTTGTCCTTAGAGACCTTGGAAATAATTTTCAGTAACACAGTCTTTCTCACTATTAATGGGTATGATTTTTGAGACATCTGACAGGCAGGAAGTAGTTAGAATGTACATTCACTTTAATATTGGGCATGAGAGTATTGTTTGCATGGGCCACATATTCTTTAATGATGTCACCACACTGAAGCAGGAGTGCTGGTGGCTTTGCGACAGTGCCTTTACGGAATTAAGGAGATTGTTCACTGTGTTTCTGTGTAGTAGACAGCCAGAGAGTTTGGAGATGCTGCTTAGAGTCCAGCCCGCAAGTGTAATGCTTTTCAAAGTAAAGCAAATGATTTAGGTTGTCTGCCTGCATTAATATCATGAAGCCGTTGAATAACAGCAGTGTCACTCATGTCCTCATAGATCGGCCATCCCTGACTCCCTGTGCCACGACAATCCTCTTTGGAGGAATCTCTGTGCGCAGGCAAAATGCTGGGCACACCTTAACACACCTGGAAGAAAGAGGGCACGAATTCTGGCTGGAAGTAGCTAATTTACATTTTTTTCCTTTTCCCATATAAGGGAGATGAGATGTTTTCCATTCTTTTTTTCGTGTGGCTTGATTTTTTCCTTCTTAAAAAAAAATTAATTTAAAATAAATACTCATGAGGAAACACCCTCCTCCACCCAAACCCAGGTACCAACAAACAGAAATAAAACCACAGTGTTAAATTCAAATAATATGAAGTGACTCATTTGAAACCCACAGACACAAAGATAGTCAGAACTTTAGATTGAGAGTGGCCTAAATTGCCCCTTTGGTATTAAAAGACTCCTTAAACAGCCTAAGATCTTGTCTGTTGTATTAACCAGGCATGACCCAATGTGTTATAGGCTGGACTTGCAGGGTTTTTTTGTTTTTCCTTTGTGGGTTTTAAATCTCTCCTGTAATGTTACTTGAATGTAGGTTTTTAATGGCTTAATTGAATTGTCAATAGGAAGCTTTTTCTTTTTTTTTTTTTTTTTCTGAGTAAAAAAATAAAATATGCAAATTGACATGGGTAAAATGAATTTGAAGATCTATTCAGTATTTTGTTTCTCATTCTTTTATGTCTGTTTTCCCCGTGCTGAATAAGGGGATGTAATACAGCTTCTGCATTGTTGAGTGTACGGCTGGTCTTATGCTTGATGATTTATCAAGCTCAGATCAGAAATAGTCGAGTAAAAATATCTATTGATAGTTTGAAACCAAATTACTACTGATCACGAGGGCTCGGTGTACCAAGAAGATGAAAAGCTGATTTTTGGTGATGTGACGACTGCCAAAATATGAAGGAATACCAGATGTTACTTTAAAAAAGTGGCATTGCAGTGTCCTTGGAAAGAGAGAGTGAGTGAGTGTAAGTGAATAGGTTTATGTGGATTTAACTAATATTCAAATGAACTGTTGAACTGAAAAGAAACAGTTTAGCTGTTTAAACCTCCTTTACCACAGATTCCCGGTCAGGACACTTATCAAATGCAGCAGTTTTCTGAAGAGCACAGTTTAAATCACAGGCAAAAAAATTTAAGTCCGTATATCAAAAAGATAATAAAGTTGAGATCTGTGCTTTTCTTTTTATTTGTTATATATAAATGGCAAAATTCAGCCTTTGTTATTTGAGAGACAGACTTTAGTCTGAAGGCTTTACAGGAGTGTTAGATGAAACCAGTAACAAGCTTTTCCCCCTTCTGCCACCTTTTTTCGTTACGACTCTTGTTTCAGTTGCTGTTTTGTGTTGTCTTTTCCAGCTCTTTGTCCCATCTCCCGAGTGTGTATCTGCGTGCCTGTGTGTGTGTCTGTGTAGGGTGATTTTTTTACTATTTTGACACAGTGCTCTCCCTTAAAAGGAATTCTTCCTAGAAATAGCATGCACATTTCTAAAGGACCCTTTTCACAGTCCTTTTCTTTTGGCTCTTAAATGATGTATATGTAATTGGTAATTAAAGGTGCAAGCTCTCTTCAATATAAACAATATTGCTCAATGTTAGATCATTAAAGGGAACCGCAGCACTAAATAATTACCTTTTGCATCATGACACACTGTTCGCAAGCATCCGCTCCCTTCCCAGCAGTCCTTGTTCAGTGCATGGTTATGGTTACATTTTCACTAAGTCATCTTTTAATTTTAAGCTGGTGAATTAATTATGTAGCATTGTCTTCAAACTTCTTTTAAACTTAGATTAAGGGGGGAAAAGGTAATTAACGGTTTTCAGAATGAGCATTGTGCTATGTATTCGGTAAGTGTGGTGTGAGTTAGGGAAACTGAAGCCTTGCTGTGCCCATCGCCTTCTTCAGGAGGACGATCCATGTTCGGGCACTTCTCTGGGGTCCCAGTCTTCTTCCTGTTGGTGCTGCTGCATTGCTGTCACAGAGCTCTGATGCAACTTGTAATTCAGCTGGTAGATACACGGATCAATTATTTATTCTGCAAGGCGAAAATTGGGACAATTCCTTTTCTGAACTGCCGTTTTCAAGGCTCAATCATTTTTGTTACCAGGTAATAAATACATTTTGCCTTCTGCCTTTTTTTTTTTTTTTCAATTTGGCAAAGAGTAGGACAAAACTACTTTTGTTTTTAGCCAGAAGGAGAATTCAGATCTGGATTATAACATCTGTTTATCTCAGTCTCACTTCTTTGAGATATTTGTGTGACTTGCTTTCCCCAGGAAATCCATAAGCAAACCACTTGGGCTAATAAAGAACATTTTTCCTCTTATTCCTTTAATCCTGATTCGATTAGAGGGCTCACTCGCTGATTTACATACTGTTAGTTCCTCTGTTTTGTTCAGCCCAAATCCTGTAGTCCTTGCAGAGGCAAAACAGCCTTAGGCAAAAGTCATTGGAAATCTTGCCCTAGTAAAGACCAAGGTTTGTATGATTTGTCAGTTACACGGCAGAAAAAGAGGGGACACCCCCCCCAACCCATGCTTTTCCCAAAAAAAAAGACTTGTGATCCATAATTATCTTATAATGTAAGAATTACCTTCTAAATATCCATTAAAAATGCACTATGCTTTATTAATTGTGAAATGAGAAGTTACTTATGTCTTAGAAACTGATGCAAGTTGCTTAGAAATGCTTTCCCAGTCTTCGGGGGTAATGGTATGAAAACCATCAGGTCTGTCCGTGGGCAAGATTTAAACAAACTTTTATTAACCTATATAGCAACAGCAGGGTTATTTGACATCAGGAAAATAGAGTGGAAGATTTCAGGCTCAGTCAGTATTCCGGTATGTTAAATAAATGCCTCATTCACTTTCTTTTCAAAACCCCTTAACTTCTCATAGGACCGTATCCTGCTTACCTTACTCATGCGAATAGTTTGCTGTAATTCATGCTAATGGATGGTCATTTCACCTTCCCAGTATCTTGGGAATGGGACAAGGTGTTACTAATTTTGTATGTCACAGGGAGCCTAATTCTTCTTGTTTGGAGCACAAAGCCCTTTCAAAACTCCCTGCTTTCCCCCTCTTGGAAATAGGAGGAAAGGTTTGGGTGCAGAAACTTTGCTAGATGGGGCCTTGGTGAGATGGCTGGGAGATGCAGTGGGAATGAGAAGGTGGGATAAAAAGAGAACTGTTTCAGAAAGTGACATGAGGCTTGAAAGTTTGCAAAATGGCTCTTTGCTGATATCCTCGCAGCACTGGCAGCAGTGAGAAGGAGCTGTCAGGAAACCTATGCCAGGTCAGACTTTCCATTTCGTTTCAGGAAGACTTCATTGTAAAATATATTGAAATCATTCTGGAAGAGTGGAAAAACTGAAAAATAAAATAAAGATCTAATCAGGCTTGGCTTCTTTGGGGGGTTGGGGGAAGGCTGGGCCTCTCGTGATGCATCCTTCAGTGTCTGAACATTCAAAGCAATCTCTTTCTTTTCTCCTCTTGTCCCTTTCTTCCCTGTTTCTCCTTGTCCATGTAAAGCAGAGGCTGACCATGTGGAACCGGCACTCCCCGACGAGGATGAGACCCTGGCAATAGCGGAGCCGGGCGGAATCGGCATCGCCGCAGGTGGGACAGACCCCGACTTATTAACCTGTGGACAGTGTCAGATGAACTTCCCGCTGGGAGACATCTTGGTTTTTATAGAGCACAAGAGAAAACAGTGCAATGGCACTGGTGGTACCTGCTACGAAAAGAGCATGGATAAGAGCAGCCCTCCCCCCTCCTCACGCGCCGAGCTCAGGAAAGTGTCAGAGCCAGTGGAAATCGGGATCCAAGTCACACCCGATGAAGAAGATCGTCTTCTCACGCCTACAAAAGGAATTTGCCCCAAGCAGGAGAACATTGCAGGTACAGCATGTTTTACACTCAATCAACTGCCTAGGTAATCTTTTAACGAGAGCCCTCTAGAAAGTGCCATGAAACAGAGGCTTCAGTAACAGGTCTTTATAGCAGCCATCTGTCTGGAGGATCCTCACGACTATGTAGGGCTTAGCAGGGCTGTCCACCCATGTTTCATTCTGTGTAGCTATGTGCACAGGGCCAGCTCCTGGAGTATGGTGCCTCTCAATCCCACAGGAGAGCCAAGGGTTGGCTGTACGTGTAGGAAAAAGCAGAAAGTTGGGTTCAAAAACCTTTTCAGGGGTGTCTCTGTAAACAGTTAGTAGTGCCAGAAGGGTAAAGAAATTTGGTGAGATGCTCAGTTCATCCAGTTCAGATACACTTTGTCACATGCAGATCCACTGGGAAGGTACAAATCCCGATCCTATTGAAGTCAGTTGAAAAATCATCTGGCTACAGTGGGAAGATGATTTGGTTACAAGGGCTAAAGCAGAGGTTCATTAAGTCTTCGCTTGTTCCTTCCGCTGCTGTAGATGTCAGCTTCCCGATCTGCACTGCTGCCTGTGCTTTCTCTCCTGGGTCTCCGCAGATGGCTGGAGTTGAGTGGGCGACATCTCCATTCACATGCATGCCCCAAATGGGCTTTTGAATGAGGAGACAAGAACACAAGCTAGGAAACTGGCAGGCATTAATTTTTCTAAAAATCTTGTACATGGTGCATTTTTTTCTAAAAATATTGTATGTGGTGCAGTTAACAGTTACTCAGTGGACCTCCCCAGCTCAGAGGCGGGCAGGGGAGTGATGGTGTCTGCCTGGGTGAGACACTATGCAGTGGTTTCTGCAGAGCAACTGGCATGGGACTGCTTCTGCTGTGCAGTGTGTTTCTCCATTCTGTAGCAGTGTGTTCCTCTGCAGTGGTGAAAGAAAGGCTCTGCTCTCTGCTAGTGTGTGAGAGCTTTATGTTACACAGCAGGATGTCCCACTAAGTGGGCCATTTTTGTTCAAATCAGCTGTATTCGATAGAGAAGACCAGTAGCAATTTGCCTTCGCTGCCACTATACTGATTTCTCTAGGAGCTGTCCTATGGGATTAGATCTGATAGTCTAGGATCCTGCTTGTAGTAGAGATGTTCCCATGAGGAGATCCTCAGAATACTTGTGAGAGGCTCCTACCTTTACAATTGAAGCTTAAGAGTTTCCTACTTTTAGTGTTGAAGGTCTCTGAGTCAGTTCTCCGCATCCTTGATGGGTTTAGCCATCATATACATGAGGACATGGGCTTTGAACTGCTGCAATCTTCAGACTTCCAGACGATTTGCCTCTTAGGAAAGGGTACATGCAACACATTGATTACTCTGTTGTCTTCTAGGAATCTTTTATGGGTGCAGTCACCATCTTAGCATGGACAGCTGGTGGCTTTGGGTGCATTAGCAGTGTCAGCCTATGCTGAGGTGTCATAAGTGCTCGTACTGTAAGATGTGGTCGTGTTCTCTCCCTGTCCTTTTCTAGCTTTCCCCATCCTTTGCAGTTGTGATTGCATTTCTTGGCAGAGGTGATTTCATCAGGGTGTAGCAGCTTTGAGGGCTAGATTTTCCTCCCATTTGGTGGAAACAGAAGAGAAGTACTCAGGACCTTCTCCTCCAGTCTGCTGAAGGCCTCCTGAATGGTGCTGAGCACTCTCGATAGCTGTTAATCTCTGCAACCCGATGGCACTCAGCCCCTTGCAGAGGGTCCCCAGTGCTTAGTAAGGCTGATTCAGGAGACCAATGCTGTAGTCGCAATCTAGACCTCATCTTTTACTCATCTGTTCCCACGTTCAGTCCATAGTGAAATACCTTGACGGCTATAGCCAGAACAGAGGGTGCCATCCCATCCCAGTTTCTGGGGGTCATAACTAACATTTCTGTAATGCAGAAAATATGTCGGGGAGGGGGTGTTCACATGTGGAAAGAACAACAAAAAAAACCCAAACCCCTCCAATCTGGAGCACTTAATCTCCTTCTGACTAAACTGAATATCAAATGAAAATATGTAGGAAAGATTTTGAATTGAGAAAAATAAAAGGGTTTATCATTTGATTGGCATTTTCTCAGCAGTGCACGGAGATAGGGACATCCACTAAACAGAGCAGTAATAATGCTTTCTCAATTAGAAGCCCAGCTCCAAGATAAAAAGGTGCAGTGTCCTTCCATATTTTTTTAATAGCAGCGGATAGTTTTCAATAGTAGGATAAAAGCCTCACATTACAGCCATGGAGGGTAGCCATGAAAAACCCACAGAAGTCATTCACTGGAAAGGCTTTAGTGGGATATACCAAACCCCTTATTTATATTTCAATAGAAAGGCTTTCTGCATTAGCCAAGAAAATCAGAATCTGCATTTAACATTAAAGGTATTTCCCAGTGAGCGGCTGTAGAGCATTGTTGTTAGATTTGTTAAAAAAAGAGACTAAATACGATTTCATAAAAGGGAAACTTAATCTCTAAGGCAGCTTTCTCCCACCCGACACCCCCTCCCTTTATTTTTTTTTTTGTAATAATGCAACAGCCTACAGTATTTTTACTTTATATGTGACGAAAGATATTCTTAGCCTTTCTGTACTGCGACAGGAAGAATGAATTTCTTTATTCCACCAAGAAATATGTAAAATAATCCCTTAGAAGTATGGGGAGATATGTTTGTTCAAAGCATTTAAAATGTTATTTTAATCAAAGGCACAAAACACTCTACATGCTGTGTCAGCTAAAGGAGACCATTACATTTTAACAGCAAATCATGCTCTTTTTCCCCCTCTTAACTACCCCCCCACTTTGAAACTAACTTTTTTTTTTATTAAATAAAAAGGCGAAAAAGATTAAAGAATAAAAAACTTCAGTGGCTCAAATGTATAAAGTAATTTAATATGGTGGATGCATTAATTATTTTAGCTTAATTGAATTCTGAGGACTGCAGTAGTTGCATTTTTGTAGACAAGCTCTGTTTATTATTTCTTTGTGTAGATTAACAGTAAAGGAAACATAGATAACTTTCAGTTATTTATTGTAAAATAAATGTGTCAATTCATGTGTAAAGCAAGCTGTTCAAAGATAATTGAGTCTTTATATTTGAAGAGGGAAACCAGAAATCACCCACTCGCCACTCTGCCTCCTTGAAATATGCTGCCACAACTGCTATCCTCAAATAGGTTTCAGCTTCTGTCCTTGATCTTGCGTTATTTTTGTAGACCTTCTTATTTGGTCAAAATGATTTGTGCAGCCTTCTGCAGTGTGACTCAGTTGTCAAGCCTTTCAGCTTCCCATGGCTGAGTGTAGTGAGGGTATGCTGAGCTTGACTCTGCCATGGCACCTCTCTTCCCTCAGGACGTGAGGATGTTGGGATGCAGCACCCTGCCGAATGCTTACTCTGACGCATGGCTCTCCAGATTCCTGAGGTCTTTCCTTCTCTCTTTCTTTTTGGTTTTCTTTCTTTCTTGAGAACTCTGGTCACTGGATGCCTCTTGACCATGTAACCGACCATGCGATGCTTTGAGGGAGGCAGGTAGAGCTCAGGAGTCTGCAATAATTTGCACGTGTACAATGCCGATCTCCAACTGACATTTCTCGATATCAGTAGAGACAAAGGCAAATTTATTTCTGCAATCAGCTTTTAAAGACCTTCTGATAATGAAGTCTGTCACCTTCCCCCTGACTGGTAACTTGCATATCCACACTTTTCAAGGCACTTTCACTTAGCTGTCGCTGTCCGTAAGGTGTGTGGTAGCATGTTAACTGGCACTGGGAGGATGTGTCTTGCTTAGGAGCAGATTGATCTGTAAAGTTTTTTTTTTCAAATTGACTGACCTGTTTGGAAGGCAGTTCTGCCTCTTGTACAGAGGGTGCGATAGTATCAAACAGATGTACCAGATTGTTGCACAGCACAACACAGCCAGACCAATGAGTAGGCTCGGTGTTATCAGTTACTGCTTCTTTCACTTTCACTGCTGGCAGGTATTTCGGAAAAAATTATACCACCATTGTATGTTATACCTCTTTTAATCTTTCATATTTATCAGAGCTCGGGCGTAACCAGGTGACCTGTCCTGGCTGAAGAAAGCCCTAGGGAGGTGGCTCCTTTGAGTGATGATATCTCCTGTCCTCCTCGTGGTCCTTCTGGATTCCCAGGCCACCAGGCAGTGCTTCAGCACGGCTTTCTGAAACAATCTAGGTTAAAGAAAAAGTATCAGTGGGCTTGTTTTTAATGCTGGATGGTTTTAGAGAACACCAGCAGAGGAAATATCCTTGGTGGGGAAGGCACCACTCGGACCAGACCCATAGAGAACCCCACCAACAGCAAAGGTTCATTAAAACAGCGTAGTTAATTTCTGCAAAGATGGTACTAGGAAAGGGGAAAGAGTTGATTGGAATTCCTTGTTCATCCTGTCCCAGTCACCAGTGCTGAGCTCCATACATTATGTACTTGAACTAGATGCGCATCGTGAAAAAAGGCTCCCTGTCAGAGGCAGGATTTAACTGCAACCCCTGCTCTGTGAATGTTCATTTCAGGCTTTTGAATGGTAAAACTGCCAGTGAGAGAAACTAAATAACTCGCATGTGCTGGAAGCCAGAGATAAACACTGCCGCAGGTTGCCATGAAATAGGCTATTTGATATATTTAGAATTGTTATTTTTCTCCAAATTAAGATTAGTTAAATCCATGTGTGTTGTGTGAGTGATTGTTAACTCAATGGCATGGATTATCCTTTTTTCAAATCATGACAGCTAATTATTATTGCTGTCTACCCTGAGACATTCACTTACAATGTACCATTATGGACCCGCGCACCCATATTAACTCTAGGGCTCAGGCAGCCACCGTGATGCCTTCACACATGAGGGGAGGAAAAGGCGAGTTGGAACGACCCGAGGCCCGTGGCAGGGATGTCGGTCAGGTTGGGAAGGGATGCTCCGAGCGGTGTCGTTGCCAGCACAGGGCACAGGGCCGTCGCCTTCCTGTGGCCACCGTCGCACCGGGTCCTGCTGCCAGCACCTGCCCAGCCCGGTGGGTCTTGCGGGAGCGACTTGTCAAAGCTCAGCCAGGATAAACACTAAGTAGGGAAGAAAGTATGTGGTAACAGAGCCTGAGAAACTTGCGTTGCAGCTGAAATCCTTTCCGTGAGGCTTTTCCAGGCTTGTTTCCTCCCTCGCGTCTGCCAGGAGTTTCCCGAGCGCAGTTACCTGACCTCCTCGCTCTCCTCCTCTGCAGCTTCACCAGGTATTTAGCAACGTGTTTTGCTAATTGGTGCGGCTGAGCAGCACGGGCGATGCGCACAGGGGAGGCGTCCGGCCGCAGCTCCGCTGAGAGCGGGGTTAACGAGCAAACCTGCCCCCGGGGGCCTCGGCCGATGTCCCGGTTTGGGTCTCCAGGAGGAAAACAAGCCGGGCGATCTCCCCCAGAGCCCGGGGCGAGCCTGGCTCTGCCCCGCGGGAGGGACCCGCCGCGCTCCCCTCGCCTCGACCGCGAACCTGCTGAAATATCGACGGCTTAAAGTTTTAAGGCTGCCGATAAAGCCAAGCGGAGACCGGCGTGTGGCTCTCCACGGACCGCGACCCCTCCTTTGAGGGGCCCTAACGCGGGGCGGTGGAGGGTGCCCGGGGAGAGCTGGCGGTCCCCGGCTGGCAGGGGGGGTGGCGGGGCTGGAGGCAGCGGTGAGTGCCCCGCGAATCCCGGCAAGGTGACAAACCTGCCGATTACGAGCCCCTGCTTCTCCTTGCTCCAGCTCCACCGCGGCTCCAGCGCCCTCTGCTCAGCCACCGGCTCGGTCCCCATCGCCATCTCCGCTTGTCCCCATCGCGTCCTGCCTGGGGTCCATCCCCGGATGTCGAGTGTGACATTCACCGCACCGACTTTTAAAAGCAGACTGAAACCCCCACCCCACAGACCCGCCGAGGAATAGTTTGCCCTCGATTCTCCCTGCCGGGTTCAGCTTTTTGCTTTGTTCCTCTTGCCATCCTGTTTTTCAAAGCCATTTTCTGAGCCCTGCACCAAGATAGCTGGACTCCCACCAGCTGGGATGGAGGGGGTGAGACCCGAGGAGCATCCAGGGGTCCAGCTCACCCCACCCCAGTTTCATCTGGGTTAACTCCCCTGGAACCAGCAGTGCTGGGGGGGACCTGCCCCCAAAAGCATGGGGTGCTGAGCTATGAAATGGAAGCTTACTGCTGTTATTATTATTTTTTTTTCTCATTGTTTATTCTCCCTTAGTTATAGTCACCTTTGGTTTTATGTGTGACAATGCTAGGCAAAACCTTTTCGACAGAAGTGCCATTTTGCAGGCTGGTGAGAGGGGATTTAAGAAGGTCATTCAGTACACGTGGCCAGAGCCTTCTTGCTCTGGGGTGGATACATATCAGGAATCACTCTCTAAGAGCAAAACTCACTTGTTTGTAGCAGCTTGGCACTGCTGTTACCCTCTCTTAATTCAGTGGAAGTCCTCTGGACGTACTTGGAGGTAGAGCTGAGCCAAAATGTCACCCAACAAAGTGGTTTTTTGCCTTTATTTGGGCCCTCTTGTGGGATAACTTAGGCCATGTGTGGGAGACTAGAAACCGTATACACATCTGTGATTATTGTAACATGGGTAGTTTTTTTTAGACAACAGTAATGGTAAATGATGAAAAGGCACTGGTCAGCCAGTCATTACTCATTTTAGTTTACAACTCTGCAACTAACTGTTAGGAGCAAAGTAAAAGTAGTGCCCAACCATCCTATAGGCTGCTTTGGCATTTGTGTAGATGTGACTAATAGCGATAGGCTTGTGCTCAGTGGAGTATTGACTACAAGAAAGGGGAATTTTGCACTGGGGTATAGCTGAAGGAAAGCTGGTTGTGGAGAAGTGCTATAAAACACAGAAGTTCCCATCTAGATAGGAAAAGTTGCTGTTTCTCTCCAATGATGAATAAATACATAAAGGCACAGAAATGGTTCCTTGGCTTCAGCAGAACAAGTGCTGCTGTATCATGAGGCTGCCTCCTCTCATGTCTTTTCCATAGGTTGTTTTTCTTTCTCAGCCCATATTTGAACTGTGCTGCCTATACATACAGTGACCAAATCGGCTGTGACATAAAGGTTGAACCTTTCTAGGGTTTCTTGGAGATTGGAACATTTTTCTATCATAACTGGAGAATAAAAAATCCTGTGAAGTAATCATACTTTTTGTACAAGAAAGGCTTGGATTTCTGTGTCATGTCACATAACTTCAAAGGGCATAGATTTGGGGCTGAGTTTCAGTGCTGGCTTTGGTGGCTGAATGGGAAGATGGGAGCCTGGAGGGTGAGAAATTGAGGAGAGAGGCCAGGTATAGAAATAAAACCACGTTTCTTAGCATGCAACCCTGGAAGCCTGGAGAAACTGGGTAGCTCTCAGCCTGGGAGACACATGCACTTGCTCCAAAGAGAGCATCTTTTTCAGCACGGTTCCTTCTCCCCATTCCCTCCCACCTTCCAAATGGTAATTGGTGGGCTATGCAGTAGAAATGTTATGAAAAAATAAAAAGAAGAAAAAGTGGGTGGGTGGGGTATCTAGGGATTTGGTGTCTAAGCTCAGGAGTTAAGCCGGAAATCCCAGAGATGTAATGAAAACAAAACGGACTTTTCACTCGTGCTGTGGCATTCTGGCAGTGAGAACGCTTTAGTGAGCCAATGTTTTCATTGTAGGTTTTCTCAAGAGAAGTAGTCGAAACGAATTGTTAACCCCTTAACAGGAATGAATGTAGTAGCTGCAGTGGGGAGAGGAGAACTGTTTTGGCTCCTAGTTCGCCATGCTGGAGAGCTTGGGTGTGTACGTATGTTTGTGTATACCGGGGAAGGTGAGGTAGACACCGCTTGTAAGGAGTTTAATCTTAATGGCAGATGTGAAGTGGTTACTGAGTGGTTGTTTTTTCCTCTTTGCATGTATGCCTTTGCAGAAAGATTTGAGTGCAGTCAGTACAAACCACTCTTAAACCCAACATCTCTTAAACTTACCCTTTCTTCTGGCATTTGACAGCAGATTTCTTGAGCGAGAAAAGGGGGACACTGCTTGCCAGTCCCTTGGCAGGGTCATAAAAGCTGCAGATGGATAAGACCTACCACGAACTAGAATCCAGTTTTCTTGGAAAGTGGAAGTACAAGATTTGTGTCTGTTGCAGGCATGTTATGTATATAACTTTAAATGTCCAGCAGCCTTGGACGGTGTTCAGCCTTACCGGAGTAAGCCCGTTCATTAAAAATAAGGGAGTTTGGGGAGGAAGGGAGATAGGACTGATTTATCTAATTTACCTCAACAACCACTTTTAGTGAATACATTGTGTATCCCTGTCCTCCATGCTCTGATTAGGCTGCATTTTATTTTGATATTTTATTTCACCTTTTGATCATGGCTGGCACTTACCATATTTCTCTCTCCACTCTCTCATTAAGGTATTTTCTCTGCACGTATTCTTGCAAGCAGTATAGAGCATCAGCCCCCCGCTTTAGCTAAAGAGCACCTCATCTACACTTTAGCATCTTGGAAGAGCAATTAAAATCATTATACACCTTCTTCCAGCTGCCCTAGATCCTCTGGTCTGGCCCTTGCATGCAGGTTGTGGGACACTAGGTGCTGTGCAGACTTTGACTGTAATTGCATAGCTGCTGCAAGGGACTGCGTCTCTGCAGCTGACCTTGCTCAGCGCGCCTGGCCTCTGAATAGATGTTTGCCTTCTTTCTTCCCACTTTGACAGCTCCCCGCCCTCCGCCCCCCAGCCCCTTGTTTTGCTCCTGCCCACTCCTTATCTGTGTATGCTGGCAAAGCACCACGGCGGCAAGGTATCTGTAGCCGAAACTGCCTTGACAATAAGCAGAGGCTGAGGAGAGTGTTGGTTGTTCCGCACATCTGAGGGGAAAAATAAGAGAGAAAAGAGATATTGCTGAATAAATGATGGTTCTACATGTTCTACGCTACTTTTGTAGTGGTCATTCAAACAAAGTGGAGTGATGGGGGAGGAGAAAAAAGGACGAGACGGCAGATGGGGATTAAATAGCCCTCTGCTTCTTTTAAGACATTTATTATTTTCAGAGTCAAACCTGCAGCCAGCTAATGTAACTGTAAAAGTCTCCTTTGAATTATTGGTGAGGTGCGCTGAAGCTTTCTGTTACAGCTGACGTGCTTGTGCGAAGGCAAAATCCAGATCTGAATTTAGCACCTACTTGTTTTATTTTCTTTATTAAACTAACTCTCGGCTCATTTTTATCTTTCAATACAGGCTTTTCATTTCCCGTTTTCTAGTATGCCCTATTACAGGCTCATAAAAAGAGTTAGAAACTGAAGGGAAGTTTCCTGAGCAAGAAGGAATTTCTTTTTTTTTTTTTTTTTTGGCCTTTTATTTTTTCCTCCCCCTATGGCCTGGCCTGGAGCCAAACTGTCTTTCAACAAGTAGAGAGCCATTCCAAGTTTAAATTTATAGAGCAGAGTCCAAGTTCAAGGACTGAAGCCCGCCAACAGCTCCAGCCTCTTTGTTACTGATTAATTCTGCAAGCAGTTCAGCTGGTTTGCTCACTTCTGTCCGCTCTTCACAGTGCTGCAGTGCTTCCCAGCCTGCTGTCGCTGCTTCCCTCTCCCCTGCTCTTCAGCAGCTTTCCCCTTCACTGTAGAGCAAACCCCCAAATTCGTTTTAACCCTATGCCGTTCAAGCTGCTGCACATTAGCTTTACAGTAAAATTACAAAATAACCTTTCCATATGTTTTTTTTTTTCTTCCTCATTTTTTAAATTTTTTTTTGTTTCTTTTTCTTGCAGCTCATTTTCAATGTTTGGAGCTTCCTATTTAACTTCAGCTCATGTTAACGATTGCTTCTTGGCATCAGTTGGAACCCAAGTTCTTAGGTTTTAATTAGATTACTCAAATGCACGCAGTGGGGCAAATAGTTTCTTTCAGCTTTACCTGCAAAGGATATTTCCTGTCTTGCCGAGGGGGTTTCCCTCGTGGAGGGATTTGAAAGGCAGAAGTTTTCAAGTGGTCTCAATATGGGGCCCCACAAGAATGAGTGTGGGAGGTGAGGGGGAGAAAGAGCAGGAAAGAAAAAAGAAGAAAGAGAACCCAACAAAAGTTTGGGAAAGTACCTTGAAATGAGGATGGTCCCAATCCTGCAACAAAGTGGATGTCAAAGCATAAGCTTATTGAGGTCAATGGAGGTTTTGCCATTGGCTTTAGTGACGCCAGGATTTCATCCTCAGTCTACACTGAGCTGTAGGTAACGCCAACGGTCCTCTCACAGTTATCGGGATTACTGATGTGCAGAAAGTTAAGCATGTCTTGTAAGTGTTGGCAGGATTAAGATCTGTGCTGGTATTTTCAGACCAAGTGAAATGCATGTGGGAGTTTTTTAAAGAAGAAAGTGCATGGGAGTTTTTTAAAAAAGGAGAGTATAGCCGAGCCTGACATTTTTAAGTGCCTTGGGGAAAAACCTGGGTTGCTATTAAAAATATCGGAGGACTAATGTGCTACTAATTATGACACAATTAACTTCTTAAAAGTATTCAATTGCTAGTCCCAAGAAAGTAAAAAGATGGGGATGAATAGCTAGAAATTCAGGTCTCTATTTCAGTTTAAACATTTCTTTTTTATGAACTAGAAATAAAAGCAAGCCTATAGGTTTACTTTACTGTGCATCTTGGTTATTCTGCTAGGAGTCTACCTTTAAGTGGCTTATTTAAAGAATTATAAAAGCACAGCAACAAAGAAAAGAAGCTCAAACCCAGTAGCTGTCTGAGACCCTTGTATGTGCTTTTACTAAAAAACTTTTAAATTCTTGTTTAAACATTTCTCCAAAGCTATTACTCAGGAAATAAAAACGTGTGTTGTTTGTCTATAGCAGACTAAGAGTTTACCTTTAATGTGACAGCTTCTTAAATCTAGTGTTGGAAACTTTCCTGTGTTTTATGGTATTATGAAACAGGTCCAGAGCAGAAACAATATCATTAACTAAGAGAAAATGAGATAAAATTTGTGGGTTTCTTTCTTTAATGAAATATAACTGGAGAATGTTTCTGTGTCTGAAACTTTTTTACATAAAAGTGGCCAGCACATGTAAACCCTATTTTGAAATTTAACAGTTAACCTTAAAAAATCTTAAGTTCAGCAAAATGGAACTTCTTATTTTGGGGGGGGTCTATGGACAGCTCTTTGTAATGTTCTGGCAGAGGAATCTAAAGTTGTTTTTTTTTTGTTTTTTTTTTTTTTCTCCAAAACATTCAGAATTTCAGCAGTGGAAAACTGATGCACACCCGAACTCTGAGGAGGCTTGCTCTCACATCTGCCTCTGCCTGTGTGCCGATTCCCTGGGGTCCCATTTATAACAGTCTAACAAGATAGAATCTGCCTTTGAGTATCAGTAAATATGGCTAAAGATCACAAAACTGTACTCATAATTGTTCAAGACTAAAAGGCAGAATATAGTGTTTGGTTAATGTTTATGATACAGGGTGTTTTTTTTGTGGAAAGAAGTTAAAACAGTAGCCCCCCCACCCTCACTAAAAACCCCCTAAGGCCTGACTCTGTCCTCCTTAAAATCTACTGAAGGAGGCTATGCTTGTGCAAAGTTCATAATTTAAGATGATGCACTTTAGTTTTGATTTTGAAGTTGATCAAGGATACCTGATCGGAATCGGAGCTGTTTCTTGCAAAAAATGCATGATGTGCTTTTCTGCTCCCAGCGCTAGTGCACAGGAGCAAAGGATTATTTTGCTGGCCACAAGAAACATCCGTTCCTCAGGTCAGGGGGCTTTTGACAGCAAATTGTCTTCCACTGGCCTTATCCTCCTTGTGTCTGCTCTGTGGGTGTTCCTCAATCCTTGCTGCTCCCAATCTGTCAATTAAGATTCATTAGGAATATTTAAGCAGGGGGAGGTTGTGGATGCAGCAGCATCTGAGAGACCCCTAGCAAAGACACCTGCTTGTGTTCGAAGGATTGATGAACCGGATTGATGAGGTGTCTGGTAGCACTGGAGTGTTGCTGCTTCTGCTCAGGCTCGAATTTGTGCCTGGCTTCTGGCAGCTTGCAGCAGGCATTACCTGGGTGGGGTGGTGCACCAGCAGCTGGGTTGTCCTCACTCCATCTGGGGGAAGCTTGGGAACTCCTGTTGCTTTGCTGTTGGGAGTCTTCCCTGCTGTCTGGAAAGCTCTATTTTTTTGAGTGATAGTGGGTGGAGAATGCAGTACAGATGGATCTGTTTCTCTTTCATTAGCTGTTTTAAGATACTTGTTTAAATGTATTGGCTTTGCTTTTCAATGTAAATGTCAGTGTTTCAAATATCACCGTTACCAACAACATAATGAAAACAACAAAATTAAAAAAAAAAAAAGGTCTTTGAAAAAGCCCAGATCAGGACTTTGTTAAAATGTTGGTCTAGAAATGGCAAAGGTGACTCTGGACGTGCACAAATTGGGGAGGATTTGATCCAAGTTTACGTTTAGGGCAGGTCTCCCTTGGAGGCTCCTGGCAGAGCCAGTGGCAGGAGGAGAGCTGTGGCCAGCAAGTGGGGCTGGATGCTGGTGAGGGAGTCTGGGGGAGGTGCTGAGTGAGTGGCTGTGACTTTTGCAGTGAAAACTGAATCTTTTAGGCAACAGGGTAAGGGTACACAGAGAACACCTGGAAGGGCAGATGTATGCATGCTCCATTGGAGTTTGTTTCTTACTGAGGAAACAGTGGCCTTCAGGCAAGACACTAACTGGGCTGTGCAGAACACTGTGCTAGCAGAAATACCACCCCCGCATGCCATCACAGAACCTTGGCACTTCTAAAATCATGCTTCAGTACCTCTGTTTCCCACTCTCCTGTCCTTACACTTCTCCCAGCCCTGGTTGTGATGCCAGTGCTGAGCAGAGCCCAAACCTCTGTACCCTGTATACCTATGTGGTCTGATGGCTAGAGGACAGGAGACCGTCAGCCCTTTCTCCAACCCTGCAATATAATGCCTTTGTTCCCAGGAGCGGAGCAAGTCCAGGAATTTTTAGTGCTCGTTGCTGTCAGTTTTAGCCCTCCCATCTGATTGCCAGCACCAGCTTTAAACTGCGTACAAGAGAGATGCAGATAGGCACTCTCATTTCTCAGGTGAAGCAGAAAAGATGTGAGTGGCTTGATTTTCCAAAGCAGCCGGCTTCATCTGGTGGGGGCTCAGGGAAGCCTGCTGCTCTCAGTACTCCTCTGGATAAGGCCACAAGCACCACCGTCCAAAATGACAGCAGGGAGTGGGTGATGGCAACGGGGTTGTTACTGGGAAAGCCTGCCCTCTGGCTCCTTGCTTACAGCCCTGCCCTTTTCTGCATGCATTGGTATTTCTGAACTAGCCCATATCCCTCTAATCTCTGTGCAGTTAGCAAGTTTCCCCTCTCCCTAAACTCCTCAGCAAAATGGTTGGATTAAACAAATGTGAAATTGCACCTCGGCTGTCCCCTCTTGAGGTGTGCATGCCACTGGTGAGAATGGATGGGTGATGAGAGGCTTCATGCCACTTCCTGGAGCCTCAGCAGCATTGCCACCACAGGCATGGTGCCAGAAGATGGCTTTTGCCTCATAGTTGAGTAAGGACTGTAATTGAATAAGGAGGTGTTCAAGGCCAGGTTGGATGGGAACTTGGGCAGCCTAATCTAGTGGGACCAGTCCCTGCCCATGGGAGGGGTGTTGGAACTAGATCAGTTCCTTCCAACCCAAACTGTTCTATGATTCTATGACCTAAGGAAATTTCATTTGCAAGTGTGCAATAGGACCTTTCCCTGCGCAGGAGAGATGGGAGCCTCGGAGCCAGATGCCTTGGGTGAGAGCTTATTTGAGTTTGGCCAGGTTGGGATGAGGCTGGGTGCCTTTGCTGCTGCCACTGTGGGTGCTGGCCCCAAGAGGAGCTGGGGCTCCTTTTGGACTGCATCACCACAACGGGGTGCTGAAGATGAGCAGGAAGCAGGGGGGAAAAGGACGAGGGGGAGAAAAGATCTGTGGCAAAATCGTGTGACACCCACGTAAATATTGTTTGTATGAATTGGGTCCTTCATCTTTTGTTAGCAGCAGCTTGTTAATTAACAACAGATTAGAGCTGCTTTCTTCTGACACATGAATATATTTTGGGCTAGAAAATACTTGTACTCAATAAAACTGTGTGACTGAACAATTCAGAAAGTACCAGCGGAGCGCCGTAATGGATTCCCTTTTCATCCCCTCCCCCCCCGCCTCGTCCTCCTCCTGCTCTAAATGCAAGCAGATTTCTGCAGTCTAGTGCAGAAGAGACATGTTAAACTCAGCTAAATAAATCATGTTTACTCTTGGCGTTCTTCGTAGTGAAAAATCTGTTGGCTGTTCTTACTTCCTTATTTCTCAGCATTTGCTTCCTACCTGTTTTTGAGCCTGTGCCCAGAAATAGTAGTTTTGTCAAATGAGCGGATTATGCCAACCAGCAGTTCCCTCTGCCAAGGAAGCTGCTGGATCGCAAAACTCAGTGACTTCTTTTTTATAGTGACACTGAAGTTCTCTCCCTTCCTCCTCTCCATATTAGAATATAAAATAAAAGTATTAAAATCTGGAGGAGAAAATATAACCAGATCCGGGTAGTTCAAGAACGAAGATTAGGGAAAGCGTAACTTCTATTCCAGAAGCCCTCCTTTAAGCTGTTTGTGGAGGTGAAAGCAGTGGAGATAACAATAATAGGAACCAGGCATTTTCCCTTTCTCATTTTCATTCCTTGCCCTGCTCCCTCCCCAAAATGAGTGTGTGTTTTGTTTCAGTGTAATTTTTTTTTCTGTCTACAGAGAGCCTTACAGCTGTGAGGGAGAGGTAACTAAGCCCTTATTTTAACCAAGTTGGCTTGCAAGCTCAGCTGTTACAGGCAGTGGGTGAACTCTGGTTATTTGGGTTGATTTTGGCTCCTGACACTGTGCTCCTGGGCAGCCCCATGAGTCTCTTGCTTGACTGAGGGCTGCCAAAGGAGCTGAATGTAGACATGAGAAAGCCGTGCACAGCTATATGTGTATATACATATATATGTGGCATGTTTGCAGTCATCAGCAGAGCTGTGTTAAGTGGAGGGGAGTGTAACCCAGAAGGTAACTAGCTCCATTTCAATGCAGTCCTGGGTATTAAGCACTCCTCTTTGACCTTGGGTGGCCACTTTTGTAGCCTGGACCCATCTTCCTTGCTGCTGTTATCCCGGATCTCAGCGATCCCAGATGTGACTGTAACATGGATTATGAGCCTGGTGGACTCTCCCCGTTTGGTTTTAAAATTAGAAAAAAAGATCCTTTTTCCCATCAGAGCTTTGCATGTATTTACTCTTTGATCACATTGGAAGGGCCTTATCCTGTCTCCAGAGAAGCTTTAGTTCTGCTTTCAGTGGTAACAGGGATCTGGCCCGTGCTGAATATTAGCATTTTAATGGCTTACTTAAAACCCCAATGCTGGTACATGTACAGGGCTCTCGGCATGGGGAAGGTCCAGCGCTGGGGTTTTGCCAAGTGATGTTGCAGGCTGCAATGACTGCTGAAAGGGAGAAACGGGGATGGCCCATTTGCCATAGATTGTTAGTATTGCAAATAACATGTCTACAGAAGCCAAATTAATTCCTTCTTCCACTTTAATAAGTCCAAGAAATGTCAGACCAGTTTCAGAACAAGGGAAAAAATAAACAGAATCAAAGTTTGTACAGTATGATTCCTCTGAATTTCTGGTGGGAATACACTGTGATAGAAATGATATTTCCATAGAGGCATTGGCTGCCAGTTTGCTTAGTTGCACTAAATAGTAGTATAAACCTCGGCAGAACATAAAACTCTTGTTACAGCCAGTCATTAGAATATTGAATCATAAGGAATAATGATGCCAGTGCTAATGTGTTATAACAGTCTTTATTATATTAGTGATTTAACTGTTATTTAAAAAATAAGGTTTGTTGTAGCAGTTTAGGTGTGCATGTATGCATGCATATTTTCTCTGATCACCTATTAGGAGACTGAAAACTGGATTTGAACTCATTATAGGGAAATAAAAGGGTTGCTTAGGGTAAGAACTACTAGATCACTGCTTATGATTTTTCAATTTGATTCTGCTTGTCCTTAAGAAAGGTCCGTAACACTTACTTTGAAAATGCCACTTACATCTAGAAAATTAAGGTTAAAGGGACTGCTTTCTTGAAACTAAGTACAGGCTAGTTCAATTTTTTCAGTTGGTGACATTTTAGAGGTTTTGCTTGTAATGCAAGAGGTTATAGAAAGATTTAGTTAAACTGTGATGTATGGCAATAAGCTGCCATTTGAGTATATCGACATTTTCATCAGAAACAAAACAAAAACTCACTAGCCTTTATTTTACTGGGGCGATAGGTGTGAATTTAATATCACTTCCTCATCCTGGCCATGGATGTTTGAAAGAATTCTTTAGTTTCACATTGGTTTGTACAATATCTGTTTTGTTCACATCTCTTTATTTATTTTTCAAATACACATTCCTAGGTTATTAACTTCAGCTTCTGTTTCAAGCAGATCTAATAATAAAAAGGCTTTTTGTGTCTTATACTTTTATCTTATGGAGAAAGATGCTATTCTGTACCAATAAATGGATTAACTAGGAGTTATGGGGGTAGTATCTGGTCCAGAAAAAAATACACCTCAGAAAAAATGCATGCAGAATGATTCTTGTTTCTTGTAGTTGGCTTTTCTTTTAGTTTTGCGTCATACTGAAAGGAGTAAAGGATTGTTTTTATACTGTACTTTTGTTTTACCTCTTCTGGTGTAAAGTTCAGTTACCCTGTCTAATTAGCACTTGTAATGGGCCAAATTCTTCTTGGATCCAAGTCTTTGGGTGAAATTTTTCATTGTGCTATTTAGCAGCAGGATTAGGCACAGGTTTGCAATGTGCTTCCAGGTACAAATGAGATGTTGGTTTATTGTTTCCCTTTTTTAACTTACAATATATGCCTAACTATATTTCTGGTTGCTAGTTTATTGTTCTACTTTCTTTCATTATTTAAAAGCTAGTTACTTTTCTAGTCTCTTTTCCATTCAGAGAGCGTTATTTGCGCAGTTGTGCTGTGTCCGGTAAAGTGATTATTGAAGCTTTAGTTAGATCCTCCAGCTTCCTCTCATTTTGGTGGGTTGTTTTACCATCTTAAGTTGATGGCTCTGCTCATTTAATTTGACAGATTCAATTATCAGGCTTGGACCCACTTGTACATATGCAGCTGGATTGGTTTTCCCCTAAGAGATCCAAAACTCAGAGGAAATCCTCATTTTATAAAGCTCTGATGCTTTGTCCCTCGCTACGATCTCTTGCCCTGCTTTGCATGTTTAAATTTGCTTGGTGCTAGTGAAGTGCTTTGCTGAATGTGAATGTGCTTTGTGCACAAGGGAAAATTATAAACGTGCATGTTAATGAGAACCCACAACCACTGTGACATTACTTGAAGTGTAATATATGCATTTGCACTAGTCAGGTAGACTATTTTTTTCACATGGAAATTCAGCTCTTATAAAGTGCCTACACTTCCATTGCTCTTGGCAAGGGGTGAGCCAAAAGACCAGGAATTGTGATTCTCTCCCAGTGCTAATTCTGTCTATAAATTGTCCATCTGTGCTTTGCAGGGACATCACCACTGCCTCGTGGTACTCCTCCGTATCTCCAGCAGTGAAACAGTTAACAGTGCTGCTGCTTAATACATTGCTATTACAGAGTCTTTTTAGTTTCCAGGGCATTTAACAAAATCAGGTGGAAGTCATTAGGTGATTTTCACACATGGGGAGACTGAGGCACAGAGAGGCAGGATTAGTTCATCTGCCTCTCTTTTCCCAAGTTCTACTCCCTTCCAGGAACTGTTTTTCTACCAAACAGCTGAAGAGTTGCTGAAGCCTCACCCTGTCTAATTCCACCACTGTTTTTGTTTTATTTTAGTGTTGGACAGGGAAAAAATTAAAAAATACTAGTAGAAGACAAACTTTAGAACAAGGAAGAGATACTTACTTGAGAAGCAAATCCTGCTGTTGTCTTTTCCAGAGGCTGTATTCTACCTGAGGATATGTGTCCAGTGCTGTGTCAGATAGTGTGAGAAGGGCTGTCCCAAATGGCCAAGGCAGAGAAATCCATCTCCTGCCCATCAAGGGCTCTTCCCTGGCCACTTCACTTCCTTCATTTGAGGCTCTTGACCATGCTCTTATGGTCAAACCCACTGATTATTTGTAGTGGGGTTTCTCTCTCTAGCTGCCTGTATATATTATTTTGCCCTTTGGAAACAGCTCTTTCCATCCACTGGGTTCCTTTATTAATTCCAGGGCCTTTTAAATTGCAGCAGTTGTCTGTTGTGGTGGCTATATGTTTCAATTACATCAAGAATATTTGCTCTTATGTAAAAATTTTCATGGTATAATCAGGACTAAATTTTTTAATCGCCAGAAGGATTTTTGCAACCATTGAAACTCCCCAGAACTTAATTACAAGAGTTGGGGAACAAACTTGGGAAAACTGATGAACTGTTCATTGTCAACCCTTTATGCCTTTTGGAAAACAAACTGTGCAAGTCAGGGTGATTATTGTTATTTGTTAGTTTATTGCAGCAGCTTGTGGACATTGCAGCTTGGATCAGGATACCATTGCATTTGGCACTCTGCATCCCTGGAGTGAGAACCAGGCTCTGCTTGGAAGTGCTTTGGAGCTGAACAGACCAGACATGCAGTGAGCGGGAAGGGGAAAACTGAGTTCTGGGATGAGATGTGCTTTTTAGCCTGGATGGCTCATGCCCTGGGGAGCATATCCTAGGTTCCTTCACAGCCCAGAGCCCCATCTACAACACCATCCTCTTAAGATGAGAATGAAGATGAGGTATTTAATCAGAGTGAGCCAAAATGTTTCAGTTTCCCCCTTAGCCTCGTGTTCAAAGCACAGATAGAGTGCAAGGAGCAGGTTTGGATGGGAGGGTGGATGGGTGGTTCTGCAGGAGCCCCTCATGGGGAAGCGGTTTATAGGAGTTGATACTGGTGCTGCATGTGGCACCTGGACACCCCTTGTGGGCTTCCCACCCTGTCCCCAGAATGAGTCCAGTGACAACCCACTCCCCTGTTTCCTAAAAGTCAGGTTTTGGCACTGCATAAGTGATCTTGCAGGCACAGTGTGGGCTACTTCTGGGAATCCATATAGTCTCTTAGGAAAGTAAAAACCTCTATAGCCTGCTCTCGCTGTCTGAACCTCCAAAAAGTCATGTGCAAATATGTGGACAACTTAACATGTGGATTTTTATTCAGTGAGAATGCTTAAAACAGGGTATTTATATATATTGGGATATTTATTAGCCACATGGGGTGTTCCAAGCTCAGTTTATTTATCTTTGTAAAGTGCTTCCAGATCTTTGCATGGAAGCCACTAGAGAAATGAAAGACATATTATTATTATTGTTATTATTGTTGTTATTATTATTATTACAGCATCTAACTACTGACAGGCAACCACAGCTGCACACTCAATTCAAGCCACTTAAATTTAGGGGCTGTTTTTCACAATGTTGACTCTTAATACTTTTTCCTGTTGACTCCATATACTGAAATGTGTGTTCACCTGCCCTGCTGAAGTGTCATTATTCTCCAGAAATACATAAATGTTGTTAAGAAAGTAAGAAAATGTGGCTTAAATATTAAGTATTCACATTTATATGGTAGAACTCAACTGCCATTTAAGGAGGGCTTCAAAACAACCAACAGTATGAACTCGTAGTTGCTTCTCTGTCATGAAAACAAGAAAATATATTGATTAAAATAAAACCAAGGGATCTCATAGACAAAGACATTTATGGTTTTCAAGGGTCTGATATGAGCTACAAACAACCCAGGAAATGGAAAGCTGAGTTTCGCAGTCAAACATTGTATTAAGAACGGTTGTGCACAGCCACTGCACTGTGCGTGTTATGTAATATTGCACTTCACCCACCCACGCACACCTAGAGACAACAAGCATCTTCAAAAGGTCTTGGCATTATTCAGAGGAAATACTCCCAGCAATACCCCTGCATAGTGTTTAACCTTATCTTATGTTTATGCATTTCTTTTTTGTTTTCTTTTCCTTCCTTTCCTTTCTCCTTTTTTCACACCTTTTCTCTCCTGTGGTACATCAATAGTGGGATTTTTTCTGTCTCCAAAAAGGGGTAAAAATGGGGGTAAAAATCCTATTAGCTCCATGATGTGTTTTCACTGCAGCTCTGAAGGTTCCGGTCATGGCCGTTTTGTGCGTTTTGTAGCATTGTCCTCCTGCTGTTATTAGGTTTTTTTTAAGTAGAGTTGAAATGTTACATTGTGAAGACACCAGCTAATTATTAAATGGTACCTAGACAATGCTTTTTCTAGATTTAAAAATAGGAAATAATTAACCAGAGGTTTTAAAGGTCTGCAGAGAAGCTGAACAGGCCTGTGAAACCTCAGGATCTAATAACAAAGAAGGTGAGTCGGTTTTCCAGTGCCCTGAGAGTTTGAAAACATCCTTACTCTGGCTTTTGAGCAGCATAAAGAGCTCAACAGTATTTCATGCTTCTATGAGGTAGCCCTGAAGTTAACTGTTTTTCCAAAAAATGAGAAGGAAAAAATGAATGTCACTGGCTGCTAATTAGATGTATTTTAACAGTAAAGTAATTTTAGCAGCTAATATTGTTATGTGCTTCAGCATGAATCCTTAGTGAAGCTATTAAACTGTGAGAGCCTGAACTTACCAGGCATTTTGTAACGTGGCTGGATTTTTGTATCCTTGTTCGCAAACCTGTGGTGAGTGGAAGACCTTTCTGGCTCAAACACAGAAACCACATTTCTTACCACCTGATTACCAGGGTGGGCAGCAGAAGCCTCCTTGCACCCTTCTTTTGAATTTTTTTTTTTTTTTTTGCCTTTTATTTCCTGGCGGTAATATATTCTTTTTCTGTTGCACTCCCTCCCTCTTCTCCAAGACAGTGATCAAGCTCCATGGTTTACCCTCTAGCTGAGGAAAGGGATTTGATGGCAGGGACTGATCTCAGTTATTTTGGGATACTTTCGACCCATGCCTGCTATACAAAACAAGCTGGCGGTTCTCAGTAGCCGGTAGGCTCTCAGCATCAGACACACACTTGCTTTTGAAAAGCAGTAGCCCACAGCAGATAGTAGACTTAGCCATCATTTACCTATTGGTTTCTCACCTAGGATTCTTACTTTGTAATTGCTGGGTGGGGTTTCCCAGGGTTTGGATTATTCCCCTCTTCTTATTGCACCAGTTGCTTTTATTCTCCTCCCCACTCTAAAACAAAGTGACAGATAAAATATCTAAACTGATGAAAAAGAAGGGGATTTTTCCCCCCCTTTATTTACTCAGATTTGAATTGGGTTATCTGCCTATCTTGTTTATGAAATTTTGTGCTGTCTTTTCTGCACAGACTGTGACTCCCAAATCTTCCACAGCTCCATTTCCATATTCCTGCGTGCTTGTTCTTTGTTAATCACTTGGCAAGCGCTTATTTGAATATTAAAAATTTCTTTAATCATCAAAGGCAGGAGCACAGCTTCATGAATATTCATATTTTTTTCCTCCTCAGACTGGATTCTAGTTCATTACCCTGCAGTAAAGCCAAACAGTCATCAATCGCGCTCATTACAGCCGCTGGCGTTTTGATTGGCTGCCTGCTGCTGGTAGCCTGCGTCCCCCATCCTCCCGCTCTCCTCCATGAGCTGTCGTGTACCTGCCAACAACAACAACAACAAAAATATATCAACAATGCAAGAATAAATTTCTCCAGTTGAAAAACAACTTTGCAAACTTGTCAAACGGTCCTCCACACTTTTTTTTTTGGTTTTACAAAAAAAAAAAAAAAAAAAATATATCAACAATGCAAGAATAAATTTCTCCAGTTGAAAAACAACTTTGCAAACTTGTCAAACGGTCCTCCACACTTTTTTTTTTTGGTTTTACACCAAAAAATTAAAAAAAAATTAGAAGGAAGAAACTTGAGCTTTAGAGATGAATATTTGTCAAGAGAGTTGACGTAAGTTTCATTTGCATAATGACTTTGTACTTCTGCATTAATAAAATTTGCATATGAAGCCATGTTAATTACTCCTGATCATGCTTTTTGCATTCATGCATAGTAATTTTCTCCGACTTGTGAGAATTAATGTCTTGGCATGGGGGGAGGAAGGGGGGGAGTTGGGGTACTGTCAAATTTCTATGCCAGTGCCCCTCACTCATATTCTTTCTCCTTCTTGTTCACCACATTGCTATTCTTGATCTGTGGCTCATTTAGGCATTATCATTCAGAATTCTGGGGAGAAGGAAATGTAACAATTCAAAGGGAATCCTTGTCTACCAAAAAAAAAAAATTCTGAGCAAAATCTGACAAGAAATCCCTTCCTTGCCCTCCTCCTTCTTTCCCCAGTACAATCTTTCCATTTCCAGCTCGAGCAAAGTTTTAGTCTTAGCATCCTGAGTCAGTGCAGGGGAACTGCTCCAAAACCACTGCGTGTGCGATGGGAAGAGGCTGGTGTGCAGGTGTGTCTGGCTGGGTGCCGGACTCCATGCGTGATTGCATATAACGGTGTGTCTGCATATACTGCTCAGTCCTTCTCCCATTTGTGGGGGATGCTGCATGTGTCCACCACTTGCAGAGGGTACAAGCATTGCTCTGCTAGTTGTTGTTGGAAGCGTTTGTAGATCTGTGTCTCTGTATACTCTGTGTGTGTGTGTATGCATACGCACCTGTGTATCTGCATGTTTGCTTCATCACGTTTGGTGTCTGTACAAGAAGACATGGTGCAAAGATAATAACATCAGATGGGAACAGTCAGTATGAGGGGGTGTGATACAGATGAGACAACTTGTTTTAGGAGAAGCTTGGAAAAAAAATCTGCTGTAAAGATTAGTGAATAGATATGTCTTTCACTTTTGTATACTTCCGTTCAAAGCTGCTGCAATGGTACATGTAAAACCCATCTCAAAACATCTGCAGTACTCTCCCTGAACATGATGAACACAGGGCAGTGATGAGGCTGCAGCCTGCACTCTGAATTTGTAACGGTGCACTGTTTGAACAGATGTTTTTCTTTTTATTGAACGAGAATTTTTTAATAACGGAGCTGAGCTTTGGTCTCTAACCAGCTATTGATTGATTTTTCTTCACCAGACAGGCAGAGGAACACACAGAGAAAAACTTAGTTTGTGCCCTGTGCACAGATATACACCTAGGCAATCACACAGAATCCCCAGGAATGCACCAGCTACACAGCTACACGTGGCTGCATTTACACACAATATGAGATATAAAGGACCATCTCTTAAATTAATATTGGGTTCCCTGGTTTAAACCACACTGAGGTGGGACATTATCAATGCTGTTTGCAGCTCCATTTTTGTGCTTTGTTCAGGGACTTTTCTGCAGGTGTGCTAGAGGAGAATGGTGGTTTCCATATACCATATCATATGGCCAGTCATGCCTAGGCTCAGGGAGAGGGGCAACAAAAGGATATAATTTATGCCTTGATTGTGGCTTTTGTCACATTCATCTAGGCTCTTCTGCTCATTTCCATCTTACGGGGTTGTGTCCAATTTACCCTATTTTCTTCTTTGCAAGTTTAAAAATAGCAAAGAGCAAAAAAATTACTCTTAGCAGTGTCTGGGAGTCAGCATAACCTGGGAGCTACTGCCATGTACAGGCACTGTGTATATGTTGAACCTATGTAAAGACTTAAGGATGAAATCCTCCTTTATCATCAGCAATGTAGATCTCTTATTTCAATGGCGATGGTCCCTCTGCATGTTTCACACTCATGCTACATGCAAAATTCCCCTTCACATCTATGCAGAATGAACACAGAATATATAATTGAGATCTGCAGTGCAGGTGAGTGATTTCCCAATGCTGACCCAAGAGGAAAATCGAACCTCATATATCGTGTCAGCTATGTCCAAGCCACATGGAGCTGCATGTGTGCCTGCTCACTCCAGCCAGATTGGATGTTGCAATGCAGTTCTTGTGGTCTGTTTTCCCTTCATGCCACTTGTGATTGTAGCCTTTGTGGGAGTTGGGGGCTCACAGGAATGTTTTCTTCTTGAAACCTGTGTGCAACATGGTGTGGTTGATCCACCTCACGATTCCAGAGACTGGCTATCATCCCTAGCCTGGTGCTGTGTGGGTTGAGCAGAAAATTCTCAGCACCACCTTAGGACATTGTTTATCTATCTACCTATTATCTGTTTCTCTTTTTATTTGTTTGTTCACTTTTTGTTTGTTCATCACCTGTAGTGGTTAAGTTGAAGAACAGTAGAGCCTCCATCTTCATTTTCAGCCTTAAATAGAGCCTTTATGGGGAAAAACCCTGTAGAAGAGGAGCTGGAGAGGTAAAATGTGAAAACATTCTTAGTAAACACAAGCTGAGTGTTTCTGAGCACCACTGTTATTCTTTCACATATCTAATGGTGGAGCACACCTTTTTATCACATCCTTACTTGAGACCAGTGGATATGATTTCCCTCTCCTTTTGCCAATTTACCTGATTCTATAGGACTGTCTTGTTATTTGTGACATAGGAACAAACCCTAAAGTGGCAGCAAAGAGGAGGAATCATCACTTGGTTTTATGTTGCTTGTAGGAGAAGATTCAACCTCCTGCTCTTCTGTTCCCACAATCTTTGTCTCTTAGTGCTGGATTCAGAAGTGGTGAGGTAACTCCCTGAGCATATATACCAGAGTCTCTCTTTGTCCATTCTCCTTTTCCTTTACCAGCTCTTTCCTTTCTGGCATTAGGTTACCTATTTTTAGATTTCATCATATGCACATCAAAGGATAGAAAAAGACCTCCTGAGTGACACATTCAGTTCTATCCATCCACTAGCTACTGGTTCATACAGTCCTTCTTGTAAGTTTGTTAGGCACCTCATTGAATCAGATTGCTGGTTTGCCTCCAGTACCTCTGTTGGAAGGCTCTTACAGGATCCCTTTGCCCAGATGGTTAGAAACCTCATATTTGAAACCTTAATTTACTTTCCATACTAGAGGAGAGATATTAGATAAGATCAGGGAAGACCTCCCTGTACCCTTTTGGTGAGCTCTTAGGATCTTCTCAGAAACCTTAGCACTGTGCAGACGGTGTCAAATTCATCACCAATGGAAAGGTGGAACCCATCAGGACTAGAGGAGAGGCTGTTGCTCTCAGGGTAGTGTTGCATGCTTGACCCATGCACCTCCACATTAAAACCCCATGCAGTTGCTGTTGGGTGTTGCGGTGGGCTTCATATAGTTCCTCTGTGTGATGAGCTCCTTCAAAACCTGTAGTGCGGCACCTTGATGTGCAGAGGGCTGAGTGACTGCAGGACCTGTGACCTTAGTCATGGTGGGGCCACAGACATGTGTCCGTGTAACCTGAGATATAGCTGCCTCATGGCCCCACTCTAAATCCCGATTTCAAGCTCATGACTTTCCCAGCAAGGCTGAGTACCTAGACAGATTAACATTGCATATGCTAGCCTAGTTATTTTCATGCTATTAGGACTGTAAGATACAATTGTTAAATCATTGGAGGGCATCTTAATTACTTTTTGCTTGTTCCATGAAAAAAGCAAACTTGTTATTCGTGTATGTTGCAGTGGCATAAGTCATTCATATACACATAGAAATCCACCTGTGACAGCAGTTTCCACATGCCTGGCACACAGTTCTGCCCAAAATGAGAGGTAGGTATGATCTGGGTAGTAGTTACCATTACCTGCTTTTGTAGTACTTCCAGAGAGATCAAACAGTTACAACAGTGAAGCAACTGAGCCTCCAAGATATGAAATCCTTCCTCGTCCCATAAGCCACAGAGATGGCTTCTATTTAAAACCAGTCCTCACAAAAGAGCACAAATTTTATCCTTGATGCTTGAAGCTCAAGTATTTAAACAGGGAATTTAGACTCTTCACTTGTGGTTTTGGCAAAAGCTTCACACAAATGTTTTGCACTGGTGGTCTCTTAGCCATTTAAGATAAAGGACAAAATCAAATACAGTTCTTGCAGAATGGAGCACTGGATGCAGTTCCAAGAATGAAGTATCCCCGTTTGCCTCACGTGTGTAGCTGTCAGTTCAACATGAAGGCCAAATTTCTGAATTGGGACTCTAGAAGTGGAGAGTCTTCCTTAGAATGTTGCTTTTTGTAGGGTCAAAGAGAGCAGGGATAAATATTCCTGCTACGATGCTTGCATGTATCTGCAATGCACACACACAAAGCCCAGAGAGAGTTGCCAGTGTTAAAACAAAAAAGCATTTGCCAGAAGTTGCCTCACAATTAAAATGCATCTTTCCTGATCTAAATACAGGGGGAAACTGGGGTATCTAATCTGCAAATGCCATTTTTTTAGTGGCGACCACTCCACCACAGATCTTCATTTAGAAACTACCTTTGATTATTAGTAGCTACCCTTAATTTAATACTTAAGTGGCAGACATAGTTTTCAATGAAGGAGGTGAGATTCTCAGTGGATGTAAAGTGGTGCCATTCACTCAGCTTCTCTTTAAACTCCGCTACTTTGTGCCAGCCAAAAATGCAGCTCCTGCCTGGTTCTGTGTATGTGTATATGTTTGTATGTTTGTGTGTATCTGTGTTTGTGCAGGTGTACATCGATATTTAAGACTTGTATCTTAGTTTTTGCAAGCTGTGGAGCTCAGTTTGGACCAGTGCCAGGAGAAGCAAGCATTTCCAGTGGAGCAGGAGAAAACTCTTAAATACGACTTTTAAATGGCAGGCGATTCCTAGAGGGGTTAAAAATAAATAGTATGGTTGGAGGTTACAGTATCATCTTTTAGGTACCGGGAAAAAGGTTGCTCCCTTCTTCACAGGCTCAATAGGGAAGCAGCCTGCATAATCAGGGCATGCAAAATGCACAACTGGCCGCAGCTCAAGCGGGAAGGCAGCACAGCAGCTGCCAGTGCTTCCTTCTGGGAGCTCGGCTCCTGGCACCTCTCTGAAGCCATTTGAGCTCTAAGTCACAGCACTTTGTCCAGGCTGGTGTGTGGAGGCTGCTTCAGCAGTGGCTCAGCAGAAAGCCTGCCCAGTTTTATGTCAGCTCAATGCATTAACACAGCCATAAAACAATAATCCCCCTTTTGATTCAGTCCCTGAGCAAGTGCCAGTGGCAGTGTCTGACACCTCTGGCTCTGCTCCATGCCAGTGCTGGCTGTCCCACCCCACTTCGCCCCTCTTTATGCCCTCGAGTAGGGCCCCAGCCCAGGTTTGCAGGTCACACAGGTCTCTTCTTGCTCTTCCCCTGCCCAGTATGAGCCCAGCAGCCTCAGCTGGACTCAGAGAGAGATTTAGAACAAGCATGTCGAGCGTTAGGCAACCAGCCCCTGCCTCATCTGTTTCCCCTGATGTTGCCTCCTCTGTCCCTTCAAACTTAGATCCGACTGACAGTTTTTTCTATTGTTTTTTCTCCAGGGCCGTCCAGGCCTGCAAACCTGCCGGGGGCTCCCATAGCTGCCTCCTCCCACCCTCACACATCCGTGATCACGTCACCTCTCCGCGCACTGGCCTCCCTCCCGCCCTGCCTTAGCCTGCCCTGCTGTGGTACACGTGCAGTCTCAGTTGGCGGGACTCAGACTGAGATTCAGACTGAGACGTCAGGCACATTTGGATGTCATTGTCAGTTGTCAGGTAATAGAAAAATTTTTTTTGTTGCTATCTGAAGGTCAGTAGTGATGCCAAGTGATGTCAACTTTGCTGTGGGAGAGCTGCCTTCACTGGGTCGTGTGGGAAAGGCAGAGAAAATGCTCTTAGCTGCCACCCTCCCCTTCCTCCTTCCTCCTCCACTCTGGCACAGGATGGGGAGTGTGGAAAGGTGTGCAATTCCCTCCATTTCCCTATCCCTCCCTGTCTTTTTGCCCACCTTGAGCTGTCACCAGTGGCCACTGCCAGGCCATTTGTTCCATGTTGTGAACAAATGTCTGAGACTTCTCACAAAATGTAACATCCTGGTATCAAGATTTCATCTCTCTGATCTGTTTATTTTAAGCTTAATTGGATAAGATTTAACATCCAAGGTCTTTTTTTCTCCTCCATTTTTTTCCTTCCCCCAAATCATTCACATTAAAGGCTCTCCTGTGTGTCCATGTGCGCGCAGGATGTATGTGCTCCATGCCATTTTCTTCCTTGCTTTGAGAAAATGCTCCTTGATAACTTGCCATGCATTGCTCACCTCGCCTCTGTTAGCTTTTCTTTCTCTTTATTCCTTTTGTATGCCTGACTTTTGTCACTGTGAGGAGAGGAGAGTGATGTGGAAATGAGGATGAACTGAGGTAGCCAAAGAGCACATGGACATATTGTTGCCAGAACCCGTCATTTCAGACACAGCAATCTCTTTGAAATCAGTGGGTATTTCTGAGCATGGCTCCATTGCAAGATTGGGTCTATGATGAACTGTGCACTGGAGAGGTGAAAATTGGAAGGGCTTAAAAGAAAACACAGCTGTGGCAAAATCTGCAACCATTTATGGAGTCTCACTGTGGTGGGCCAAACCCCTCAGCCCTCATTCATGCTAACCTGTGTGAAGTTCTAATAGGGAGTTCCCAGAATGATGCGGGAGGGACAGAGTATTTAGAAAGACAGTAACAACTGTCATGGATAAAGCATTTGGAAAATGTCTTCTCACGTTTGTTGGAAGCTGGCAAAACTTTGCTGTGCCCGGCTTATTCTGTTCACAAGCAGTGGTACCACCTGGCTGCAGTATGCAGTCTCTCGTGAGAACATTCCTGCACATCCATCATTGTGGTACTGAAGTGAGACAAAAAGTTTTGCAAGATATTTAAAATTACGTCTTGGTCTTGAATGATAGAATATTCTTTGGAGGAGGCTGAGAGCATGCTGCAGAGTCCTGTTTCAACCCTGGGTGAAGCTCAGGGTGTGTGAGGAAGGCTTCTGTGCCACCTGGGAGAGGCTCAGACAGGGTGCAGGCACTGGGCTTGCAGCAATGCACTGCATGGCTGGATCAGAAAGTCAGGTAGCTCCCCTTCCTCCACCCTTCCCTCCTTCTCATAATCAGGAAACTCAATTGGAATGGTTCTCAAGTTTTCCTGTTCTGTCTCTGCACTGGTACGGTATGCACTCAGGTGCCTTTGGTAGGCAGGTAGTTGTAACAGTGAACTGGATGCCCTGGTTCCCTTTTGCTTCTGATGCCAGCAGCTAGTGGGGAGGGAAGCAAGTACAACTAAAAATAGAAAAGGAAGGAAGGAATAACTTATTAAAGAATGTGGGAAGGCGAGGCTTTTGTACTTTGTGTACTTTGAGTTTTCACTTTGGAGTTGTGTGCTGTGAGTTTTCAGAAATGCTGGGAGAGCAATGCCAGCTCTGCGGAGAGAGAGACCTGTTATCATGGCTTCCTGTAATTACTGCTGCAGTCTGCAGCACTTAGAGAATAGGTTATATCAAAGTATATGCTACATGTTTATGACAGTACTTGGTCAAGTTCTGCTTGAAAGAAACATTTTCTTCCCTTGAAAAAGGAGATTATGTCTACTTAACCCTTCCTTAGCTTTTGTAGTATTCACTGTATATGCGCCAGGGCATGGTTTAAACCCTGTGGCAAGGGTTATGGGACCTTTCTAGCCTCTGAAATGTTTTGTTGAAATGAAAGGAAAGTGAGTTCTTTGTGTTGACTAATAATCTAGTGACGATCCCTGCATTGTGCCCTCTTTTTTAATATAGACATTTACAACAGTCACTTGCTACAGCTTTAGAGATCTTCTTGTCTCTCTGACTTGATTAGCCTTTTATTCTGTCAGCCCTGTTCTTGCTTCTGAGGAACTGCTTCCTTCTTTGAACAAACCCCATCAACTGTTCCTGCCTCTTCCTCCTTCATCATTTCTTACCTCTCCTGTTTTTCAGCATTCATTTAATTCAGGACCTGGAGTTTTTCCATGCAGTTATCAAGCAGGCTGTGACTCTGAAGGCTTGAAGTTAAAGGTACTCCCAAATCTCTGCTAGGTGCTTGCAAATCTTGCCCTCAAGGATCGCAGCAGTTTTGTGCTGGAGAATTTAAACTTCTGTCTGCCAGTGGGATTTGGGGTACACACATGTGCAAAGTGCATTTGGAAATCTCCAACCTAGATAAGAGCGATCATCTGAAATGCTGAGCAGCATTCAATCACACATAAGGAAAGTCATCTTGACTTTTCCATAACTGTTTGTGATGTTTAGAAAACATGCTGCTGATATGAGTTTCTCTCACCGTAAATGATGCTGGGAAGTGCATTTAGGCATCCACTGGTCATGGTCCCCTCTGTCTTTGTCTGAAGCTTTGTGTTCAGGACACCTCAGGATGAGAAATTTGTTAGTAAAGGTCTATGTTTCTCCATGTGATTAAAAAAAATCTACCGCTGGAACAACCTCTCTCTCAGTTTATTTATTTATTTATTTATTGCTTCAGAGGCTTCTGTCTGTTGAATTGCGTTCTCCTGTTAAATGTTTTTAGTGTCTATTTAATTAGGAGTTGGAATAGAGTCATGAAATTCACAGGGTTGTGTAGCTTGGATCTAAAATATAAATGGGCAAAGCATTCATTTTGCTTTACCACTTGCCAGATTAGGGTGCTTTTTTGAGAATACTTTTTATTTCATTTCAATGAATTGCAACTGCCTAGCGTAACTGTAAAACACACAGAGTTTTTTTGCATAACAGAGACATGTAAATGATTGTTGAGAGACATAATTATGTGAGGAACAGTATATGCCTGTATGCATGCACACATACACTGCAATGCATTTTGTGGGACTATTTTTTCACAATACATCTTCATAAGGCTCTTTTTATGATGCTGATTTATTAATATTGTACATTAAGGCTTAAATTGTCAAGGCTACCTAAGAGATTTGGATGCCCATTTCCCATTAAAGTTAAAGAGAAATGGGCTTTGAAAATCTCAGCGCAGAAATGCATGGCCCTTTACTGTGTCAACTCAAAAGGAAAAAGTCCCTGCCCTGAAGACCCTACAGTACAAAAGCCCCAGAAATGGGATTATAATTGGTGTACGACAAAGTGGATTGTAATGGCACAGAAAATAATTTATCTCTTATGCTTGTGTTCAGATATACACCTGATCCAAAATCTTCGGACCTGGGCCTATGAGTCAGGGGTTTGTATGCCTCTTTAAAGATAATTAAATCTGTCCAGTACACATATTTAGCTGACCAGTGAAACTGCTTCCTTCCCACACGTAGGCTGATGGAAGGAGGTGGAAAGCAATTACCATACTTAGTTGCTTATATAAAAACAGCAAGTGGGCATGGACAGCAGTGATTAATGGACATGGCTGTGTAGTTTAAGGTCTAAAATGGAGGAAGGCATGGGGCCATAGCGTGGAAGAGTAGAACAAGCTCCTATTAATTCAAGGAATCGGCTGTATTAGTCATTAGAACGTTCTGAAAATCACACAGTCATCTTGTAAGGTTAATATCAATTTACTTGGCTACTGAAATTCTACTTACCATGTCATTTAACTAGTCTGGTGTTTTCTTGGTAAAGGTTAATGTAACAGTAAAGGTAAAAGCAGTACCACAAAGTAAATAATAGGTTTTAAGAGAATACTTTTCCCTCCTTCAATTATGTCACTGTATTCGTTTTGTGTTGGGTTTATAACTGGAGTCAGCCAATAAGAAGAGATAGATTAGACCACCCTGCTGTAAAAAACTTGATGCAATTAATACAGTCTGTCTAGAAAGCAGTATTATTTAAAAAAAAAATCATGTTAATGATATAGTATGCACTCAGCACATTTCTTACTAGAACAAGAAGCAAGCTTTTGTTCACTCCAGACTAGGTTTTATTAGCACAGAAGGATCAATGGAAAACAAAACAGTAATCAGAGTGGAGAATGCAAATTTATCCAGCAAAAACCTCCTAACTTATCAACTCCCAGGACGATGCCTAGTATGCTACTTTTCATCTTTTTTTGAGCAGAATCTCAAAAAAAAACCAAAACAAAAAAAAAAAGAATCCACTAAAACTTGATTTCTTATCAACACTGACTGGGTGCTTTTTTAAGAGGAGAAAGAAGAATCGGGTATATATGCCTGAGGGCAGACAAACACCTATAGTTTCCCCCAGACTCTTTGTAAATGTGTCTTTTCATTTTGCTGCATAAAGAAGAGGTTTGCATAAACTACTGACTAACATTCAGGAGAAATGTCCCTATTAGTCATGAATACATGTATTTATTTATTTTAGTGAAATATTTAATGCATACTATACTAGAATTGACTTTGTGGACAGAACTTAGGAGTGCAGGAATGTGTGAGAGATGCATGCACTAAAAATGGTAATGCATCAGTCTGAGTGTATGCATCCATCTTTTCATCTATCTATCAATCCATGTGTTCATCCATCTATCAAAGTATTAAAATCATATGTGACCTGTCTGTCTACACAGTGCTCTGTCTCACCAGATATTAAATTCAGATCCAAACTCAAAATAGATGAATCTAATCGTAAACTGTTTTTTTTGACTGAATGGTATGTTTGTCAAGGGGCAGTAAAGAGATCTTAAGACAGGAAAGAAGTGGCTAAAATCAGGGTGCTGCATGGGGCAGCAGTGCTAGCAATTTGAGCGTAGCTGAGGCTTTGTTCTAGACAGGCACCCGATCACGATAACTTCGTAAGTCCTAATTATGTCAAGAACCAGCAGGAGCAATAGCGATATTTAAAGGTGCTTTAAAGTGGATGCCTGCCATTTCCATACATCGAAGGCAAAAATAAAAGCCCTTAATTGCAATATTAACGGGTGGAACTGAATCTAGTTGTCTCGGGACAAAAGGGTTCAAGGTAACATTGCCTGTAATAAAGACAATGGCTCCAACATTGAGAGGGTTAACTCGATCGCATACCACTATGCTGAGCCCGAGAGTCTGAACTCTTCAAACGCTCCAAATGGAGAGCTAAATCAAAGAATCCTGTTTCAAATCCATCCAAGATGTTGCTGTTTTTCTCCTCTGACAGGAGAAGCATTTGGAAGTGCAGTTTCTTTCTTTTTTTATAGCTGTCTTAAAAAGGAGTTTGGATGTTTAGCACAGCTGGTGCTCATTACATTATGCACTATCAATAAAATAGCATGTGTAATTAATTTTTAATGCAGTGCTGTATGCAGCGCTTTAAAGCAGTTACTGTATGGGGAGAGCTGACACCGGTCACTGACATCAGAAATATTGAAATAGAGGGCTAGATTTTGCATTTTTAAAGGGTGTATGTGTGAGTGGGGGAAGGGTAATTCCCAGCCAGCAATTCTCTGGTCACAATAAAATTTAAAAATATAGGAACAAGATGGATGAAGGTTATTTTATAATTTGCATATTGGAATGAACAAGTGTATTTCCTTTTAGAGTTTGCCGAGCGATGGCTGAGTGAGGAGCAGGTAACTTCAGAGTATAGGTAAGCATCAGGGGACCGCACAGTGACTGATGCATCTTTGTTAAAGCATGAACAGGCTTTGATGGCTCAGGTGGGAGACAGGGCAAAAGAGGAGGTTATGAAAAAGCAAGAGAAGGACATTTCTATTCTATCTCATTGAGCAGTTTCTTTTACAGGGTTTCTTTCTTGTGCCTTGTTGTTCCCATTAGTAATAAGCCCCATTTTTTTCCCCTGTAATTCAGTAAATATTTGGGAGCATCAGTAGTCAGGAAGGCAGAGAGTAGCTTGATTAGAATTAGGCACCACTGATGGCAAGTTGCCTGCTGCTCTGACAGAAGACCCAAACAAATCACAGAGCCTTCTCTCTTCTTGGCATTTGTGCAGTACTTTCCAGAAGACACCAGCATAAATAAAGACTGCTTTAATGGGGCACAGTAGGCACGGTTTGGGCACTACCGTAGTTTTTGGCAGCTCTTGCAGCCAGCAACACCTTGCTTGTCCGAAGGAGGTGAAGACCTATTTTTGAAGTTGTGGTATGTTGTGTGTTCATATTCAGCAAAGGGACAGGCTTTCGTGTTTCTGCAGCAGAGTAACGACAAGTTACTGGTTTGCAGGCAGGCAGACTCTCCTGCTGCCACCTCCTTCCTACCTCTTCAGAGAGCTGAATGCCTCTCGGTGAATGCTTCCAAAAAAGAGAAGAAATCAACCGCAGGAAGAGAAGGAAGGAAGCAATCACCTACAAAGCAACAAAATTAGGGGTAGTGTTTATCAGGTGCTTTGCCTTTTGATTGGGCAATGCACTGGCTTTATAAGAGCTGATTTATTTTTTTTTTTTACACACATGCACAAGGCATAAATGTTTGCAATTATTCTTTATTTCTCTCAGTAAATTGCCATTCATTTGTACATAGCGTATGTTAAACAGTTCACTTGTATGGCCTCACCTGGCATATTCAGGATCGAGTTTTCTCCTGCCCCTTCAGCAGCAGTTTTTTGTCATCATTTTTCTCTTTACTTTCTGTCAGACACATACGGATGTGTTTGTGTGTCTGAGCCAGGAAGTGGATTGGGCTGTTCAGTTTGTGAGAACAGAGATAAATCTCTTGTGCACAAACATAACACTAAGTGTCAAAGAAAGTAGGGTGAGCCATAGGGTATGGTGTAGGTAGCTGTGATAAGGACTGCCTTTTAGTTCACAAGCCAGAGTAGGAAAGATGGAGGCAACAGTGATGCGCTGTGCATTTTGTAGTGAAATAGCTTTGTTTTATTATATTTTTTTAAAGGAATTGGATCACATATTCCTGGGGGGCTCAAGTTTAGACCAAAGAACTGCAAAAAATTACCTTATGTCCTTCCAGAGCTGCCTAATTCAGAGGACCTGGGTTCTTTTTTCCTTTCTATGTGCTTCATAAAAATAGATGAAAGGAAGAATTCAGTGCTCAGATGGGACGCTTTATGTTCAGAAAGAGATTTGACTCAAAGAAGCCATGCTGATGCACCTCGCATGTGCCCCACTGGACTCCTGTGTGTTGCATGTTGGTCCTTCTTTCTGGTGAGCAGTAAACAGCTGAGCAACTGTTAGTAGCATACGTTTTTATGCTGTTTGCTTTCTTTTGGACAGGCTTTTTCGAGGCATTTTTACAGTACTTACAGAAATCTGGTATTTATTTCCCCCTTGTTTATGTCTTAATCAAACCATTTCTATGGGTTCTTCTTCCAGCAACCTGCTGTAGCACGAGGTGGGGAGGCCAGGTTCAGTGAGTCAGTAAAATGTGCACTTGGAAGGAAGCAAGCAAAAATCCCACATAGCGAGAGCTTACATTTTTAATTATTTCATCTGTAAGATTCAGAGGTCCTGGGACTTCTGGAATGAGGTTAATGCAGGCACTAAGCAAGACAATGGGGAGACAGGCACTGGAATCACACCATTAAAAAGTGCTTTCTAAATTACTGTCTTTGCTGTTAACATAAGAAATCTCTGGTTAGAGAGAGGCCAGTTTGCACAACATACTTGCAGGTTTTATGCTTGTTTAAAATGTCACTTGGCTATTGGAGCCAATTGTAAATGTATTCTTTTCAGTTCATCCCCTGGCAGTGTGAGGGAAGCATCCTATCCTTTCTGTGTGTCACACTGCCTCCTTACATGTCCTGTATTGACCTAGATTAGTTCACGTGAGGCTTAGATCTAAGTCTGATCTTAACATCTCTTCCATGTCTGCGTGACAAGCATGTTGCTTCCAGGGCATACTATACTATACCAGCAGTCCACTGAGGGATGGGTTAGGGACCGCCTAGAGATGTTTAGCTGAGCATCTTTCTATGAGTTGTTTTCTGACTTCAGTGGTGTTGCACAGTTATGCCAGCTGTGAAGATGGTCTATGGAGTTCAGGCACGTACAGAGGCTTGAGTAAGAATCCCAGTATTATTGGGAAATACATACTATTTAAAACTGTCCATGACATTCAAGGTGAAAAATAAAAAATCATGGAACATAGTAAGAGATGTCAGCAACACCTTTTGCCTTTGGGGAACTATTCTCTTTAGTTTTATTTTGTCCTCCCCTCTGGTTGCACAGAGGGAGAGCAAGTTCATTCATTATGGCACAGACAGGCTTATAATGCAAAGTGTGTCCAAAAATCAGGTTTGAGTGTTTACAGATTGATTAATCCAAATCCTTTATAAAAATGTGTGAACAGTTGATTAAACTGGGAATAGGATCATTGTGGTTTTGCCTACAGTGAGGAAATGAATAACTACATCTTTGCAAAACATTATACGGTATGATCATTAAAAAAAGACATTCTTTCTCTATTTTTTCTGGTTTCTCCTTAAAATGAACTGAAATACCTCCATTGTTAAAGTCGAGATAGAATCAAAAACTCTGTTGCCTACTGAAGCCAAACCCTTCATTATCACTATCAATACATACATAGAATAGTTGTGAAATAATCTTGTGCAATTGCTGTAAACTCCCTCCCAATTTCCTTTGTACTTTCTCTGTATGTTTTCCACGAGGAGCGGTGTGAAAGCTGCAGTGGTGCTACCCCCTGCCTCCACCACCACTGTCAACGTTCATTAGTGCAGCTGAGCACACTCATGAATGTCTGAGCTCTTCCCATATTTAGAGCCCTCTAGCCAACAAATCTTTCCTTCTGCTCTCTCTGTTTTGAGGAAAAATCTGATAGTCAGAGTTTAAAGTGGGCACTTGAGGTTTAATTTTAATTCTATGGCCTGATACCTTCCAGAGCTGTAAGGGAGAGTAAGTGTATGTGTGAGACAGCACTGTCACTGGCATCAGGTAATTTTGCTCCTTGCCCTTTCCTGTTGAATTTGCCATGCCATGCCTTCTGATTGTAAGCTGGGATTTCTTAGATTTGTTTCCTCCTTAATAGGCAAAGATGAGTGAATGATATTTCTCACTTTCTCCTCACTCTTTCTTCACAGATATCTTTGCTCTCTGTGGCTGCCTGGGACTGCTGGGGAGGTAATTACCCTGAGAGTTGCACTGCCCCAGGGTTAGATTTGCGTATAGCTCCCTCCCAGCAAGTACCAGTGAGTCACCATCCTGCTTACTGGGCTGTCTAATGGGAGCAGGCTGATCTGTCTGTGGCCACCCTGGCTGTGGAACTTCTCCCCTTCTGCACCTTTACCTTCACCTGCTCTGCCCCAGACATTCATATTTCTTTCTTTTAACTTTGCCATCAGGTAGGTCCTTCGTTCATTGCTGTCTCTGCCAGTCATCCCTGCAGTATTTTTTTTCCTAAGAATCACGTCCAAAGTGAATTTGCCATTTTTTGGTGGATTTTTTTAACTTCTTTTTTTTCTTTTTTTTTTAAATGGAAACGTGTGCTAAAAGTAAACACAGCTTGCAATGTACAGACTTATTGGGCCAGCATGAATTTTCCTTAATAAGCTGGGGTATGTGACTGTGTGCGTGCGCACGTGTGTGTGTGTGTTTTTTTCCCCTTATTCCTTGGAGTAAGAGTGCTGTCTCTTTAAATCCTAACTCAAACTTTACTGGCGATTTTACAGAGCCTGGTTTCATTTATAGTGGAGCCAGACTTACTGTGTGAGAGCCGTCCGCATGCTGGAATTAGTCTTAAGCTCGCTTCTGTGGCGTTGCCAAATTCCATGTTTGTGTTTTATTTAGGATTCTTTTCACGGCCAGTCGAATCTGTTCAGGCACACATAGGCAGTGTTGCGCCCCATGGAGAAAATAAGCAAGTTTGCGTTTTCTTTGGCATAGGCCATGGCCACAGAAGACTGCGGTCTAAAAAAACATTTTTTAAAAGCTATTTTAACCCATAACAGATGTATAAAGTAGGCACATGCATGCCAGCTTCCTTAGTTTTAATTAAAAAATAATTACAGCTTTAATGGGATGCTAGTGACAAATTTGGATGAATGGTGGGTGACATTATCTCAAGGCTTGCTTCAACTTATAAATTAGTGCATTTCTCTTGGCTAGTGGTACAGATGAAATTAAATGAAGGAGCAGATTAATATTTCTTAAAGTTACAATGAACCAAATGAAAAATCAAATAAAATAAAAAGCCAAGGCCTCTTCCTCACTCTCTTGCACAAATTCCCATTTACATGAGATCACAGAACATAGAGGAATGGTTATTTTCCCTGGCTGATAAACAATCTGGCCAACGATAAATTTGGCTTAGCTTTGCAATGTACCTGTCCCTTTCATAATTTCACATCGGCAGCCACATTGCCAAATTATTGTGATTAATGTCAGCAGGCGCTTCTATTTATAACCACATCTAACTAGCTAATGCAGTACCTCCGAGCCAGGGAATCTTAAATATAAAACCATCCCTGCGTGCTGCATATTACAATGGTTCTCTCTCCACACCTCAGCTCTCTGGCTGCCTTTTGGCCTGTGATGCTGGCTGTAATTCTTGACATCTCTAGGCTATTTTCAATTTGGGGCTTTAAAGGCTCACCAGAATTGAGCTAGATGCATGGGCTTGCACAAGTAACAACAGTTTATGTTTATGAAGAAATAGACAAAGGAGTAATAAACATGTAATGAGCTAACCCCACATGGTATTTCTGCTATTATTACAGTCAGGTGTATGTAGAACTGGGGAAGGGAGAGGGAAGGATTAGGAAGAGAAGCTGTGGATATCAAAGGAGGAGGAGGAGAGGTCTGATGGGTTCACTGGAAAATGTGACTTCTTCCTGTGCAAGCCTCCATCCCACCCATGGACACCATGAATAGGTACTGAGAGGAGAGATGATAAAGCAGCACATTTTTTCGTGACATCTATCAGAACCACATTTCCTGTGGACCTGCTCCTCCTGTCCTGGTGCTTTCCAGCCACAAAGGGAGCCTTGCACAGGATGAGGTTTTCTGGATGGGAGCATATGATCAGCTTCACGATCTATGGCACAGGCAGACAAGGATCATTTTGTGTGTAGATGGTCAAACTCTGCTTGCTGCTTCCAGACATATAATTTCATTAAACTTCTCATCTGCTTAACCTTAGCTTCCCCTTATTAAAACCAACTGAAATGCTACTGGTACCTGTAGTGTAGATGGTGCTCTTCTCTTAGGCATTATCAGTTTTCTGTAACAGATATGTTATACTCTTTTCCTATCAAGAAATAAAGCAATTTTTGGAACAAGCAATTAAGGAAAGACAGAGAAAGAGAGTATTGGGTATTTGGTGGGTAGCTGTGCACCTTTCCCATGATGAGTCCAGACTTGTCTTGTGATCTACGGATGTTTAGCTACTGATTTACACAAAAATGTGACAGTGTCCCTTACCTTGCTGAAAACTGTCTGCCACGTTAAGGCAGTGAAACTCTGCAAGAGGAAGCTGCTCTGCTTGGTTGGAGGTAATCTGGAGAATTGGAGCTTCTCAGGGTGATCTGCTTGATCCTTTGGGGAAAGCATTATCTCTCCTTGGATGACCATTGCCTGAAGTTGAATCAAGCCAGAATCTCCAAATATATGATTTTTCAGGCTTTGTTTAACTGCAGCAAAAGAGAGATTTTCCTTTGTCAATTGAATGAGGATTTCTGTGGTAACATTTCCCTGAGCTTGAATTCCTCGTGAGTGAAAATGAAGTTCCACCATTATAAACATTAGTTGCACAGTGCAGATGAGAGTCATTTTTGCATTCATGGAATTTTTGAAAGGGAAACATTACATTCATGATAATCCTTTCAATAATACCTTATTGCTAAAATAATCCATGAGGCATTTTGGAGTAGAGCCCTCTGCTATTTGGTTACAATTGAGACTTTGAAAATAGAACCTGAAAGCTCTTAGACCCCTGTATGTCAGTATATTAATTTTCTTTTTATGTTGCTGCACATAGGATGTTCTGGTATCTTTTTTATTTACTCCTTAGGATTTTTTTTGTTTAATAAATAAGGCTAATTTGATTTGTTCTGATCTGTCTCAAGTATCTAATTGCTGCTGTAGAGAATGATTAATGTCCAGTTGAAAGGATTCCACATCTATAAATGAGAATTGAAAGCAGATGTTAGTTTGATGAACGTGTGCTGCCCATTCCTTGTGTGCACTGACTTAGAGAGCAAGCTGCTGATATATCACTATCTATCAAAAGAGAGATGTTAGATGCCAAGTACAGTTCAGAGTCACACACCTATCATGAGCTGAGTGAACAGTTAACAAATAACATATCCCAGGCAGTTTTTTCTATGCTTGTGAAATATCTATACACAAGACAGTGTTATTCGCAAATTGTCAGAAATACTTGACAAACTCCAGTTCAGGAGAATGCACCATGAACTGATTACATCCAGGACATTGTGTCTGGGATTTTACTCAGAGAGTAGTGTTGGTATGTTGTCTGAAGGCAGATAAGTTCATTTTCCAGTGCTATTGCTTGCTGAGTACTGATTCTGAAGTTAATTCAACCAACCTGTTTAAAAAAACCCAAGCATATGAAGCTAATACTGTTCTCTTTTCTATTTGTGGACTGGGTAGGTGCTCAAGCTTTTCTGGCAAGCCAGGCCAAATGCTTTTCAGAGTTCACTAGCCTGAGTTCGTGCAGATCTGTGGAGAGCAGAGTAAAAGGAGCAAAAGACTGAATTACCAGGGCACAAGATCAGGTTTTGTAGTGTCCAGTCAACTCTAACATACACCTGCATACAATAAGTGGAACAGCTTTTTAGGTAAATGCAGGTATGAATGATCTTCTCACATGAACTCTCCAGTTTAGCAACGCATGATGCTTTACAGTCCCTTCACAAATGGTGCTGTCCTGGCCATCGGAGCATGCCTTCCCAGCCAGTGTGTAGACAGCATGTTAGCAGCCAGCGTGTGTCAGAGTGGAGGAGGAGAGGTTTTGGCCAGTGGCAGTCATTTCTGATAATGGTAGTAGGATTGTCAGTGTTTCTAAAAAACAGAGCGAGCTTGCTTTTTAAAGCCTCTTTTAAAAATCTTTCCTGAACTTTTAAAATGTTTGTCGGTATTATCCTGAACAAAAGAGAATGAATAGTTAGCTTAATAGATTTAGTCACTTTTGTATTTTTTGTGAGATAGCCTCTGCATTTTTACTTTTTGTTAAATCTCTATTCAGGTAATGTCTGTGACAAGAAAGCTATTCCCCAGGTGGACAGAGGGTGATGTAAAGACCAACACAAATCTTCCTTCCTGTCTATAAACTGGTCTAACTTGGGATGTGTGTATGGCAGGAGAGAGAGAGACAGAGGGAAAGAGAGACAGAGAGAGAAGGAGAGATGGAGTGTAAAAGGGACAGAGAAAGGACTTAGAGTCATGGAGAAGAATAGGTACTGGCATCCCAGAGCTCCAGCTATGTCATCTTTGGATATGAAGTCATGTAAAAACTACAGCAAAAAGAGTGCTTCCAGTGGGACCTTGTTCCCTTGGTACCTGAATAGGACTTTACATGCAGCAAGCAGGTGAGAATAGAGGAGAGACTGGTTTTATGTTTAACTGGCTTTTCCATTTGGGGTGTTAAACATAACAACATTACTTAAAAATATAATCATTTCTTAAAATCCTTGGGTGTTGTTTCATAGATGGTACTGAACTGAGCAGGTTCTTTTCAATCAAAATAACTAACTTTACTGGGGTAAAACCTGACCTTTTAGATTGTTTCTGATGACATTTTTTCACCTATATTTTCCTGACTGTGCTATTTTGTAAACAGTTGCCAACTGATAAACCTCACAAAGTGTTTGGAAATATGGAAGTAGACCAAAATGATAATAAAGAGTAGCCTTCACCCTACCATGTTGTACTTTCAAGTTATTGAAAATCCAAGCCTGATTTTTGTCATTCTTTATTTCTCTTTCATTCTCCACTCTCTTCCTAACTTTCTTTTCTTGTAGGAAAGAAATGTCATTAATACAAACATGAGCTGAGTTGAGCTGGTGAGACACTCATGTGACTGATACTGTTACCAGTCAGCCTGTAGTCCGTGGTAAACTACATAACTGCAGAAGAGAGACAAGACTAAAGTCAAGAGATGAGGCACAGTTTACAGTGCAGTTAGCGAAGTATGTTGCAGTTTCTGTTGGCGTAATCTCCTGACTGGTTGTTCCTGCATCATTACATGGAGTAAGAGAAAGCATCCTTGAGAAAATATATAGAAAGCTATCCTTTGTAACACAGTGGCTTTCCTCACTGCAATGAACCCAGCCTGCCGAATGACCTGCAAATGTATAATATTTGCAAGACAGGACTTGTTTGCAGTATTTTATTGTTTCTGGAAGTGGTCACTTGAGCAAGCACACATGTGCTGTGAGTCAGTATTAGTTTGCTCTGGCTGCTTCTTAGCAGGTTTTCCTATGAACAAAGGTGTGCCTGGCCCTGAGCAAATTGTGGAACTCCCTTGTGTTGGCAGCAGGAATACATAAAGGGGTTAGGAGCACATACCTCAGTGCACATCAGAGGCTCAGCATCAGGAATCTCATGTTTGCTTTGCACAGGCAGATAATCTGTGGGCCTAACATAACTGAGGGTATGGCTGTAAGTTTTAATTGTGTCTAAAATCAAAGGAGAACACCGCACAGGGAGTATTCTTTGGAAGCGGCAGTTTTGGAGACCAACATCAGGCTGTCTTTACAGCTGGGAGAAAAAAAAAAAGCACTCCTGTACAGAGGTCCCCAGTGATATCAGTGAAAAGGCCCTGTTATCTGGCTAAAAAAGAAAAATCCAGATTGAAAAATATGATGAGTGCATTTGAGAATTTACTGTATGCTGTTATTACTATCGAGTGAAAAGTATTAATAAGTGAGTGAGATTCTTGTGTTTTACGTCCTGTTCCCTACAGTTTGGGAAATTTAAATCCAAGCCTAGTTTCTCTGTTGAATTTTTCCAGTGATCTTGGAGAAGTTTCTCAATTTCTGCACAGAAATGCTCCCACCAATTCAGTAAGGAATTCCACTCTTCATTTTCTGATGGGAGTATTATGAGGATAAAGGTGTAAAAGTTTCTGAAGTGACTAGATAGTAAAATAATAAAAAGGTACAGAAGCATGTAAAATGAGTGAGGAAAAAAAATAGGCTAATTTCTGAGGAATTGCTTGTCCTGAGTTTTTTTGAATGTAATGGAAATGAGACTTGAGGGCCATCGATAGTGATTGATATTTGTCCAACCTTTATTGTGTTTAAAGTATTCACAAGTGTATGAGAGGTACTCCTGTTACTCCTCTCTGTGGAAACGGTGGATCAAATTGTGCTCTCAGGTACAGCAGCTGAAGACCATTGCAAATTAAGCCATTGGAAATCAATGGGGTTGCCCATTTGTAACTGAGATCAGAATTTAGCTTGGCCTTGTGTGGTGCTCTGTGTTAATTCTTGCATCTAAACCTGGAAGAAATGGCTTTTTTATTACAGCAGTGCTTGAAGAGACCCCAGGAAAGTAAGGTGTAAATATTAGAGGCTGCCAACAGCTAGTGGTAGTTTCGGCCTAATAAACTAGAAGTAAATAACTTGGTGATTAGCTAGAATTGGCAGGCCACTTAAATGCAGCGCTGACGGGGTATATAGCTTTCCCATAATAGATCTGGGTAGGATAGGTGCCTGGAAGATGCATACGAACAGGAGAACTTGTTCTGAATGTACCTTGACACTTCTGTTTGTGAATAATCTTAATGATAACAACAACAACAATATGTACTTTGTGAGAACCTTTCCTCCAAGGAGCCCAGAACACTTCTAATTTGAAGAGTGAACAAACAATAAACAATAAAATACGAGTCATTACATACAACAAGGATAGTTTTGCAGCTCAAGTGCCAGTCTGGAAATCCAGTGGAACAGGGGTTTCTTGCTGCTGCCTCTACCAGGCAGTCCCTCTGTGAACCTGGTCTTTTTCCCCTTCAGTGTGTCTCTGTAGTTTGGATGTGGAAGGGCTAATAACATGTGAGGCTTAATCTCAGGCTTAAAGTTATGCAGATAAAGTAAGCAGTACATGAACCTAAATGGGATTATTGTGAATGGACTTGTATGTTCAGAGAAATTCAGCCCTTGGAGAGCTGCTCTAGGAAGAAACATGATCAAATAGTGAGGAAATAAATGAACTCTTTCAGGGCAAGACAAAGTCCATGGGAGTTATCAGAAAAATCAATTGTTATTGATTCAGTGAGCATTAGAACAGGCTTCTTGCTCCCTAACTGCCATCAAGTTGTATTTCAGGAGACATGAAGGCATTTTGGCAAGGGTAGTAAGAGAGAGTTTGGCACAGTCCACTTGTATTTGCCATTGCCATCTTCCTGTTTCACTTCTCTCTTCTTATGTCTCTGTACTGGGAGTAGCAGGAGAAGATTCTGTTTCAGTTGTCATTTGCAGCTTTTCTGAGTCCAACTTTCAGCTCTAATACACATTCTTGATTTAAGATTTTGTTCTTGTGGATGACTTTACTTTTTCCTTTGCAGCAATGACGTTCCTGCTGCAAGGAGGAATTCCCCTCTCCTGTGTAATAAAATGATCAAACTAGGTTGGCATTGTGTTCCCAAAGAGAAAAGGATATGAAATACTCAAACAGTGCCAGGCTCCCTGACAGAATTAATACTTCACAGTATTGTGTCACTCATGCAGCCTCTACTTTTCAGTTACCCATCCCTCTTAGTCATTTCATTAGTCATTTTTTTTGGCAGTGGGTGTAGCCATCTGGTTTGATTGGAAAGCACCAGGGTACAGTGGCCAGGTTTGTTACTTATGAATAGTGGCCATCATATTGACATGTGGATTCTTAGGAATTTGAGCTGTGTAAGGGTCAGAGAGCGTAGTGTTTCTTGACTCCTCTGCTCTCTGAAGTGCAGTCTTCGGTGGTTTAGAAATGGAGTGAGAATCCTTAAAAACACTGCAGCTTGCCTGAGATTGCATAGCATAGTTCATCTTTGTGGTTTCTCCTGATCAGCTCTCACAGGTGAGTATGACAATTTTACAGGCAGGAAAAGAAAAAAAGGACTCAGGCACAGATCTGCTTAGCAAGTGCCTGGCCTCTAGAAATTGGTCTGGTCACATTGCTACATGAACAACAGGCATAATATGAATGTATGAGTGACAGTGATTTTCTTTGGGTTTGGATTAGGCCCATAATCCAGGTCAGCAGTTACTAAATTATCTTGCAGAAGATAAGAGTATTTTGGCCCAAGGTAGTTAGAATTGAAATGCATGACAAAATTATGCCTAAAATTCCTACTTTGGAGGGCTAAAACTTATGCATGGAGAAGTGGAAGCATTTCTGATAAAATAAGGATTTGCTTTGCTTTTAACTTCTATTGTAACTCAGGACACACAAAACGAATTAAGAAAAGAGGTGACCTGAAAGATTTAAATACAACTAATTTTATTTTATTGAGATTAAGCATGTGATACCTGAAACCTGCTGGGAAGTCAAACCAGGGTTGGCTCAACAGTGTGAATCTCCATGTTTTGAAGTAGCCAAGGATCCAGAATGGTTGCTTTATGTGAGATTTCTTCATTTCTTCAGCCTCTTGGGCAAAAGTCAGAGCTGTGTGAAGGTAGGTGTGCATGGTATTTTGCAAGCAGACACGAGCTTGTTCCACCCATGCTTCAAGACAACTGGACACAAGCCAGCCCTGCACCGGAAGCGGTACAACTGTGTGAGTGAGGATGCTGAGCCCCAGCCCTGTCTCTCTGCAGGGCTTGTTAGCTCAGGTTTGGGGTTGTACTAACCACAGCTACGTGTCCTCTGCATTGGTGCTGGCTTGTGTCTGGCCAGGTTGGAGAGCAGGCAGGGTAAGACTTTGTCAGCCTGCCAGATACCATGTACACATACCCTTCCTCACCCTAGGTAGCAGTTTCTCAGGCACTTAATTTTCATTGAAGTCAGCATGAGCAAACGTTAGTCATCTTGAGTAACGGTTGCCAAAGGAGGTCCTTTGTGTAACGCATGGATTTAGCAAGCTAGGCATTGACTTTGCATTACTAATGTTTGGTCTGCTTTCTCCCAGGTCTTTCCACTCTCTAGGTCACTGTCAATCCCCTTTCCTGCTAGCTGCTCCAGTCCATAATTGAATCTGACTGCTGTGATACAGTTGTCAACCCTAGAGAAGTCTCTAGACTTTATTGCTACCCTCCCTCAGGGCAGTGCAGTTTGCCACCAGCCCTGAGAAGCTGGTTTGGAGTCTCCTGAAATTGTTGAGATCTTGATAGTGCATTATGGTGTTATTGTCCTTTCTTTTCACCTTGAAAAAGGGAGTGGCAATTCAGCCAGAAGAGGAGGAGTGACTTTGGCAAGGTGATATTTCTTCCCTTGGGAGTATAAGAAAGGCTTCACCCTAGCGGGTACAAACTATGCTCCACAAAGTAAAACACAGAGTCAAAAAGAAGTTAGCACTGACTCATGTTCTAAATTGTCTGAGCTTTGATTTGTGTCTGTAATTCAAGGAATTGTAGCAGTACATTTTATGTTTCCTTTTATTGTCTGTTACTAATGCCCTAGTATTCCTTCCTGTCTGACATAGCTGAGGAAATTTGAACTTCATAGTAAAAAAGCTTGAAGCTGGCCAGAAAAACTCAAATTCCTTCACTTTTTCAGTTACTGGCACTGGTGTTCTGAAAAAAACCCCTGCATGATCTAGGTGTGAAACTATGGTCCCACAGTTCCAGTGTACTAGAAACTTTGTGGTAACTTCTGTCATGTTCTCATACGGATTTTTGTCCTAAGAATTGAGGATAATAGCAAATATTAACTTTGTATCAATTATTAAAGTTTCAAATTGTGGTTTTTTTCCTACTGAAATGAAGCCCAAACTTAAAGATTTCTAAGAAATTCAATTCTGTGTTCAGTTTTTTTTATCCAAACCCATGATATTGTGATTTAAACCTGATGGCTTCTTGGTCAGTATCAAGGTTCTTTCAGCATCTTTCTTCCAGATCATTTGCACTCTGACAAAAGTTAAATATGGGTTTTATGATTACCAGGACAGGTCTCTGACCACTAGACAACTCTATCTCTCGCTTGCACAGCCTTTCTGATGAAACTTCACTGAAACTCAGATTTTAGCATAGGCCCTCTTAGCTGTCAAGAACCTTCGGTGAAAGTGTTCTGATCAGCTCTAATCCACAGTATTCAAAGTTGTATTTTTTTTAATCTGACCATTTAAATCATATCTGTAAGAGAAAATCTGTAGTGTACTGTGATAAGGAATGGGTTTTATGCATTGATTACACTGCTTGGCTGGTACATTTATCTTCCAAGAGCTTTTTTAATGTGATAGACATAAGAAAAACCTTCCAAATGTCCTTTCCATGTCCTGCATATTCCAGCTAGATTCCAAATAGGATCTGAAAGTCCAGACATGGGTCACTTAGCCTTGGGATGTTACAGGTGCCCTTTTTAGACCTGGGAGGAAAGCAGTGGAAACATACCTTGCAGAGTGGTGCACTTTACAGTTGGAGACATGTAACCTAATTTGTCAGCTATCACAAAACACTCATTTCATTTCCATTGCTACAGTTTTGGCTAGAACTCTTCAAACCCTGCAGGGTTCGGTTCACAAGGTTGTATGTAACTGAACCCTGCTCTCAGGTTGAGGAAGGGTGGGCGGAGAATCAAACCTTTCAAATTTGTTTAGAGGTATGAGTCTGAGAAATTCACACCTTCAGAACAGCTTGTCCTCTTCCTCCACTCGCATGTGCACTGAACCCTTTAGTACTCCTCACTCAGAACTAGTGATCCTGGTAATGCTTTCTCTCTGTTTCTGGCTCTCTCTGCTGAGTCACACAAAGTGCTACACAGTGCTTTCTTCTCCTCCAGGACTCTAGGTACTGCTGCTAATTAGCTCTTGTATTGTTATAGAACGTTTTAAGGATCTTCCCCTCACTGTAGTTCACCTCATTGCAGATTTGATCTTCTCTTGGTAATTCACATGTGGAATCTGTCTCTCTACTCAAGTTTATGAGGTGTGGTTTATAACTTGTAGAAAATGTGATAGGGATACAGTTCTCAAGCTACTGAAAACAAACACCAGTTTAATATTGTTGCTTATTAATTCTGTTTGCAGCAGGATCCACACACACAAAAAAATCCCAATGCAAAATCCAGTAGGCAGAAGTGTATTTATGTTCCACAACCCTAATGTGGTACAGGCAAGGATTGGATGTAATTTTTAATTCACAGTTGTGTCCCTAACACTGTCTCATTCTTGACCATACTAATCCCATCTCTGTTTCAGTGTGTTGGCCACATACTATTCTTGCTTACATGTAGTTAATTATCAGGAATTAAATATTTGCAGTGGCAAAACATAAAAGATGAGATAATAAAAGAACATGATTTTGTGCATGCTTTGAGTTACCTTAATGAGTATATATGTTTTTACTTTGGCTGTAGAGACATTTTAATGTGGCTCCTCTGCTTGGCACAAAGTAACTTCCTTTCTCACTACTTTCTGTAAGTGTCCTAAGAAGGAATAATCCAAGCCTGTGAGCGATTTAGCTGTATAGTTTACCTCACTTTTCTCACGGTGACCGTATAATTTTTCTGTTTAAGTGCAGTACAGCACATGTGGCTTTGAACATGTGGATTTTTGTGGAAGACAAACAGATTCCCTCTCCCCTTGACTCCAGAAAGCAATAGCGCTGAGCGGTCAAATTATTTCAGGCTCTTGTTCTAATTGTATTTGAGTGTGCCTGTGTTTTATGTCCTGCTATCATTGCAGGAAAGAATCTCCCATCATTGATAGCTTTTTGCAAACATGAGAATGAAGAAGTAAGGGGGAGCTCTTCCACAACAAATATCGCTGCAAGCTCTCGGATCTTTTGGAAACAAATCTTTTTTTTTTTTTTTTTTAAATTTATCTTCCAACATTCTTTGTTATTAAGATATTCATTCTTATAAAGGGATGTTAAATAATTAAGCCCGTGGAAGGGGCAACATCAACAAATGCTGGAATATATTTAAATAATGGAGAACATCTTTAATTTGTATATGTAAAATAATTGTGGGCTGATGGCAGGTTAAGCATTCATATTTATTAAAATGTACTTGCCTCTCCTGTAGAGGAAGAAGATTGTCATTTCTTATACTCTTCCTCAACCTGAGCCACTTCAAGGCTTCCTTCTCTTTAGTCAAAAAGAATCCATTATGCGTTGCGGTTACTTTCCCCTGAAATACTTTGATTGCCTCATTTTGTTTTAGCTGAGAGCACTCAAGTCGTGGAGGGAAGAGGGGTGTAGAAATTACCCGGTCTGTAACCAAATAACCTGGCCTTTAGTGCAGATACCTAGTAATTCAGAATATTGACAACAATCAGGAGTCTCAGGCTGTTGAAACTTCCCTTCTAATTGAACTGGGAAAGGTAAACCAGTTTCAGTGCTCTGCACGCTGTAATTGCAATAATTTAATTTAGCTATTTAACCTGTAATTCAGTGGTATTTATTAAAGAGCATAGGAGAAAATGAGGCCATTAGGAGCCAGAGATGAATACATTGAAATGAAAATGAACACTTCTAACTGCTAGTTGACCTTCGTTTTGTAGCAGTTTTTATTAGGCTGGTCACGGTAATTACTGGGACGTGAATCATGGAGAAAAGTGAATAATTCTGTAATGAACATTTTTATTCATTATCTCACATTTTCAGGAACCAGAGAAGTATCATGTAAAAGTATCTCCAATGTTCTTTTGTTAGTTTTTTTGACAAATAATGGTTTGTGGACAATAGCTGGGTGCAAAGCATCACTCCACTGTGTGAGTTCATGTCGAGTTAAATTGATGTGGCTGTGGTGCTCTGCCTGCAGTGTCTGGGGCTGTGGGGCACACTCAGGAGACTGAGGAATTTGGATATCGAGCAGGAGTTGTAATAGTAGACATAACACATGCTGGTCACCTGTGTTCAAACTTGGGAGTCCACTGGAAACTTGGAAGTTTCAAGTTGATTGTACCAGACTCGCTGGGCTTGCATCTTTTCATTGTGCCACGAGACTGTTTGCAAATAGGTCTCCCTGAAGTCAGCATCCATGGAGACTTCCAAATGTTTTTTGTAAGTAAAGAGAGAAGTCTCTCCCAACACTATTGTGAGAACAGTGGAGTGTCCTCCATTCCCATCCTGCTTCAGCTCACACCAGCATTTCCAATGCCAGCCTAGCTCTGGACCACAAAACCTGCATGCCCAGAGTTTGCTCCAGAGGAGGAAGGATGGAGGGAGCAGGAGTGGATGGCCTCATGTCTCTGCCTTTTGCATGGCTGTTCAGGGATTCCCATCTGGCTATGGAGCGGGTGAGGGACCAACACCCTGCAAGGAGGTAGGAGCCTGCATGCTGACCTGCACTGATGCCTGTGTGCCATGTGGCATGGACTGCTGGGCGTCCAGCCACCACAGCCCTTCCAGTCACATTATTTCATTAAATCTGCTGCTTTGCTGCAGCAATTTGTTCGGGGTCAACGTCTCAGCAAGGAGGAGAACAGGCAGTGTTTGGGCAGTTGCGTTGTGATTGATGCTCTGTTTGCTGCTTTTGAACACTCTGATCATTCTTTTTATCACTCTTGTTTTCTTACTAGTGTTATTAAACCATCCAGACTCTACAGGGACCTGACCTTCTGCACTCCCATAGTTCACAAGGTCTGGAGGGGATTTTATTTGGTTTTGTGGTCTTTTTTTAAAAAATATTTTTTTAAAAATTCTTTTTGGTTTTCTCAATTACTGCCCAACACAACAAGATGTAAGTTTGGTGAGAGCAGTGCAGTGGGCAGTTACTCTTCAAATCCCTCCAGCATATCTGCACTATCCATGATGACAGTAATTCTAACATGGATGAACAGGGTGAATTTACTGACTATAATTATTCACGCTGAAGAGGATGTTAATAGTTCCAGGTTCAAAACTGTGTATGCTGGAGACAATCTTTGCTAGACATTCTTTTCTCTACTTAAAAATGGCCAATAAACTAAGCATCAGTGAAGAACTCCAGCTGCACTGACCTCTTAATTTCCTGAAGCATGTATTTTCTTACTTGAAGTTCTTTGATTTTCAGCCTGACTTTAAAAAGGACCATAGGTCTCATTTAACTTTAAAGTGTCCCAGTTATGCATATTCTCAAGATAGTTTCCCTAATCTGTTTCACTGTTTTCACATTGAGGCACATCTCAGTCTCACTGGCAAAGCTTTCATTGGGGCTAACACCAACTTGAGGCTTGGTATTCAAGTGGCCTAGGCCATTCTGTATGTTTATTCTGTGGTAAAAAAACAAATGGAGTTGTAAGTGGTAAAGTGTGAACATTGTCAACATTCACCTGGGGTCAGAAATTGGATGTAGGTTAAAAGCTGTTATTGTAGGAATGTGTTTATGGAGAGGCACGAAGGAGCTGGGCTGATGAAAGCATATGTGATAGTTTTCACTTGACTGATTCTCCTGCTATATCCCGTTACCTGCAAGCTACCTCTTACTGTGCAGCCTAGAATGCCAGCCTGGTAAAGATGACACTGTTTGCACCAATTTTATTTATCTGATACTGATTTAACCTCTATCTCTCTGAAGAAAATAACCTGAATGCTTGCTAAGGACTGGCAAGCACTTACCCTTCTTTGGAATTTGAAATGGTTGGACTCCATGATCCAAGAAGTCTTTTCCAATCTGGTGATTCCATGATTCTGTGAAATTTGGCAGCATGATCTCAGTGTGTCTTGTCAAGTCTTTTTTTTTTT
>WAAB01008186.1:439895-465473 GCA_013389865.1 Piaya cayana
GGTGAGGGACCAACACCCTGCAAGGAGGTAGGAGCCTGCATGCTGACCTGCACTGATGCCTGTGTGCCATGTGGCATGGACTGCTGGGCGTCCAGCCACCACAGCCCTTCCAGTCACATTATTTCATTAAATCTGCTGCTTTGCTGCAGCAATTTGTTCGGGGTCAACGTCTCAGCAAGGAGGAGAACAGGCAGTGTTTGGGCAGTTGCGTTGTGATTGATGCTCTGTTTGCTGCTTTTGAACACTCTGATCATTCTTTTTATCACTCTTGTTTTCTTACTAGTGTTATTAAACCATCCAGACTCTACAGGGACCTGACCTTCTGCACTCCCATAGTTCACAAGGTCTGGAGGGGATTTTATTTGGTTTTGTGGTCTTTTTTTAAAAAATATTTTTTTAAAAATTCTTTTTGGTTTTCTCAATTACTGCCCAACACAACAAGATGTAAGTTTGGTGAGAGCAGTGCAGTGGGCAGTTACTCTTCAAATCCCTCCAGCATATCTGCACTATCCATGATGACAGTAATTCTAACATGGATGAACAGGGTGAATTTACTGACTATAATTATTCACGCTGAAGAGGATGTTAATAGTTCCAGGTTCAAAACTGTGTATGCTGGAGACAATCTTTGCTAGACATTCTTTTCTCTACTTAAAAATGGCCAATAAACTAAGCATCAGTGAAGAACTCCAGCTGCACTGACCTCTTAATTTCCTGAAGCATGTATTTTCTTACTTGAAGTTCTTTGATTTTCAGCCTGACTTTAAAAAGGACCATAGGTCTCATTTAACTTTAAAGTGTCCCAGTTATGCATATTCTCAAGATAGTTTCCCTAATCTGTTTCACTGTTTTCACATTGAGGCACATCTCAGTCTCACTGGCAAAGCTTTCATTGGGGCTAACACCAACTTGAGGCTTGGTATTCAAGTGGCCTAGGCCATTCTGTATGTTTATTCTGTGGTAAAAAAACAAATGGAGTTGTAAGTGGTAAAGTGTGAACATTGTCAACATTCACCTGGGGTCAGAAATTGGATGTAGGTTAAAAGCTGTTATTGTAGGAATGTGTTTATGGAGAGGCACGAAGGAGCTGGGCTGATGAAAGCATATGTGATAGTTTTCACTTGACTGATTCTCCTGCTATATCCCGTTACCTGCAAGCTACCTCTTACTGTGCAGCCTAGAATGCCAGCCTGGTAAAGATGACACTGTTTGCACCAGTTTTATTTATCTGATACTGATTTAACCTCTATCTCTCTGAAGAAAATAACCTGAATGCTTGCTAAGGACTGGCAAGCACTTACCCTTCTTTGGAATTTGAAATGGTTGGACTCCATGATCCAAGAAGTCTTTTCCAATCTGGTGATTCCATGATTCTGTGAAATTTGGCAGCATGATCTCAGTGTGTCTTGTCAAGTCTTTTTTTTTTTGGGGGGAGGTGGGGTTAGTTACCTATGGCTCATTTTTTTTAGAATACTTCCACGTTCTTCTAGGCCTCTATTACTAAGTCAAGATGCATGAGTTCATGTCTGACCATCCCTGTTCAATGACCAGCCAGAAAATTTAAACTTGGGTCAATCTAATGGGGTCAAATTTTAATACTAATAGTTTTCATCTGTGTTGACTAGTTAACAATTATGGATGATATGGGAACGTTGACTAAATATTGCCAGGATACTCAAGGATTTGAGAAGGTTTAATACAGCTCAGAGTTTAAAACCAATTAGCAGATTCTGGGCTGCATTTTTTTTAAAGACATTCATTTACCTTATTTATTCAAATAGGTAGAACTGTATGTCTGCCCATGTCTACTGTGTCCTTATATAGGCGTTCTCTTTGCAATGTAAGAGTTAAAAAGCTTTACTGTATGTTTTTCTACATCTCTGTCAAAGGTACCACAGTTGTAAGAGTTAACAGACATACCTGTATAAGCAGATGTACATTCAACATACTGCTTTTATAGTCAATATATGTATTTACATATATATGTAGATATACAGTAAATATAATTTTGCCATTAAAATTTTGTTTGGAAATAAATGCCAGCCCATGGTAATGGTATACTTTTTCCAGCACAGGATCTTCTTAAGCCACAGACTCTGCCACTGGGGACTGTACTATGAGATAATTGACCTCCACATGAGTTATGTGTCCTGTGTCTAAAGCAAGGGCGCACGTGGTGGCATCAGAATCAATTATCTCACAATTCATCCTCCAGCAGAAAGGGCAACTGCAGTTGGAATAGGCCCATGATAAAGAATTAGGTATTTCATACAATCATAGAATCATAGAATAACCAGGTTGGAAAAGACCCACCGGATCATCGAGTCCAACCATTCCTATCAAACACTAACCATGCCCCTTAGCACCTCATCCACCTGTGCTGTAAACACCTCCAGGGAAGGTGACTCAACCACTTTCCTGGGCAACCTGTTCCAATGCCCAATGACCTTTTCTGTGAATTATTTTTTTCCTAATGTCCAGGCTAATTCTCGCCTGACAGAGCTTGAGGCCATTTCTTCTTGTCCTGTTCCCTGTCACTTGGGAGAAGAGGCCATTACCCTCCTCTCTACAACCTCCCCTCAGGCAGTTATAGAGAGCAATGAGATCTCCTCTCAGCCTCCTCCTCTCCAGGCTAAACAACTCCAGCTCTTTCAGCCATTCCTCATAAGGCCTGTTCTCCAGCCCCTTCACCAGCTTCGTTGCTCTTCTCTGAATTTTCTCCAGAGCCTCAACATCCTTCTTGTTTTCAGTGACTTAATTCTTATAAATAATGTTATTGCACATAATGGTAGTGGATTAAACTGCGCTAAGTGTACCTAACGATGGACTCTGTGTGAGCACTCACTAGACGAGGATGAATTCTCATCAGGGTATCACCAATGGACTATCACGAAGGCTGTATTAACTGGGTTGTGTCCATTGCTGCCATGCAGGTGACTGCCAAGTAGATGCATCTTAATTTCCTCTGTGGTCATCATTCTCTTGCATGTGTCAGGGAGCAGCAAAAGTAATAGGCTGAGCCGCTAAACTGAGGGCAAAATTCTGCCTCTACTAGCTGTTGCAAATGCTTGTCGGGGTATAACCTGGAGAGAGCAAAGATATTTAACTCAGAAAATAGGGACGCCATCTCCAGTCAGAGCCTGATCACCCAAATGGTCATAGCTAAACTACCTTGTATCAGAAACTCTTTGCTTGCCCAGTTGCTTGGTTACAGGGTCATTTGTTGTCTATTCTGTTAGCAGGGTGAGAGGTGGGGGAACTGGATGAACAAGGGGAGTTGACATGTGCTGTTGAAAATGCAATGAGCATAGTCGATCATATCTAATTCCCATTTATATTACTATGGACATCCCCACTGCCCAGCTGCCCTCTCAAAGACTGAGAGCTAAGAGATTTTTTGATGCATGAATGAAGACTGGGAAGAAGGCCAGCATGCTGTTCATAGGCTTCTCCATCATTTATTACCTCCTAGTTTTAATTGTTTTCCTGCTTCTCTCAAGATATTTATCTAGGAGGAATTGTACTATGCAATGTAGATATGTGAAGTGGCAACTGAAGATCACTTGTTAGCTCAGTGCACCATATGATAGATGGATCTTCATAAAGTGGAGAAGACTATTTACATTAGTAGAAGAGGACCATTTATAAAACCTTTATGACTTAAGTGTGCAATTTTAACTCCTATTAGTCCATTGAAGAGGTGTGGATCATATAATAATCGCCACATAAATGCACTGTCTGTATCCTTATAGTAATGTAAACCAGATCTCTCTGTATGCCACTCTGTTGCACCCTGTTGTGTCTGCAGTGCTCCATTTATCTCTGGTAAAGGGCTCTGCTAGGTTTACAATAGGGCAAAATTTAGTCTGCTTTGTTTCTGACTGGTGTTTCAGCAGTGGAAAAACGAAACAGAAGCCATTAGAAGAGAGCTTGATCATAGGAGGTAAGACAAAGGGGAAGGTGGCAAAGGAGGGAAGGAAAATTAGTCAGGAAAACAGCAATGGAGTGTGTGTATCACAGAGTGAGAACTGAAGGGAGGAGTTTGGATGTCTTGTTCCCTGGAGATTCAGTGGAGTTTCAGTGGGCAACTTTCAGTTGTCAACCTTGCTGTCATTTGGATTGCCTTATCAGAGCCTGGTGGCTTTGTTGTGGACAGCACCTTTGGTTACCTTTCACAGTCACCATGCTGCTTCCCATCCCTGCCCCATCCTACTGAATTTATGTGCGCTATGGCCACAGCCTTTCCTCCTTGCAAGAGCCGTGATGGCTGCTGGGGGGTAGCACAAGGCTGAGCTGCATAGGAACTTTGTGTTCTGTGAGCCTCCTCCTACAAAAACTCACACAAACACGTTGGTGTACACACTGGAGGTAGTACTGACATTGTGAAGCCATGTGTAATATGGCTCCAGCCTTTGCTGGTCAGTACTTTGTGTTTTCAGAGAACCCTACACTGTGCAGTAGATGTGATAAGGTCACTCCAAATCTCTGAGGAAGGTCACATCTGTAGGCTGAAGGAGTGACCGTTTTGATGTAAGTCCTCTTTGATTTGCAGAATAAAAAGATGCAAGTCACTTTTCATGGTTTGAGGGTTAGAGAATTAGGGGAGCTTTCATGCCTCTGGCCCACTTTAGCCTTCAGGAAGGCAAGGTTTATGCATTACTCCAATTTATTTTTACAAACACAGGAGTGCAGTTGAGACAAATTGTGTGTGCATTGGGCCTTGAAAGAATTGAAGGCCACTAAATGTAGGGGATCTTTGGATCTTCCTTGGTGGAGCAAGTGATTCAGGACACTGGCATTTTTTACTTGATACCTCAAACATTATTTTATTATTTCTCCCAATGTGTCAATGAACCTGAGTGTTTATCTCGCCTCTTGTGAGAATGGATAGAACTGCTTGTTTTGTCATTGTAAAAGTTCATGTCATTCACTGAAGCAGTCAGGGCTTCTCTGGATGTCTAGTACCTAGCATTCAGTGTTAGTTAATTGGGGGAGTATTTGTTGACTTTGATGGATCTGCTGAGCAGAGTCCATGTTGCCAAATTCAGTAGACAAAGCATATACACCAGATTTATCCATTCCTCATCCATCTTGACAAAGGGATAAATATTGACTCAAGCGTTCAGTCTTGTTTTCCTCCTATCCCCTTTCCCAGCAAAACCCAGAGAACAGATTTTATGGATAGAACCAAATGACCAAGCGCAGATAAAAATACCTTGTCCTTGTACATATGAAATGGAGTCAATTAGTCTGAGTAACAGGTCATCGTGCCTGAGAAAGCAGACATCATTAGGTCTAAAAAGATGATAATGTGTAATTTATAAATATACATCATATTTATTTCTAATGAGTTAGGAAAAAAATGTTTACCATTACATATTTTCATTGTATAATGAATTTTAAAGTGTATGAATCTGCTTGACATAAATATACAAAAGAACTGAACTACCCTAATAATAAAACTGTAGTTGTGTGTTGGGAAAGAGGTGTAATTCACATGACTGATCAGATACTAGAAGTTTTGACCTGATCTCTTGGTGACTGATACTGATAGCATTCATTTCTAGAGTACACTGAGGCTCTCAGGCTCTCATACAGCACAGACTCTGTTGAGGTTGGAGGGTGCATGTGCAGCTCACGCTGAGTCCAGTGTTTCTAAATGGGGCTTTTTGAGGAACTTGATTCATTTTTGTCAGTCACAGCTTTAAATTTAGAAAGCAGAAAATGTCTGTTTCATAATGCTGCCCTGACTCTAGCAGTGCAACATTATTTTTGTTGTGTAATCTCAAGTGCTCCTTGTCTGAGACACTGCTGGCTTGGGACTTCTCTTAAGCATTCACTGGCCTCAAACTTAGGTAATGTTCTCCTGATAATTGGCCTACACCATCACTGGCCCACTTAAATCCCATTACTTCTTGTCATACCCCAGTGTGATTCCCCAAACAATTCCTCTGCATCCTTAAAATCTGTTCCTTGTCAGACACTCCTGGATGCTTATCTGGAGGCTCCTACCAGACTCCAGCCATAAGTCAGCCTGATTTCTGTCTACTCTGTGCATGTCCAGGGCTCTTCTTGCTGCTTTGCATCCCATATCCCTCAACTGCATTTTTTTTTTTTTTTTGTAAAATTGGCGTACCATAATGTTTTGTTTGGAAAATAACTTCTTAGTACAGTTAAGCATCTGTCCTAGGACTGATAAAGACAAAATGGTCCACACAGAAGGTTGTCAGTTAAACCTCTGCTACCCAGTTCTTTCTGCAGATCTCAGGGGATCATAGAAGAAGAATCTTGATCACTGTTTGATCCAAGGACAATGACACCAAGCTATGAAAAATACTCTTCTTAATTTGTGCACTTCAGTCAGCCTGTTAGGTATATGGGCCAAATTCATTCCTCAGTTTCACTATCTCAGGGTGTTCTTGAAGTCAGAATGTGATCCACAGCAAGACTAAATGGGGAACTATTTTTCCACAGAACAATGCTCAAAGACTGTGTATAATTCTGTGCACCTTGCTAATTGGTGTGTGCTGTCAAATTGGAGGTAATTCAGAGATGAAAAACAAAAGTGATTAAAATGTTGGCAGAATTGTTTCATAAGGAATGATAAAAAGAACTAAAAATACATGAGCAAGTTAAATATGATTCAAGTAACAAGGAACACTGAGGATGATTCAGTAATGTGACATATCCTCCAGCCCCTCAGTTCCAGGAGGTTTGGATAGAGGTTATGAAGTCTGTGAAGCCAATGGGGCCGCAGTATTGGCTTGATGCTGTGCACCAGGAAGATTTTCAGAATGAGAGCTAAAGCCACGAGTAATAGGTAAACTTATCTACATGTGAAATTAGCATTAGGAAAAACTTCCTGACCATTGCTGATTTTCAGGTTGTAGAGTATTCTTAAGAGGTGGAAAAATGCCAAGCTTCAGCAAAGTACTTTTAAACCCATCTCCTAGTATTTGGTGAATATCTCCCCTTTGTTTGTTTTAAACATAGATGAGATGTTAAACCCAGGCGGGGAACAGAAGAAGAAACTATTCAGTTGATCAGAGATCAAGAGCAAACAAATTAAAGGAAGCATGGTTTGGGAAGGAGCTGCCATATCTGATTTGTGTCCAATCCTGAAGTTTTCCATCTGCTGTCAGTCAGAAGTCACTCTCCTGTGGAATCCATATGGATTTGGCTGAAGTAAAAATTGTGTGAAAACAGGGAGTGTGATTTCATTGTCCCTGTCACTAGGGAGCATTTTGCGATGGTCTGCTGCTGTGACACACTCAGGTTGTGCTTGGCCATGCAAATGTCCCTGTTAAGTGTCCCAATTAGTCAGACAGCAGACCTAAAGCCGATGTAGATTTTGCTTATGCTGAACAGAAGTGTGGGACCCATTGCTGCAGGGTGTCACAGAACCTAAAAGTAGTGGGTGGCTTAGGGAAAGAACTAGGCGAAATCAGGAAGATTTGGTTAGTGGATAAGAAAATTGCTAATCTGGTCTAGATCAACCCCTGGCACTGAAGGGCTGTAAATTATTGATTGCTAGGAACTGGGAGGTTGGAATAGGATCTAGTTGTGAACCTTTTTCTGCCTTGATTAACATGCTCTTTCCCTAAGCTTATGCTGGTGGCCATGGCTTAAAATGGGGTCCTGCCTGTGGGCATGACCCAAGGTTTTTATGTGTCATATCTAATATGAACAAGAGCATGATGGGATCTTGATGATTTCACTCTGTCCTGAGAGATAACTTGAAATTCCAGCCCAGGATGCCATAATTTCTCTTTCAGGTTTCCTGTGTGAAGCAAACACAACATTTGGGTCTGGTTTGAACATCCTCTGCCACTAGTTTGACTAAAGGATTCTTCCAGACAGATAATCTAGAATACTTCAGGGGGTAGATTATATTAACTGATTGCCACCCTTGTTTAGTTGACTTCTTTTGGCATACCTATATATATTTACAGTGAGAAATTTCCTGTTATAGCCAGTTTTAAGCTGACAGAAAAAGAGGCTACACTGGCGTTTGCACTGGTTAAAGTGAGTCTTCTTGATTAAACTGGTGCCAAATTCTGTGTGGACAAATCCTCATATTGTAACAAACCCACAGATCCTCCCTTTCCTCTGACAATCATATCAGGCTGGTGAGTCCTATGGACCCAATCTAATAGAAATGGAATTTTTACCATGCAAATCTTATTACCTAAAGTGCCAATGAAACTAATGGGATTTTGGATAGTAAAAAATACTCTGTATGTGATACATAGTTTGGAATATAAATTCGTTGTGAGGCGGGGGTGGGGGAGGACAGGGATGGGGATGCAATGAATAGGAGCAGTTATTGCATGGCCCTTTGTGAATTTGGAGGCCCTGTTCCTCCCAACAACCCCAGCTTTCCTCTTGATTGCAGCGGGACAAAAGTGGTGTTTGTCATCTTGTTGAAAACACTGAGTTCCTTTGCAGAATTTGGTTTTTAAAGTGCACATCTAAGTGTCTGTTTGTTTTAGAATTCAGTTGAGGGAGGGGAAAAGAAATAAAAAACATCCTAAATGCCCCACTCCAAGGACAGACATCTAGAGGAATATATTTTTCCAAAGGGTACCATTTTTGCTGTGGAGGTTGGCTGAATGCATCAAGAACACAGGGAGCATTTGGACATATTTTGACAATTCCCCGATTAAAAGAAAAAAAGATTGAATATATTTAGATAACATTTTAATTTATGCTCCCCTCCAACACGCAGACACATACATATGTGGTGTGTTATATATATGCTAGTGTCCTCAGGCTGTCAACCTGTGTGGCAGCTCCCGGGCTGAGGACAGTGTCAGCAGATAGAGCCAAAGTGAAGTGCTGCAAACACTACAGTCGTTAAAACTGTGTCCTCTAGTTCCTCTGTGTTGTGATAACACAGCACAGCTCACAGAGGGTTCAACATCTCTTGTCATTACTTGGGCAGAATTCCTACTGACTTCCCTGGGAGCTTCATTTATGGGTACATTCAGGCCTAAAATATTTTGAAGTAAAATCTTTTTAATAATCTATGTTGTTGTGCCATTTCAATGGTGATGCTGATTACTTAGTTTCCTGTCACCAACGGTGCCATAAATGATATCTTTATTTTTGTATTTATTTTAATGAAACACATGGAAAAGGCACTTCAGAAAAGTGGAGGAAAGAGGAGAAGGTCAGATAAAAACAACCGCAGTCTGATGTTCGTTTTTGTGGCGTTGATACTTATTAATCCAAAGAAAATAATGTCCTTTTTTATTTGCTTTTAACATTGCGCCCTTGGCATCTGTTCCATCCATTGTGGACTAACCTAGACTCTGTTCTCTGACGATGGGTTAAAGCGAGCACTTACTGAAGAGCATTCTCTACTTAATTACTTTTCCTTCTTCTGGAAGCTTTTTTTTTAATAGCCACATATTAATTGTGTATCAGTAGGCTTTTCTGATTAGTTGAAAACATAATGAAACCTTTGTAAACAACAGGGAGAAAGAGGAAGAGGGAAGGAGAAAGTGGGGAAAGCAGGGAAAGGGACAGGGAGAAAGAGAGGCATGAAGTGGGGGCTGGACCAGTAGCGGGGGAAGGTTGGCGACTTTTGAAAGGCAGAAATAATGCCAGTGGAAATTTCTGTTTTTTTGAATGGCAACTTCCCTCGCCCAAATTAATTGACTTGCTTAACGAGAAATGAGATGCATGGAGATGCAAATTGCTGTCGATCTCCAAAAGCAGGGTGGTAAAGGCAGCAAGTTGGAATGGTGTGGAGGGGGGCTGAGCTGCAGCTGTCCACTAACAAGTCAGTCCTTTTTGTAAAGGGCACAGAGCTGAATAACGGTTTTGTTATTGGCTTTCTCTCTCTCTTAGCCATAGGTAGAAATGCTGCATTTGTTTCCTGCAACTATTTCAGTGAGATAGATGTCCTCCTTTTTCATCTCCCACAGTGGAGCCCTGTGTTACCCATGCAACACAGACTCCCCCGATGGAGCAGAGAATTTGGATGCACAGCGAACACAGGCTCAGGTGCAGGGGCTCTAACACGCAAGGTAACACTAGAATTACTAAGTTATTTGCACACCCCTCAGAATGGGAGAAAAGATTTTAAAAAAGAAAGTAAATTATACTTAGGAACCAGTTCAGTGATGATCGCAGCCTAGCCAGTGAGGATCAGATTTGGTGAATCAGCTGAATCAGAACCCTCTTCTTGGAGATGTTTTTTCCTTTTCCTGGAAAGTTGCTCCTTAAACACAGTTCACATTTGTTGTTTTTCAAAAGGACTATCCTCTCTTTGCAGCACTGAATTTTGAACGGGCAGAACCTCCCCTCAGAGTCCTCTGACCCCACCTCTTTCGGTTGCTGCTTTAAGGACCTATGCTTATGGGGATTTTGCAGCTCTCCATGTGTTATTAGAAAACGTGTGGCTGGGATGGTTAAAATGGGAGTGCTACTGTATGCAAGAGCAATGTTCACTGTAAGCAATCCAAGGAAATCCTGCCAAGGCAGTATATGAACAGCAGCCAAACAAAACACAGGCGCCTTTCCAGTGAAAACCAGCACACTTCTGCAAATAGAGGAAAAATTGACTTTCTGATTTGGAGTGTTTCTACAACTAAGAAGAATTACTACAGTGATTGTTCTAAAAATATTTTTCGTCAGTGCATTCTCAAAGGGGTTGGGATGCTTAGCATTGTTTAATTATGCTTCTTGTAGGCGATCAATCTGGATTGCATAGAAATAAAATAGGAAGTTTTTAGGATTTCTTTTAAGCCAACATGACAATTATTTTCTACGGTGTTATAGTGGCATAAAACACCACCTATTTAAGGAGCAAAAATTTGTATTTTCATCATGGCACTTCAGGAAGTGCGATTGGAAATTCATCTTTTGCAACTTCATAGTCATATACTGTAATTTAACTGCATAATCTAGAGCAACCTCCAAGATCTCTCCTTTGCAGCTGATGGGCTTTGTTTTTCAACTGAAGCATTTTATATCTTCCTTCTTCCCTTGTCCCCCTCTCACATTTAGACTTCTACTGCCTCTACTCATTTTGCTTCTTTGTTCACCCAGTCTGGGATTTTCCTTTACAGGACTTTTGAGTCCTGTAGGAACCCTTTAGTGTAAGATGTGTCTGCAGAGATTCTAACATTCAAAAATTTCCATCATGATGGAAATTGAATGGGATTCCACAAATTTCATTTATTGCCAACAATAAATATGCTATTAAGAACATGTTTTACTAATCTTGGCTACATTTTTTTTCAAAGAATTCTTAATAACGGAGTTTAAGAATTCAGTCAGTTTATCTAAAGCAAGCTAAAGAAATACGATAGATCTACAGAGAATTGTTATCCTTTTTTACTTCCAAAACACAACATAATATCAACATAAGAAGAAGTAACAGAATTGTCAAGGATTAATTTCAGTTTCTGTATTTCAAATGATGCAAATGATGTTTTAGTAGTTATGCCTCCATTTATTCCCCTAAAATATTTACAGCTGAGTTCTTTAGGCTTATAATTTCTGTGAACTGAGTTCTCTTCTTTTAGCTACACCACCACAAACCAGATTTATTCCTACTCTGAAGGCAGTGTCTTGAGACTAACAAATCCCAATGTGGAAGACGACCCTCATCCAGAGCCTAATAAAGCCAGTGGGAAGATTCATATTGACTTTGGTGGGGTTTGTATTGGGATATTAAACATTCAATTTATCTCCTTTTGAATTTAACTACTCATTGTCAGGGTGAGATACTTTGTACTTTAGGCAAATCTTGAAATTGCCTAATTTACTAGATTCACTTGTGCTGTTACTTCCCATTGAGACAAAAAATACAGTTGGGTGAAACTGTTGTATTTGCTTCTCCCAGGGTAAGGGTCTAAGGTTCAGTCTTTGAAAGTCTAGTTGGCATACCTGGGAAAGGATGGAATTTTGCCCTGTATTTAGCCCCTTTTTATCCTTTGTGCATAGTGCTGTATTCACAGATAGTGGTACAAAGAGCAAATAATGTATATATACACCAATTTACCCCCATGTGTGAATATACAAAAATAAATGAAAACTGGAAAACGTAAGCATTTCTGCTTTGAATGTGAGGGAAATCATCCACTATGGTTAAATTAGGACATGGAAGTTGTGGCATATGCCGTGTCAAAGCAGAGCAGCACAGTTCTGTATCTTTAAATGTTGATACATAGCAGTGAAACCAGGTGAGATCTGGCCCCAGGTGCTGCTTGCTGCATGCATTGCTGAACAATTTTTAAAGGATGCAGAATGGGTAGTTGGAGGAAGAAAAAGTAGGTCTTTATTCCTAAACAGACCTTTTTGGTTTTTTGTGAAATATCTTGTAGGTTTAATGAATGATTAAAAAAAATGATCGACTTAATCTTTCACACATTCCTCTAATAGCAACTCGGTATAATCCAGTCCTGACCTGGCTCCCTGTGATGTGCAGTGTTAGTTGTCATGGAGCCCCAGTTATGCCAAAGTGGGTGAAGATTTTGTTGAGACCATGAAACTCATTTCACAGGTGACTGTACATGAATGCTGAATTAAGGGTCCTTCACAGAATTACTCTGAAGGGAAGGATTGGATGCTGAAGAGGTGCTCTAAGGACTGTTTCTGCTTTCCCTGCCTGCACAGCAAGAGCCTACATGGCTTGAAAAAGAGCTTAACAGTAAAGTTTTTTTATTCATTCCTTTAAATTTAAATCTGGTTTTGAAGCATTTTATCTCCAAGTTCATAGGTTCAAATTCTGTGGTCATCAGAGATGAGGCATCAAAGTGAATTTGTAGATAATTTGGATAGTGGCCCATGCTGAAGGTGTGTGCCTTCTAAACTTAATTAGAGGTGTAGTTTGTTGCAGGTAAAAATTACTGGTACACAAGGAAGGTTTTATTTGGAAACAGCTGTATGTTGGCAGCTGTGCCAGTCATGTTAGTTCTTCTGAGTAACGGAAGCCATGCAGCCAGGAATAGCAGTGCTTTGGTGACAAGTGTTGAGAATATTGGCTGAATCGCACTATGAAAATATTTTCATTATTTTTATTATTACTGTTCTGCAAGTGGATTTAAGATGTGTGCCTACCTATGGCTGTGTGCACGAGCAGATGAGGTGGAGAGGGAGGGCTATTATTCTTATTTTCTTCCAATCACATCTCCTTAGCATTTTGTACATATCAGCATTCAGCTGAGCGATTTGCTAATTGCACTGGAAGACCCATTTTAAATGCAGGAATACTGAAACTTTGAAACTGTAACATTTTGACTGGCGAGAATGACCAGTCTTCTTTTCTCTTTCGCAGTGAGCTAGTTGAAGGAAGCTGGCATTGTCAGAGTGAAAGCTCTGCAGAAGTGCCGCAGGTTTTTCATATGGAAATGTGAAATAATGGGGTGATTAAATAGAGCTGTATATTAAAGTACATCTGACATTAGAATTAGCATAATGTGCTCTAGCCCTAGGCTGAGTACTTTATTTGCCATCTGCGTCGGACCAAAATCCCCTGGGGAAGCGCTAAAATATTCTGAATAAACTCAGCCCGAGTTCTTATTGAGAGTAAAATACCATTTGTGGCACGTCGTATTGATTCGTCTTAATTGCGGTGCAGAAAAGAACATTCAGTTGCTGATGACTTTTGTACTCTGTGACAAGTCGGCTGGAGTTATTCTAACACTGCAGTTGGTTAACCTGAACAGACTGTAGTGCTCAGAGAAGGAGAAAACCTTATCTTCAGCAGTATAAACTACAGTATCATCTCCTGGCTTTACTCCTTTATGTCTTGATGCAGCATCCTTTTTTTTTTTTTTCCCTACTCTTCCCTGAAAACAGCAGCCAATGAACTAAAGGGGAAATGGGACTTCATTGAATCAGTCGAAGAAAATTCACATTTTTACCTAGTTATTCTCCCCAGTCTCCCTCCCCACACCTCCACCCCCTCATCTTCTTAAGAAAAACCCAGAAATATCTGACCAGCTTTCATCTAAGGGAATGAAAATCAGTGGAACTTGTCCTTAAGGATGTATCTCCACAACCATTAGTTCTAGAGATTTATTATGGATATTTCGTAAAAAGCTGTGGTTTCTCCTGTGTGTAAGACCACAGTCCTAGTCAATTGTAATGGTCTGATTTTTGTCAACTCTCCACTCAAATAGGTTGCTGAATACCTTTGAAAAAGTGCTTATAACATGCATAAAAGATAAATATTTCATCTGAAGGAAAATACTTTGATGCTCCATGCAATTCTGTAGCATTCATAAGGTCCGGTTTTTACCCTATAATTGCCTATCATTATATACAATTTACATATTCAAACATTCTCTGCAAACCTTAGTCTAGCATGTTTTTATTACAAATTCAGATCAAGGGAATAACCTTTAACTTCAGACACAAATGAGACAAATTTACAAGTGCATGTCTGCTGTTTTCTTGTGTTTTATAAATCCCTGCAGACCCGAACACTTTTGCCATAACGCCACTCAGAACAATATACATATATTACTACTTGTTTGTAGTGCTTCAGTAATGAGTCCCCTTTGTATTAGATAACCTATATAATTCAGCATCTAGGCCCTCCATAACGTCAATTATCTCCTCATAGCTAAATGTACATTCCATTAAAACAAGATTTACAGCCTTTATAATACTTCTTAGGATTGAACTGGATTTAAAGAAGCAGAGATGGGAGTTAGCATTTGTTAAAGAAGCAATGAATTAAAACAAAAATGCTATTTCATTTACTGACTATGAATAGGCACCTAATATCCTTAAGAAATAGTTGTAGTAAAATAGACTGAAGTATTCTTGGGGAAAAAATAACAGAAAAATTTGGTTTTACCCTTTGGCTTTTTTTATTGTTTCCTAATTTACTCTTTATTTTTTCATTATATGACATGGACAATTTCCTTTATGTATCCTCCTCTAAGTTCCTATTCAGATTAGTGGGAATTCTTGCTTGGAAGATGAGAAAATGGCACCTTAGAAAAGTCTGTGGTAAAAATAAATCCTAGAACTTGCCAGTTTTCAAAATAAACCAGTTGCAGAAAACCGATTTAAAGGGAAGCTGCTGGCATATTTCATATGTTGTAGAAAAGACTGACATTATTTCAAATGCATTTGAATACCTTATGCAAAGAAAAGGCCTAAAAGTGTCCTTGAGCAGTACAAGCATTTTTCATTAATGCTGTAAATGGGATCCTACTTGTTAAATCATCAGCCGTGGCTAGTCCTTTGGTCTTTTCATCTCACGAGTGGGTACATTTACCCCCAGTATAACATTACCCATTTTCACTGATAGTATTTTATACAGCAGGTTTGTAAAGCATCCTTCCTCTGTGCTAGCTGATGTTAGGTTCAGAGCAACTAACTATAAGACACAGAGCTGTTTAATTGCTAAAGGTGGAGTCAATTGAAACTGTTGTACCACAAAGGGCTAATTTAAAAGTTAACTCATTCACTATTGATCTTTTAATATTGATTTTCCTGTTTACTTCTTACTTTTCACACTTCTTCCTTTCTCTGCTTTATAAATTGCTTTTGTATTTTAGAATTTAACACCAATTAGAAGAAGGTGTTCAGAGATGGCAAACTGGTATTTTATCTTCCATTTTACTTGTGCTTCTGGCTCAAAATCCCTGTCATGTGTTCTGATTTTTGCTATATGTTTTTTTTTCTTTTTAAGCACTAAATAAAAGCACTTCTTTTACTTCTGTAGGCTGAACATTAACTTCCAGTAAGCCACAAGCTCTTTTAAGGAATGAGAAATTGGATATCCAGAAGGAACTTGCCCAAAATGACTATTGACATTTTATACCTAAAAATATAATATCCTTATTTTGCAATGCACTAGAAATTAGACTGACCTGTACATTTGGCTAATTTATGTGAATTCGGAAGTGCAGATCTGAGATATGATTAAGTCTAGCAGAAAATGGGACTATTGAACAGAAGCTGCAGCTTCAGCCAAGGGTCACCTGTGTCCATTAAGAAGCAGGAAGCATCTGTTTGTGTTATGCATGGCTGTAATCTGCCTGCAGTCTCCTTTTTTTTGTAAATATAAATGTTAGGAAGGACATATAAAATGCTTCTGGGGAAAGTTTAATTAAAAAAAATCACAATTCGGTATGTTCAAATAAGACTATTTAAGATAGTTTGTGATAATCTGGTATAGCTCATCTGGAAAAAATCAAAGTCTGCAGTGGTGGACGTTGGAGCTATTTTGAATTCATGGCAGGGTAATTCAAATCAGGGTTTGGCTAAGAACATGATTTTAAGGCATCAGGGTGATATCTCTAAGTCTTTTAAGGATCCATGCTCTTTATTCTTGGAATTATGAAAGGATTTGCTATAGATAGCCAGAATGACAAGCTGACTTCTTGACTATGTGATTGGCACTTAACGTGTTTGGTTTTTCACTCATAATAAAATAGTTCATTTGACAAAAAGATATTTATTATTACATGAATGATAAACAGACAATTTGCAGCCCTGCCTAGTAGAAAAGGAACACGGCTGAAAACCACATATGACTGCAGAAAATAAAATAGACTCCCAGAAGTGGGGCAGCATTTAATTCACCAAAGAGAGAGTTTGGCAGTTGGCTTTAGAAAAGAAGGAATTAATAGTAAATTACTAATAGTAGTGCAACATTAATATATTTTAACATTGGTGTCAAGTAGTGCTATTGCAGATCTTTTTCAACAGGTAGAAAATGCTCTTGAGAATATTCACATCACTAATTAAAATGAGTGCTGGGAATGAGAGGGTCTTGTGGGATTTTGTAAGTTCTCTTGGCATAATGCATCTTGCATAATCTCTGTAGAGAACTTGCAGTCTCACTAGTCAGGGTAGAAACAGGATGGGGAAAGCTGTAAAATACACAGACAGTGTGTGGGAGAAGAATATTGCATGAAGTCGTGATTTCTCTTCTGTTTGAAGATGGCACTGGAGGAGTTAGGCTGTTCAAGAGGCAAGGTAGAAGAAGAGAACAGGACCTAGTCTGGGAGGAAACAGGATTCTGTTACTGAGAAATAAGACTTCTGGGACACTTATCCTTTCTTTAGACACCCTTATTTTTCCATCCACATCTTAAAAACATTTCATTTTTGTTTCCCTGTCACATTCTTTTCTTTAACTGACCTCATCCTGAGATTCCTCATTGCCAGATGATGACAGGCTCTGTGGCCCCTCATGCTTGGACTCTTGCACCTAAACCTTCATCTCCTCTTCTTGACTGAGATGCACTTCAGGTTGGCTGAGCTTTACAAGAGAGAGTGACTCTTTATCTGAGTGGAGAGTTGGAGGTGCTTAGGTTGTGAGACTGCAGGTGTTTTGCTAAGCCATAAAACGCCAGCTTTAGTTGCCAGTTGATGATTACTTCATGAATTGTTGGTGATAGTCCCTGTCACCCTCAGCAGGACATGCTGCTAGACTCTCTCTTGAACCATTTCTTTTCTTTCTAAAGGCATTTTAGGATAGGATGCACTGTTAGCTCTGGGGATGGATAGAGAAGTTGCACTTGTTTTACATCCTCAGCTCACATTGCCATCAAAACAATTAAAGTGAAGTGAAAGATAAAGACAAAGGGTTCCTCTGCATTTGGTGTTTAAAATGAGTGACTGACATTGGACTAGTAGTGGTGATTCTCACTCAGTCTTGGACCTTACTTTACACTTCTGTCTTTTTTACTGAGACTGTCAGTCTCTCTGAAGTGGACGTAGCAACACTTACAAACACCCCAGGGACTGCAGGAAAGGTAAACCTCTCAATATTGAGTGTGCTTAGCACATGTTTATTCAGTCATAAACATGTCTAAGTAAGTGTTCTTGCTAACTTGGATAGTTTAGAGCACTAATATGGCTTATAAGACCTCTTTAGCAGAAATCTATAGTAGAGAGATTTTTGCATACCCAATCAAGCACTGGATATGAACCAATGTAATTCACACGGCAGATGCACACTGCAGACACCTGGAAAGTATTTGGCCCTTGTCTAGGTTACCTGTCAAACCACGTATAACCATATATTTTCTTCACTGTGAAACACTATATCTTTCCAGTATTTAATGCCCTTCTCTTTAATGTCAGCTGGTCTTACAAGGAGACTTGTTAAACTAGTGCTCTCTATTATGGCATTTTAATGTAATAATAATTCAATTAAAGGTGTGCTTTTTTAATGGAGCATCCATGGTACCTTTATTGGTATTATTAGAGTAATCATAATAATAACAAGGAGTAATTGTTTAAATGCTCATTAAAACTTGAGTGGTGGCAAAGAGAGTAATGTTGGTGGAAAGATTGTAGGAACTTGATACATGTTTGTTCCTGAGTGCTACAATAAAAGGTGTCCTTTCTTTAAAGCTTGCAAGTTTCTGCTTTTCCTGAACCCCTGAAGGTGCAGTAAAGCAGCATTAAAATTCCTTATCATTTTTATTACTGCTGTTGTAACTTTGTAAAGGGAACCAGAAACCCTATCTGGAAAGTATTGATAGAGGTAAAGAATGGCAGTGGTTATTTGGACCTGACTGCAGGTCCTCACTGCAGTCCTGGCAGGGGTTGTAGGCGGGTGATTAAAAAGTGGGGAAAGTCATTCTCTGTAACAGCTAATGGAATTATTCAGGCATGCTGAAGGGAGGATTCATAAGGCACTGGATGTCACTGTAGCCCAGCAAAAAATAATGAATTCTCAACAGTTCTTATCTCAAACTGATTATTGTTTGATGGCATCCAGAATAACAGGATATTTTGAGGGAAATTTATCTCCAGGGCAAAGGCGCTCAGTATTCAGGGTATATAGAAAGTCATGTACCAACTGGGCAAGGAAGATCTGCGTATCACTAAATGATGCAAGTCAGACTGCAGAGGACAGGTAAGTCAGTGGATTCAGGCTGCCTGGTGCAGTGGGATGAAAGTCCACAGATTCAGGTTGCTCTTGTTCTGGGCTGGGCAATCTGATCCATCTTTTCTCACTGTAAGGGCAGAATTTGGGAGGCAGGATCTGAATTTGGTTTTGTTTTGTGCTGTTCATGAAAGAGAAAAAAACGCTCATTATTGCTTTGACATTTTGAACAGAACATGATCTGTCATGCAGTAATGGAGAGAACACATTTTAATATTTCTGGAAAGACCATCTTTTGTCATAATATGCAGAAAAGGCAAGAGTGTTCAATAAGTCCATAGTTTATAATTACCTGCTTAGGGAGAAGATGATAGAGAGATTTTTAATCTACCAGATAAAAACATAACAAGGTCTAATGGCTGGCACAATTTGAATTGGTAACAAGACAGTTTTTTTTAATACTGAAGCTAGTTAACCATCACCACAGACTGATACATAGTCTCATACATATTCTTTTTCACTTGGCATTTTCAAATCAAGTTGAGAGAAAGGTGCTCAAAGACTTGAAGTAGTTCAGCTTGAAATCACTGGGATGCGTAATATTATATTAAATCCCAGGAAGAAGGATTTAGATTAAGGCACTTGGGGAATGTTCATGATAGTAAAGAAGTGAGGTACACATTCCATCTGGGTGGTCTTCAAAGTAGGGTAATGGATCATCTGCTATAGATATGAATAGATGCATAGATACAGACATCCCTTGGGTCAGGAGCTGGACAAGGGCAACCCTTAAGGTTTATATCCCAGCTCTCTAATTCTTTTATTTCATGGTTCTCCCTAGCCTTCAAATCAATAGTTCTGAACCTATATACCGGTGTCCCGGTGGGATCCAGCCCTATAAATTTGTTTCATGTCTGAACTCCAGTGGTAATATTTATTTGCCCTTTGTGCAACCTCGAAGCTACTATTGACTGTTCAGGTCTTGTGGCCTGGATGTCTCATCTCAGTACATACACTGTATCTCCAAACTAATGTAAAGTTAAAAAATTATACTTGAGCCATCAGCCTTGAAACCTTGCCTAGTTACAGACTGTAGGGTTGAATCCATGTGTAATTCCTTGAACAGTACTAATGAAGTCTTGGCTTGTGCTTACTTCTAAGCATATGAATAATTTCACCAGTATCCAACAGAGCACTTCATCCTATGCTTAAGTTTCACTGATGTTGATTACTCACATGCTCAAAGTCAAGCACATGCTAAAGTGATAAATACTGCATATGGCAAAGCCTATATAGCTAGTTGTTATAAAGTGGGTATTTAGACAGACTTCAGCACAGGTGGCAAGGGATTAAGATAGCCATATATCAAAACTGGCCTCATAACAAAGAGTTTTATAGTGTAGGTGCACTGCATTATTAAATATAAGGATCATTCTTGAGCAATACATGACTGTTTCTGGGCATGTTTAAAATATTTATCAAGTTTTTGAATATAAAAACGTTTAGAGTGGATCTTCAAAGACTTTTTGGCATTGTTCTGTTCTTAAAAGTGAGCATCTACACTGCTCAGGGCAACTTCTAGGCAAGATAACCATGAAATGATAATATGGAAATGAACNAACACTTGTGAGGTAGTCATAGATTGGTAGCCAGGTAGCCTGCAGTCAATTTTGCTATTGTGTCAGGGTCTCCTGAAGAGGAATGTTAAGGAGCATAAAAGCTAAACAAAACAAAAAGGAAGAGAAGACTGTTCTATGACTGCCAGCTTGTAAATCTTAGAGCACTAATAGCACTAATTTGCTCTGTTTGAAAGAAAACCCAAAAGGAGCAGGATTGACCTTCCTCACTTGAATTTCACAGAGGTGAAGTTTTGGAACACGAAACAAAACAAAACATCACAAAACATCTTAGTTTCATGTAACATGTAGTAGCAAGCATCCAGCCAGCTGCCATTTTGAGGGTAATTTTTTTTTAATCAGCCATTTCAGTTTTAGATTGGCCTTGATCCTCAGCCTGCTCAGGAATTTTTCTCCTTAAGTGTGTGCCTTTGCTGAAGTAAATGTGTTGCTGTTGTTGTCCTCGTTGTCATCTAATACACAGCTGCTTTCTTCCTCTTAGCAGCTCTTGAGCCAAGCAAGGAGAATGCGTGCACACACATTCAAACACTTTATTTTCTTAAAGAAAAAAAACAACCTCACAACAAAAAGGAATGCACGCTGTGACTTTAAAAATGAAAGAATCAAACAGCTGTGGGTAATAAATCGATTAATTAGAATGGATAAAATGAAGGTGAAGGGTGCAGAACACTCTTTAATTTGAAGATATATGACCTTGTAAGATGCTGCACTTCATTTGCTATTAGATCACACTTCAGAAGGGGCTTTATTAAAATCTATTCTAGGGTGAGCTGAGGTAAAACATATTGTTAAAAAAAGCTTTTGACAGAGTATGTTATATAGTTTAGTCTGCTTCAGTGATTTCTGTCACTTTTTATACTACACATGTTGCTGTGCAAGAAAAGTTAAAGGTCTAGACATTTTCATCATATTTCTGTAAGAAACAGATATTTAAATATTTGAAGTAATAATGGAAGCATTTACTGTTGCTTTGGCTGCACAGCTAACATAAAACTCCCTAACTGCCTCAGTGCTGAGTAGATTTTTAAGGGGTAATGTATCAGTTACTTTCCGTGTTTGTATGTGGCTTTCATTAATGTCAACGGCAGTTACAGATAATTTATCCAAGCTGAATACAGTTCCCAAACTTCTGTTCTTTTCCAACAGCAATTGTTAGAGATTAATCAAAGCAACTGGATCTGTCCTGTGTGACGCATTGTGCAGGGCTGGGGCACAGGGGCTGTGTTAGCTGGGCAGAAACACCCACTGCATTGCATATGTTTTTTCTTGGCTGTGGAGAGACAGCTTCTCCTAAATAGGGGTCTGGAGCTGCTATCCACAGCAGTAACCCTACTAAATCAATACGAGCATGAGGAGCCGCACTGCATTTATCACCTACCTTTGTAAATAAGTCTCAATCTGATAGATGCTCCTTTCTTTACGCTTTTATGGATGTTCATTTGGTGATAAGATTAAGATAGACTGACAGGCTGATAGGTAGGCAGATAATCTTGTATCGTTCTTGTATAAGGTTTTGTAGGTTTTGTTAGCAGCAGCCATTCCTGAAGCAGCCAGAAGAGCAGTAATCCTTCTTCGCCTGGTGTGCCAGAGTTTAATTTTTTGTCTTTTTTTTTTTCATTTTGACTTCTCTGAGTCATTCTTCTTTACATAGGTAGTTTTGATAGCATGGTTCTGTTCTTATAAGCTCTTTCATTTTCAAGCTCAAGCAACAGGCTTTTGTAAATGGCAGCTCCCCCTGTCTAGAAAGGGGTTGTATAGCTCAGCTTTGGATCTGAGCCCCTGCAGAGGGGCTGATATCGGTCTTTGTTCACGTCATTATGGGTCAGGCAGGAAGCCCTGTTCAGGTTTTGAACTTTCTGGTAGTGCCTTTAGGTGCTGCAGGGCCGTCACTAGCCAAAAGATGTACTTTCATAAACAAACAAGCAAACAAGAGATTAATTATAGATTTTCCAAAATGGGTAATTGTTTTTCTGGAAGCCTCCCCCTCATTAAAAAAAACCCAACCCAAAACAACAAAAAAAGTAAACAGCAGAATCCTGGACCATGATTTTCAAGTTGACACATATTTTTGCATTTATCAGAGTCTTGCAGAGGCATTGAAAAAAGGAAAAGGGGTGGGGGAACGCTTTTTGAAGATAGCACAGAGTTTATATTGTGCCCAGGACTGGAATCTTTTAGCTAGCAAAATTATGACTGTAGTGCAGACTTGTCGAAACCTGTCCTGAAGCTGAATCAAGGTTAAAGGAATGCTTTCCACCTTTACGCAGTTGTTCAAAGAGGCTAGAAATGCAAACGGAACAATATTTTTGGCTCCAGTGAGCATTTCTGCATTGGAGGGCAGGCTCAGGCTCAGAAATTCTTGGGACCCAGTTCAAGCATGGCCCGACATTTGTTACTGTTAATTGCAAGTGTGCTGTCGGCTTTGATTACCGGATGTTTCATTTGAGAGGCTTCTTGGTGTTTTGGCAAAAAGAATGTCAAAGTGGTTTATGCAAGGGTACGTTTTCAAAGCTCCTGTTGACTTGAATAGTACTTGTGCAGCTAAATACCTACACAGTATTTTAAAAATGGAAGTGCTGGCTTGACTGAAGCATGTATAAATTAAATTCAGCAAGATCTCAGGGGACTGCTGCACGAAGTACACAAAAATATAAAGTGAAAGAGTGAAAATGATACTGAAGCTCCTTGCAGGTGTCTTGTAAAACCTATCGCACTGCATTTTCCTTGGGTCTTTTTGTAGTCATAAATCCCTTGAAATAAATTCTTTTTTTTGTGAAATAAACACATGAAAGGATTTGGATCCCTATATGTCATAAATGAAGGTTTTATTTGCAAGTTAGAGGATATAAACCAATATGTATGTGTAATATTTGTCATACATGTTAAGTGAATAAGTGTGGTGACTAAATGTGCTGTTCAACAGTTTATATCAGTCAATACATTGCAATTAAGTCCTTCTTTCAGAAATGCCAAGGAGGAAATCTGCTAGCAAAATAAGGTGCATGCCAACTGTAATTAAATATTCTCCACTGTATTATTTTTTGAGTGTTCTTTCTGTTTTTCTGTTATAGGTAAAGATGAGCCTTCAAGCTATATTTGCACAACATGCAAGCAGCCTTTTAATAGCGCTTGGTTCTTGCTTCAGCATGCCCAGAACACACATGGATTCCGCATCTACCTGGAAACAAGCCCTTCAAACAGTTCCCTTACTCCACGCATCACCATCCCTCCTCCTCTGGGACCAGAGACTGTTGCTCAGTCCCCGCTGATGAATTTCCTTGGAGACAACAACCCTTTCAATCTTTTGCGGATGACAGGACCCATCTTGCGTGAACACCCTGGCTTTGGTGAGGGTCGGCTCCCAAACACGCCTCCACTGTTCAGCCCACCGCCTCGTCATCATCTGGATCCACATCGCCTTAGTGCTGAAGAAATGGGGTTAGTTGCCCAGCATCCCAGTGCCTTTGACAGAGTTATGCGTTTAAACCCCATGGCAATTGAGTCCCCAGCGATGGATTTCTCCAGAAGGCTTCGAGAGCTGGCAGGAAACAGTTCCACCCCTCCGCCAGTCTCACCCAGTCGTACCAACCCTATGCATCGCCTATTGAATCCTTTCCAGCCAAGTCCTAAATCACCTTTTTTGAGCACCCCGCCACTGCCTCCCATGCCCCCCAGCAGCACTACACCTCCCCAGCCTCAGGCCAAGAGCAAGTCCTGTGAATTTTGTGGGAAAACATTCAAGTTCCAGAGTAACCTTATTGTGCATCGGCGCAGTCACACAGGAGAAAAGCCCTACAAGTGTCAGCTCTGTGACCATGCTTGCTCCCAAGCCAGCAAGCTAAAACGCCACATGAAAACGCATATGCATAAAGCTGGCTCCATGACAGGCAGGTCAGATGATGGACTGTCCACCACTAGTTCCCCTGAGCCAGGCACAAGCGAGCTCACTGGAGAGGGACTGAAATCCAGTGAGGCAGATTTCAGGAACGAGAGCGATCCTTCCCTGGGCCATGACAATGAAGAAGAGGAAGAAGAGGAGGAGGAGGAAGAGGAGTTGGAAAACGAGAGCCGGCCAGAGTCGAGCTTCAGTATGGACTCGGAGCTGAGTCGTAACCGAGAGAATGGCTCTAAGTCACTGCCGGATGAGAAATCCCTTGTCCTGGGAAAAGTCATCGAGAATGTAAGTCTAGGTGCCATCCAGCAATATAATGACATGCTAGCTGAAAAACAGAAGAGGAGTAGCTTCATGAAAAGGTCTTCTGACCAGCGAGACTTGTGTCCTCGAGACCTCTGTCCAAGAGATCCAGGTGATGAAGACTCAGTGGTAGGAGAGCTGGACCGCACTGATGAAGGGACGGTCAATGGAAGAAACTTTGGCCCGGGTGAACCCTTCCCAAACTTGTTCCCCCGCAAGCCAACACCTATCACGAGCCCCAGTTTAAACAATTCCTCTAAAAGAATAAAGATAGAGAAAGATTTGGACTTGCCACCAGCAACGATAATACCTTCTGAAAACGTTTACTCCCAGTGGCTGGTAGGGTACGCAGCATCGCGGCACTTCATGAAGGATCCGTTCCTCGGATTCACAGACTCCCGACAATCCCCCTTTGCAACCTCTTCTGAGCATTCATCAGAGAATGGGAGCCTGCGTTTCTCCACCCCGCCGGGGGACATGCTGGATGGGGGGCTCTCAGGGCGCAGTGGCACGGCGAGCGGAGGCAGCACCCCCCACATCAGTGGTCCCGGCCCTGGGCGACCCAGTTCGAAGGAAGGGCGCAGGAGCGATACATGTGAGTACTGTGGCAAGGTCTTTAAGAACTGCAGCAATTTGACGGTGCACCGTCGGAGCCACACTGGAGAGCGGCCTTACAAATGCGAGCTCTGCAACTATGCATGTGCCCAGAGCAGTAAGCTGACGCGCCATATGAAAACGCATGGCCAGATAGGGAAGGAGGTCTACCGCTGCGACATTTGCCAGATGCCCTTCAGTGTTTACAGCACCCTGGAGAAACACATGAAAAAGTGGCATGGAGAACATTTGCTGACAAATGACGTCAAAATTGAGCAGGCAGAAAGAAGCTAAGGCCGCCCTCCCCACCCTTTCCCCTTGCTCCACCCCCCC
>WAAB01008186.1:469413-536700 GCA_013389865.1 Piaya cayana
CCTTTTTTTTTTTTTCAGGACAACGCTGCTTAGGAAATGGAATGGAAATGATTTACTGCTGAATTAAAACTCAAATGACACAAATTACAAGTTGTTATCATTGAATGAGAAAAAACAATTCAGGAACAACGGCTAATTTTTTTGAAAGTTAAATTTAGTGCACTCTGTCTTAAAATACGTTTACAGTATTGAATACATACAAGGGTAAAAAAGAAATTGTGTGTATGTGTGTTTGAGCAATCTTTTTTTTTTTCAAAGTTTGCTTAATAGGTTATTAAAAAAAATGCCATAATGGCCATGTGTATATTGTTTTCTTTTGGTGACGGGGTTTTAGTATATATTATATATATTAAAATTTCTTGATTACTGTAAAAGTGGACCAGTATTTGTAATAATGGAGAATGCCTGGGCATTTTACAAAACCAGAAAGAAAAAAAAAAACCCTTTTCTTTTTTCCTTGAAAATGTTGCAGTAAAATTTAAATGGTGGGTCTATAAATTTGTTCTTGTCACTGTAACTGTAAAGTCTTGAGTTTTAGTAAATTTTTTTCTGCCTTGGGTGTTGAATTTTTATTTCAAAAAATGTATAGAATCTCGTATTCGGGGATTAAAAGGTGATTGCTACACCATGTAGAAAAAGTATGTAGAAAAAAGTGCTTAATATTGTTATTGCTTTGCAGAAAAAAAAAATCACGTTTCTGACCTGTACCTATTTTTCTCTTTTTTTCTCCCCTTCCCCACTTCCCTTCCCCTTCTGGAATGGATATTGATATTGGTTGATTCATATGATGTAGGCACTTGCTGTATTTTTACTGAAGCTTGTAATTTTTTAACTGTACGCTTGTCCTTTTAAAGGGATTTAATGTACCTTTTTGTTAGTGAATTTGGAAATAAAAATAAAAACAAACAAACAGGCTGCCATAATATATTTTTTTAATTTGGCAGGATAAAATATTGCAAAAATAAAAAAAAATTTGTATGTGAAGTCCTTATTGTACAGGAAAAAAGGGGGTTGTTAGACGACCTTTGAGTAAAAGAAACAAAACAGAATAATTAAGTGCTTTTTTATTTTTAATTTTTGTTGTCGTTGTTCACAAATAATTTTAGTTGTATGTATATTTTTTTGTCAGAAATGTCCTACTAGAAAGTGCTGTTCCCACAGGGCTCTAAATAACTTCAAAGTTGCCTGGACCCCTTGCATCAAGGTTTTACCCAGGTATGGTTGAACCAGGCTGGATAGTTATTGCCTATTCGTGTGAAATGAAATTCTGTTCCTGTATAGGTGTCGGGAGTGACATCCCATAGCTTCCCCATAGATTCGAGAGAGAGAGAGAGAGGAGACCTCTTCCCCACTTCCAAAGAAGATGATGTCAAACACATCTTCCCTCTCCTGGCCAAACCCTAGTCACTGTTTCCCACACCCTGCCACCACCCTCTGGAAGAAAGTTGTCCTATAGCAAACGGTGAGAGCTGTTGCATCCACTTTGATACAACAGTAAAATGGGCTGATGTTGGTACAGCTGTAACCGGGTTGAAGTAAAACTGGTCCAGGCACAGTCCTCCTCTTCCCTGTCAGAACAGGACCTACTCCGTGTACAGGTCTTGCCAGTCCATGTTATTAGCTGCTTTGCTGCTGTTCACTCCTAATTTTACATTCCATAAATTTCTGAATGTTTGAGGGACTGGGATGAAATCCTGTGCCTTTTGATTTCTATCTTCTTTGCTGCTCTTTCTCTCTCTCTCTCTCATGCTCTCTCCCTTTTGGGTCAAGGGGAAGACAGGTGGCAGAAGAAGAACCGATGCTCTAGTGAAGGGGAGAAGGAGAAAATGCTCACCGGTCTTGCAGGAAATGACGGTAAAACTAAAACACAACAAAACAATTACTGGTATGCCAAATTCTTCTGCTGCTTTCATCGTTGCAGAATTACTGGACATATTGGAGAGGCATGGGTGTGCCAGCAGGGGAGAATTTGGTCCAGCTACCTAACAGATAGAAATATGTCTTCCTGACTTGAACAACCTACCCTTAATACTTCTGGAGAAAATCTGGATCTCAATTAAACTGTTATAAATCAGGAATTATTCATCACTTTTAGTCCTGGATTACTCCAGTGTAGCTAAGGCTGGATGTGGTCCCTTAAAGGCACATTTTCACTTTTTGGTGAAAATTCAGATCACTGACATTCATACAAATCTAGAGTCATGTCACAGAACTCAACAGAAGTCCTTCCACATGCATTGATGTAATGAAGAATCAAGAGTTAAATGCATATTCTGAGTCCACAATTCATTAATTTAAGAAACAATTTTACCTTTCATTTTAGTTTAAGTTGATTAGGAGCTTCAGCCTCCTTGGTTTTTTTAATTATCCGTGATAGTTAACACCAGCAGTTGTATACTTTTGTGACTTGAATCACTGAAACTAACAGTAAGTCACTCAAAAGCACAAGAGTTGTGTTTCTGCAGACTGTAGTGATAATGAAATGGCCCTCCTTTTCTTCTTGAGTAGAAGAACTGTAGTTTACTAGGCCATAAGCACAATATGACATAAACATAAAATAGCTGGAATGCTGCCATAGTTCTCTTTACAGTTTTGTTATTTTAAGGTTGAATTTATTACTTCCATTATGTCTGGTCCTGCTGCAAAACTCCAGCTGATTCCCTTGCAACAGGACAGTTCTGAGACCCTGGTTTTAGAAAGAAAATTACCAATATTTAAGGAAAGGATAACAAAATCAGCATTTCATCCCAGTCCTATGTAAAAGACAGTCCAAGGTTTTGTTTATCACAGGCAAACTCATTTTTATGGTGCTCTTTGTATTTTAGAACTGCAAAGCAAGGTAACGTTGATTTAAGTTGTTTGCATTTGTACCGGCAAGGCAAAATATTTTTATTACCTTTTTCTATTACTTATTGTATGAGCTTTTGTTGTTTACTTGGAGGTTTTGTCTTTTACTACAAGTTTGGAACTATTTATTATTGCTTGGTATTTGTGCTCTGTTTAAAAAACGAGAGCACTTTTTTTTTTATTATGGATAAAATGTTGAGATGGCTGGAGGTCATTTCAGTATGGCTTAGTGAAATATTTATTGTTCCTTTTATTCTCTGTACAAGATTTTTGGCCTCTTTTTTTTCCCTTATTGTCACAATGTTGAGTTCAGCATGTGTCTACCATTTCATTTGTAAGCTCGTTCAAAACAACGTTTGTTCCAGTTTCAAGTTATAAAAATAAATTGGACATTTGACTTGATCTCCAAATCTTGTCTTTCTTGTTTTTTTGAATGTGAAAGGTGGGAAGGGTGAAAAAGAAGGGACTGAAGAGTTGAAGTGTTAGTACAGATGATGGAGCTCGTGCTGTATTTTCTGTTGGCTCATGTGGGAGTCAGTCAGGAGAGAATTCTTGTTTGTGGAGGACACATGAGCACCTGCATGTTGTTAAGAGGATGCTCAAGTATTTTTGACATCCCTTGGAATTAAAAATAATGTAAAGTATTTCCTGAGTAGGGGTCTTGAAAGCAGTCAAAGTTCTTATGTGGAATTATGCAAATTTTGGGGCAATTAGCATAGTTTTCTGGAGACAAAGAAAAGAGCTAGTATTTCTTTCCAACCCCATAAACTTAACTGAGTGCCATATGCACCTAAGTTTGTTAATGTGTCTTGCTCTTGGATGCCAGCATAAGTTGAGACAACACTTACAAATTTAACCAGGAGCTGAATATTTGTATATTATTGACATGCACCAAAATGTAACTGCAACCAAGTATCTGCTCCTCCACATCAGGGGACAAAGACATGCACAGATAAAGGTAGAATTTTGCAGGATTTGCAGTCTGAGGATAAGAGCTTACTCTTTATCAAGCCAACCTGTTAGCAAATGCATGGAAACCTTAAATGAGATAATTGTTATTCAAGACATCATTGGAATGCTCAGGAAAGATTTGGAGTGTCGGAGACCAGATTCTGATTTCCTGGAGGCCCTGGTCCAACAAACCATGTAACAGGCTTGTGATTCAAAGCAGGAGGGTAATTGAAATTTATTTCAAAGGAACTACTCCTGGACTTTAAAGTATTTGGCTCAACTCAGAAGTCAGGAGGGGAAGCTAAGTGGTTTGTGCTACAGAAGAGCTCCTACAGATAGTCCCTTCCTGATCTCAGGCTCCCTGAATCTACAATCTAAATTTAGGTTATGTGTATAAGTGCTTTGCTGGATCAAGGCTGGTATAAAAGTTACAGGCTTTGAAAAGTTGCACTTGCAAAAAAATCAGTGAAAACGAAATCTGAACCCAATGCTGACCATTATATTGGGTAATAGTTCATGCTGTAATTCCTGAAATGCCACGTTCATTTTGAGAGCCTTCTGCAATGAGCTGTAAAGGTTTATTATATTTTACTTCTGAATTTTGTGCAGTTTGTATTTGAATGAGGTGTTTTTGACACTCCATAAACATGACTTCACTCCAGTGGAGATTTACACTTCTGTGTCATTTTGTCAAAGCTTTAAAGGTGTTGCAGGTCTTGCAGATGTTAATGTAGTGGTTGCAGCCACTGTTGTGCATCCTTACCTGTGGCTGGGAGGGTTTGAAGGCATGAAGAGACCCTTCTCCCCGCTGGCTCTGCCAGGGAAGGTGGTATATGCCTGGCAAGGGGAAGCATGGACTGCCTGGAAGTAGTAATACCTTAACTCACCACTGTTGCATCTGCTAGAGCTTGTCTGTCAGAGTCCTGATTACTTACACACATTGGCATGAGGGTAAAAGCAGGATTAGACCCTTTTGACAGAAGAAATGTGGGTAATCACACAAAAGGTCTGGAAACAACTAAACCCAAACTTATTGTAATATCCTCAGGTTGGATACTGCTGTTTCACACATGCTTGTGTAATCCAAGAACTCTGTTACAATCAGGAAAGGAAAAAGATGTATAAGAATCTTTGTGAAATCAAAATGAAATCAATGGATTTCACATTTCAGTATGAGGTTAGAGGTACTTTAAGCTATCATTGTAACTATTATAATGAAGAAATGTGTTAGAAAGATGATTTAATTTCTCAAGGGCCTCATTCATCATAGTAATCAATATTACTTCTTTGGATTCAATAGATCTACTCCTGATTTATACAAATATACCTGCAACTGGAAAAACATATGGAAGAAAATAAGGTTATTGGGAGTGGTCAACATGTATTCACCAAGGAGAAATCATGCTTGACCAAACTGATAAACTTCTGCGATATCATGGCTGGAGAGGAAGATGAAGGGAGAGCAGTGGACATTGTCTATCTCAACTTTAGCGAGGCTTTTGACACTGGCTACCGCAACATCATCATAGGTAAGATTAGGAAACATGCATTGCCTGAGTGGACAGTGAGATGAATTTAGAACTACATGGATGGCAGAGCGCAGAGGTTTGTCATCAGTGGCGCAGAGTCTAGTGAGAGGGTTATGGTCAGTGGTGTTCTCCAGGTGTCACTACTTCACGCAGTCTTGTTCAACATATTCAACAATGATCCAGATTAAGGAACAGAGTGTATCCTCAGTAAGAATACTGATGATGCAAAATTAGAAGGAGTGGCTGATACACTGGAAGGCTGTACTGCCATTAGGAACAGAATGTATTTGAACAAAGGCAAATATAAGGTTCTTAACCTTGGGAGGAATAATCCCATGCACAGGTATAGGTTAGAGGCTGGCCAACTAGAAAATAGTTCTGTAGAGAATGGTCTGGGGGTCCTGGAAGACAAGTTGATGATGAGCCATCAATGGGCCCTCATGGCCAAGAAGGCCAATGGTATCCTAGGGTGCCTCAAGAAGACTGTAGCAAGCAGGTCATGGGACGTTATCCTCCCCTTCTACTCTGTCCTGGTGAGATTGCACCTGAAGTATTATGTACAGTTCTGCATTTGTCAGTTCAAGAAAGACAAGGAAATACAGGAAAGAGTCCAACGGAGGGCCACAAAGCTACAACGCTGATTAGGAGACTGGACCATCTCTCTGATGCGCAAAGGCTGAGTGATCTTGCTCTGTTTAGCCTGGAAAAGAGAAGACTGAGTGGAAACTTTATCTATGCTTATAAATATCTAAGGACAGGTGTCAAGAGAATGGGGACACACTCCTAGAATTTACATAGGACAGCCCCAACTTTCTTCTCAAGGGGCAACGGGTACAAACCAGAACACAGGAAGTTTCGCCTCAACATAAGGAAAAACTTCTTACTGTAAGGGTGACAAAGCACTGGAACAGACTGCCCAGGGAAGTTGTGGAGTCTCCTTCTCTGGAGACAGTCAAAACTCACCTGGACATGTTCCTGTGCAACCTCCTGCAGTGAACCTGCTGTGAGAGGGTGGCTCAGATTTGATCGTGTCCAGGGGTCCCTTCCAATCCCTACCATTCTGTGATTCTGTGACCAAATCTGGTTTAGTGGTTCTACATTAAAAATATTACATAAATGATAAGAATGTGTAACAGAATAGCAGTGGCCATTGAGATCTGCCTCCATAATTGAGGTTCTTCCACCAGAAAGTAGAGTCAAAGATTTCCTTTTGCTCTATCAAATGACAAACATAGCATGTGATCTGTCTGTCCAATTGAAGCAGCTTTAAAACTGAGCACTCCAAAGGCCTGTGAACAGGGCCAATAATTATATACCAAAATAATTCAGGAAATAATTCTGAATAATGAATATATTTGAGAAAATTGTGATCTATTTGCAGGCAACTGGTAAGCAAAAAAGAGACAACATTTGCCTAATAGTTGATTTGCTCTGAATTATTCTCCTAGCTCAGCTAAACACAGACCTTTAGCTTCTCAATGACAACATGCATTTCACTGTCTGACAGACTGTTCTCCAGGATCACACATTTTAGAGATGGGAAAGACCTATTAACTCTTTTTGCCTGTCCACTACCAATGCAGGATTATTTCTTTCTGTGCATTTCTCAAACAGGATGTTATGCAGAATGGAATCAAATATAATTTTATACCTAGTCATGGAACAAAAATTTTGTTAATAAAAGATTCTTCAGCCAGTTTTGTCACTGTCCCCATGGGTTTAATCACAGGATGTAACAATATGGTACTTCATTTATTGAGAGCAGACACATGCTTCAGGGCTTGGTGGAACTGTAGTTTGAGATCAAGGCAAGTTCCGTAAGTTCTAATTCTTCTTTTTCTCATACTAATCAGGAGTCCATTTCCTTATACAGACAATGTACTGATTACTATTTCTGCACAGAAGTTAGTTGTAGGTTTCCTTTTATGTGCATTTATTTATTTATTTATTTATGTGCATCTTTTTATTTATTTCTTAGTCTGACAGGATACCTGTGAAATCATTCCCTTGCAAGTGAAGACCACTTATGTATTTCATGTAGAGCTGGCAAGGGCCAGTGGTGATTATGGTAGAAGTCATAGGTATCATCAGAGAACATCAAAGTTAATGAAAATAGGAAGGAAAACAATAATGTTTAAATGATTCCTATAAGCAAATTCCAATTATACAACCCCCCCCCATTTTTGTTGAAAAATGTTTTAAGCATAAAGGATGGACATTCAGTGACTAACAAGTTTTATACATATGAGTATGCAAAAACTATGTATACACCTCTGTGTACTTAAATTCAGATTCAAATTGCAAGTGTGCTTGTAGAAAGCTATAGTATCATTTTGATATAATTTGAATTTCTCCTAAATAAAAGACAAGTGTAACTGAACTCATTTCGGTCCATACCATTATATTCTCAAGATTGTCAGTTACCTTAGCAAAACTGATTTAAAATAGATATTACAGTAAGAAATGTATACCTCTTGCTTTCCCTCTAGAAATCACAAATGGAGTAGCCATTGCACATAGGCCATGTCCATATAACATTCTAGTAGGCATTATTAAAATCCCTAGGATGCTGTTTTGTGCTGGATACCAATAGATCATGAAGAAAAATTTAGTGACTAGACAGACTAATCTGAGTCATGTGAAGTTTCCACAGTATCAAAGTACCTCTAGGAGTTATGTTTACAATTCTCTCTCTCACTTTATTTATTAATTTATATGAAAATTTGTACATAACTTGCTGTATGTTTGGGGAACATGCAGCTTCACTTGTTATGGTTTATGGGTCTTCCCACTGCTATGAGATATGAAGAGGTGAGTGAAACAATGATAAATTACAATAGCCAAGCAGAAATGGAAATAGAATCATAGAATCATAGAATAACCAGGTTGGAAGAGACCCATCGGATCATTGAGTCCAACTGTTCCTATCAAACACTAAACCATGCCCCTCAGCACCTCATCCACCTGTGCCTTAAACACCTCCAGGGAAGGTGACTCAACCACATCCCTGGGCAGACTGTTCCAATGCCCAGTGACCCTTTCTGTGAAAATTTTTTTCCTGATGTCCAGGCTAAATCTCCCCTGACAGAGCTTGAGGCCATTTCTTCTTGTCCTGTCCCCTGTCACTTGGGAGAAGAGGCCATTACCCTCCTCTCTACAACCTCCCCTCAGGTAGTTATAGAGAGCAATGAGATCTCCTCTCAGCCTCCTCTTCTCCAGGCAAATACTCCAGAACAAACTCAGAAGGATGCCAGAGGAATAAAGTCTTAATATGATGTATTCCCAACATGAACCATTAGCAAAACCAGGGTAAATAGATAGCAACAGTAGTTTCTATTCAGGATGTGGCTGCAGCAATCTGATCAGAAACTAGGCACTTATCACAGTATACTTTGAATTCTCAGCAATGATGTAATACAATGTAATTTCACTAAAAAACCCACCATCCCTGCAAAATACCCCAAATGACTGACAGGACAAAGTGATACAATTAGAGAATTAGAAGAAGAGAGGGAAGGAGATGGTAAGAGATATAAACAGGGAAGAAAATCATGTTTCACGTGGTAATAATGTTCAGATAAAGGGAATGAGTTGGAAGATCATTGATGAATCAAGCCTGTTAGAATGTCACCATTTTAATCCTCATTATGAGTGATTCCTCAATGTAAAACCAGTATGTTTCTCTTCACCATGGTGTTATACAACAGATAAGGTTTTGGTCCTTCCTCTGGCCAAACAAGACTGAACATTGACTTCTCTAAACTGTTACAGTTAGCTATTTGTATAAGTAATTGTGCCTCAAGGGATGCGTCTTGGTTCCTGAAAAACACTCCTGGCTCAGAGGACTGGTGATCTGCTTCTGCATTTCTCCCACATGATAGCTGCTCAGGCAAAATAAGAGCTCAAGTAAAAGCTAATTCAGAACCTTTGATCACAAAGGACATTAGAACAACCAGCATACCTGCCTAGTAATGTGTCGTTTGGCTTGCTTCTGCGTCTATGAGCCACACATCATATCTCAGTTTGAAGGCCTATATGGTCCTGATTTTCTCTTCAGGGTATCTTTTCTGTTCTGAGAGAGAGAGAGACATGCATACTGAGGAGGGTCTAAACCAACTCTCTGAAGTGGTGAATGCTCAGTGGTTAAGTCTCCACAGGACAATTCTACACAGCAAACTCTCCAGGGGAACAACTCCACATGAGGAGTTCCAAACCATAACCCCAACTCTCTGTGTGTACGGTTGTCTTCATGGAGATTCAGCCATGCAGAGTTGTGCTTGGAGAATCGGCTGTAGCAAGTTTACTATGGAGAGTTGTGTCTTTCCAGCCTAAGGACAATAAAGCCATTTTGAAGTAGTCACTTTAAAAACAGAGCAGGTTTTAAAGGGCCAGTACTGGGAGTAGGTCTGTGCTACATTTCATTAAAACCTTAAAAGCTTGGCTGGAGAAAACACTTACTGTATTTTCACACCAAACCAGGTTGGGAGAAATCAAAAGTGTGTTGAAGATTGGTGGTGCTGTTTCAAAGTGATTTTAATATCTCACGAAGTTCACTAAATGGGCATTGGTCAGAAAGAAAGGTCATGAAGAATCACAGGTGACAGGGAGACAATAACATAGTGTTTTTTAAAAAAAATGCAAATAGCTCTGTAGGGTTTATCAACACAAGAGTAGCCTGAAAATGAAATGATGTACTCTGTCCGCTCTGGCCTGCATTGGTGAGCACTTTGGCCATCCTATTGTTGGTTCAGTTCTTACAGTTCAAGAAAAATGTATACCAGTTGTAGGATTGTCTTGAAGGGAGAAAAGGAAATTATTTGAAGTCTACAGTATATGTTTGATGAGGGAATACTGAAATAATTTGGATAGTTTATCAGAAAAAAAGAGCAGAAGAAGGAGCCAAAGTGAAGGAGGGAGATAACTTTTCTCAAATAGGGAAAAACATGATGCAAATATGTTATCCCTCTCTACTGTTTCAGATACCTCTGTGGTACCTGGATTAAGAAAGATATCCACTGCACCTTCACAAAGAATTTCACCTTATGCAATTCTCATATACTTTCCTTCACAAATCTTTCCTTTCCTCATAAATCAGTGGTCATGCATCCCTTGGTTGGCATCTTAAATGCTCAATGGCAACACTTGCCTTCACCAAGTTTTTTTTCAAATGCAATTAGAGACCCATGGACCAGATTCAGACATGGTATAAGTTAGTGTGACTTAATCTTTGAAAGAGTTCTTCCTTCTTCCATCAGACGTGAATTTAGCTCTTAATTTAGCTCAGAAGAAAATGCAGTTTAGCTTAATTAAATATGCAATTCAAGCAATCACAATACTGGCTTTATATTATATTGATCTATTTTAAAATATCAATGTAGGACAATTAAAAGCACAAGGAGCAATTAATGTTTTTCCCCAGAAAATTGTGAAAGATATCTGTCAGGTTTCATTAAGTGCATTTATTCTTTCATTTCAAATTGTCTCTCATTTGAGCAGACCACTCTTCTGGGTTAATGGTGACAGAAGAAAGCAACACTGTTGTAAGCATCCTATAGAGCAAATATAGCCTATTATTGAAAGGTGAGGAATCCTGAAAATAAAATACTTTATTGTTGATGCCTCTGAAATATGCCATATGCCTATAACTATCTGAGAAAAGCAATGCTGAGGCTTGCTGCCTCTGGCTTTGTGAGAGACTTGATATCTTTGGGTAACACATATAAATAGTAACAGAAAAAAATTGTTATAGTAGTTTTATAAATGAAGATCTGAAGCACAGAATAGTGAAGTGATTTGTTCAAGGTCATACAAAAAACTTTGTGAAGTAACCAGAAGTTTTGTGCAGATCTCCTGAGTCCAGCTCTGATGATTTTTGATATTGTTCCTCGGTCCTGAAGCAACATCCATCCATCGGTATGTAAGATGTTATGGCAAGTGACATTTGAATATGTGGGAAAAGATGTTTTTCCATGGAGGCTTCACCCAGAGCTTGTCTAAGTAGGTGAAAAATGTCTCATTGGTTTCTATGGGTCAGCTAAGAACTGCAAGGGGAAAGGCCACTCTACTTTTGGTGGGAGCACAGCACAAAAGGTCAATCTGACCTCAGCCAACCAATGCACCATGGAAAACTTAAACTGTGAAGAGAGGCTGAGAGTTAGGGTTGTTCAGCTAGGAGAAGGGAAGAGACTCCAAGAAGACTCTATTGTGGCCTTTCAATACATAAAGGAAGTTTATAAGAAAGACAGGAAAAAACTTTTTAACTGGGCTTGTAGCAGTAGGACAAGTGGTAATGTTTTTAAACTACTAAAAATATTCTAGAGTAGATACTAGGAAGAAAGTTTTTTCTCACTGAGGATGTTGAAACACTGGAACAGGTTGCCCAGAGAGGTGGGAGATGACCCATTCCTGGAAACATTCAAGGTCAGGTGTGATGGGGCTCTGAGCAGCTTGGTCCAATGGAAGATGTCTCTGCTTACTGCAGGGGGTTGGACTACATGACCTTCATGGTCCCTTTCAATCCAAACAATTTTATGATTCCGATTCTATGAAGGAGGATCTCCTAGTGAAACCTCTGCTATGCCTTGTGTGTATTTCTGTGAGTTCCTCTGGAGAGAGTACTGCAGGGCTGTGATCACAGCCGTAGTTTGCAACTAACCGACAAATGTGAGCAGCCATAAGTCTCTGAGTTGTGACCTTTGATGGTGGAATAGATTTCCCCTGTGATGCTGAGGTTCTTTGACAGCTGAGCCTGACTGCAAGTTTACATGTTTTGTCAGGCCAGCATCTCTCAGGGTTTGTGGTTAGACTGGCCTTGGTGACAGTCACTGTTTTCAGTTCAGTTCATGAAAGAAATGCTGGGCCAGAGCAGCAATTCTTCAGATATTTCTCCAGCTGAAAATCTGCACATCTCTGAGCCTGACATTTCCTTCTCAGTAGTTTTTAATGTTGTACGGATTTTTAAGAAGTATAATTCATGCCACTGTCATTTAATAATGTACCTTTAACCAAACATAAAACACTACCTGTGTTGCTTCTTATTTAGCCTTTTTGGCCCGGTTGCTGCAGATCATTTTAGCAAGGGGAAGGTTGTCTGCAGTATGAATCCCCCAACCAGTGAAACTACTTTGTCTTAATTACCTCAGGACGAGAGAGTGCCCCTCAAGCAATCATCTTTGTTTGTTAACACACCCTATCTGCTGCACTACTCCCCATAAATAAAACATGACCAAGATTACAATGTCATGTTCCCGTGGACTCCAGGCCCTGGTAACTGCTCAAGTAGAATGCACAAAAACATCCCACAGCAACCCAGTGCATATCGGAGGGCATATTGAAGGGATGTTTCTCATTCCTAAGCAACCGCATGCATACCAGCTTCTAATATTAAACACGATGTTTGCTCAAATGCTAACAGGACATATAAGACATACTCTTTCTCGCCTTTGTCTCTGGTAAACGGCAGATCCCAGGCCAGATCTGTAGCTGCTAAAAAACAGCACAAGCTCCAAGATCTGGCCCAAGAGTTTACCCTCTGCAGAATTACCTAATTGGAGTCCATACCCACAGCATCAGCAATTACTATGGTGTTCGTGGGAGAGGGTTGTCAGTGATATTAAAGAAGATTTAAGGATTTGCAACTGTTTTGTCTTGTTTTTCTCTGTAAGTGTTCGTCTATTAATGTTCTGCCAGCATTGCTATTCTCCCCAGGCAGGATAACACTTGATTGCTTAGGCTAGGACAAATGAACATAATAAACAAATAGATTGGCCTCTTAAATATCTGGGAGGGAGAGGTAACAGTTATCAGCTGTTAGATATTTTCCCAGGCTTTGAATCTTAAAGATAAAAATGGAAGGTAGAGTTACTTCTGCAGTGAATAGTGTCTTACCCTATGGTTGATCTCACTAAAATTAAGGGGCATTGTAGGGTTAAAGATGGTTTAATGGAGGTTAAGAGAATAATTTAAAGAGTAAAGTGAGTAACGAAACTGTGCAGGTAGCTCAGAAATGCTCTCCTTGTTAGGAGGACAGTGTAATTTGCTGCTGTCCTTAAAGGGCTTTGGCTTTTGATTCTGGGGAAACCTGGACCAGTGTTGTGAGAGTGTAAGGAAGGAGGGCTGGTCTGAAATCTGGCATTTTCTGACTATTCTGCTGGTCTGCTCAACAGCCATTTGTCTTCAAAAAGCTCTATGAGAGATCTTCTGCTCTTCTGGTTGTACAGGCCACTTCTATTACAGAAATATCTGCATTAGACCTGCGTTGCATAGCTACATGTGTCTTGCCCAGATAAGTTTATTTCAAGATACTCTCAACTCTTCCCTGTTCTTTTTTTTTTTTCTCTTAAAAAAGCAACATATCCTTTGTGGTTGCTTCTGTCCTTTAAACAAACCCCAAAGATCCTGATATGAAACTACCTTCCACTGGTCCACAGATCAGATCCAAGACCTTCGGTGGTGCTTGCTTTTTCATGTGGTGCATGGTTCTTATTCAGAGAAGGTCCAAAGGCAAGATCCAAGATATGAAAAGAGGACAATTAAGAAAACTAGGTCTCTTGAGACTAGGAAAGAGACATCTGAGGTCTGTAACATTGTATGAATCGGTAGGGATGAGTGAAATTATGCTGACTGGACAAGGACAGAAGTGGATTTTCATCATATATGCAGGTAAACTGCAGAACTCCTTGTTTTATTTTTCTAAACATTTAGGCGCCTAAAAGCTGAGGCTTTGCAAGCTCGCAGCAGATAAACCCCCTGATGATTCCTGTGTATGCAGAGTCCATCTATGGTCTAGGAAGATGCTGAGCCACAAATGTCTGGAGACTGGAAGACTCTGTGGAGAAATATTGTACATGTAGCCTTGATCTTAGGTGTTTCATATGCTCTTAGGCACTGTTGCAGGAAGAAGATGCAGACATTTGTTCTGATCCCACACGTGGCTGGTCTTGTCATACTCAGAGGCTGACGGTCAAATCTGCATGCTTGGTGTTATAGGCTGATATATGCATTGCAAGTCACCTTCCTAAAATTTTCTGAAACAATCTTCAAAGCCCCACCTAGTTGGGGGCATCTTGTACGTTTGTAACTGTGATGCTGCATTTGTTCATTCAAATATCTCTGTTTCTGTGGTCTGTATTAAAAAAAAATATTTATCTATGTCCAGTAGGCTCTCAACATCACTGCTCAGAGTATCAGTAGTGCCAGCTGCCCTGGTGTTTTTTTGTGAGAGAGACAAACATCTCCTGCAAGGGGAACCAACAGCTCTTTTAATATCTGACACCAAACAGACATCAGAAAGGGCACACTGCTGTCTGACAGGCTGTTCCATGGATTATCAAAGGCAACTGCCTGCCAGTGCCTTGACCTGCTGTATGCTTTGGTCAGGCCACGCGTTTCATTCATTTGTGATTTCAGAGGTGCTTTTTGAAGGCAAAACCTCTTTTCTTGGCTAGTTGCTCTAAATGCAGGACTCTCAGTCTCTGTAGAATACTCTAGTCCTTTTAATGATTTGTGCCCTGTCACTTGCGGAGTTCTGTCTTTTTCCCAGCACTGCAATAAAATTATATTTCCCTCTCTTGTGCTTTCTTCCTGCTGCTGTACTTTTAAGTTTAGTTTTGTTTGTTCAGTGCTGTCTTGATAAATTCAATATTGTTCTTCCTGGTTTTGTATCTCATCTTTGTTCTTATATAGTTATTCTGATTTACAAAAAAATTATTCGTTAGGCTTAAATCTCTGTATCTGCCTTCTTATCTCCTACAGTTGCCTTGGTGCCTCAGATACATCACTGGCTTTCATCTGGCATCTCCCAGCCTTTCTTGGCAACTGTCTGCTAAGAGTCTTCTATTTCTTCATTTTTGGCACCACTGTTCAGGTGGGTCCTACTCTGAGATTTGCTGGCTTTCATCAGTCAGGACACCACACTGGAACTTATGTAAGCATTGATTTTTTTTTTATTTAAAAGCTATTGGTTGAATCATATGTAAATGATGGATGATTAAAGCAATAGAATAACCTCTAGTTTAAGTTTACTGCTGGACAACAGGTTTGGTTTGCACGGAAATATAGAGGGGTGGGAAAAGAGCAAATCTCCATACTGTACCAAATCAGTGCAGCTCTGAATCTCCACAGCTGAGGGCTTGGCCCTTCCTGTTAATTCGTTTATCTTGCTCAGAGACCTATCATCTGCAGAGTATTTCAGACATTTTGCAGGTGGGGAGGGAAACCTGTTGGGGCAGATTTATGTGTCCGTGCAGAGGAGTAAGGATATTGTGAACCTGCCTGTGCCCAGGTGTGAGTGCTATGGGTGGAGCTGCTCAGCTGCTTCCTTCTCCCACAGGCAGGTGTGTGGGCAGTAGCCCAGAGGGATGGCTGAGCTGTCATGGGGAGGGCTAAAGGCTGCTGCTGGAAAATGCTGGGGGCAAATAGAACTTTTTGCCCCTAGGAAGGGGACTGTGTTCTGCTGAGACTGTCTCTGAGCTGGTCAGCATCCCAGAGCTGCTCATGGGCTGACTCTGCCATCACCTACTGCTGTCTTGGGGCAGTGCCTGGAGGCATGATCTGAGGCATAATTTGTTGACGAAAGAATCTCAAAATGCTGAAAGTCTGAGTTACTGACCTCTGAGTTCTCTTAATTAAAGGTGGTAAGCCAGGAGGGAGGAGGACCCGAAAAATCACATTTTGTCCTACGTAAATATTGGTTATTGCAGGCCACTGCTTTCACATTCTGGTGCTAGGGAAGACTCCAGACAGACCAGCAGAATTAACAGACAGAAACTTGCCTTGTAAATCTGAACTGCCAGTTTTTGCAACAATGAACAAAAAATGTAATTGTTTAACCAAATGTATGTGTCATAACTTGGTGACCTCAGTGAATATGCTTTAATTAAGTCCTTTTGTTGCTTTTCAGCCCATTCCCCTCAAGCAATTCCAAGTTTTTCAAAACAGCCAAACAAAGTCAGTTGTGATTATTATGTATCTGACAGAACTGTGAATGACCCACAACTATAAAAACACAATACACCAGCTCCCGTCTTTGGCTTTTAGGCAGAACTCACCATGGCCATTACTGGGGTAATGAGAACTTCCCAACTCTCACTGTGAAGTGCTGCAGTCATCCCCTAAAGCAAAGCTGTGTATGAGCTGCTCAGCTGCTCTGAGCCTGCACCCTTACCCTGAAATCAGGGGAGCCAAGCTGATGCAAATCAAGTTCAGGATTTGGTCCAAAGACATTTGCTTTTGTCTTGAGAAAGGGACAGTCTGTAACTGTATCATTCCAGTCGGAAATCTGGCCTACAGGCATAAAGCACAGGAGATTATAGGAGTTGCAAGGAGGGATGGAGCTGTGGCAGACCTTCAAACAAGTTTGAAGAAAAGATTCAGAAAGCCTGGGTGATGAGAAAGATGCAAAACAGGGTATAGACTGGAAGTACCAAGTAGAGAATGAAGAATGCATGGGAACAAAATCCAGGCTAGAGAAATGACAGGGCAGTGAGGCATTAGGCAGGGAGCCTTGAGAAGGAGCAGGGCTTTGTAGGAGTTAAGGGTCACTAGGGCGAATAGGTGGGTTTCAGTGCTTGGCTCCTGAATGGGAAGTGGGAGAAGGGGGAAATGTTTGGATATTGGGAGTACTCATAGCCCAGTTGGGATAAAAAGGAATGAGATCCCAAAAAGGTGAGAAGTGGTGTGATCTGAGGCAAAGGGCTATGGTTTGGGCTGGTGAAGCATATTAGAGTTTTCATTGCAGAAGCAGGTGAAGAAAGGAGGTTGATTGAACAGGTAATTATTCTGCTTTTGAAGACCTAAACTCAAAGAGGATCACAGAGAGGTAGATCATTGAAAATAACCAAGTGGATGATCTCATTCCATTATTTTTAACTCTATATACCATAGATAATTAATTTGTCTGACACCATATTGATTTTCTGTCTCTTGTTTTATTGTCAGTGTTTTGTTTGCAATATATAACTAGGTAAACTTACAATTAACCCATATTGCCCTGTCCAAACAAATCTGTGCATATTCAGATGCACAACACTATATGCTGCCTTGAAACAGTGCTTGCAATGTGCGATAAAATGCTCAAGACAGTACTAATGAAAAGTATTATGAGAGAAGTACTCTCATAGATGAAAGTAGAACTAGAACTAATGCCATGCTGAGCCCTGTTTGGGGAATGTAGTATAGCAGATACCTCGTAATGAAATTATCCCATATCTAGGATAAAAGATCTGTGCAAAATATTCTTCTGTAGATTTTTACCTAACTGATTAGCATTTCTTGAAAGAGCTTCCCTTCAGATAACATTAAAAACCTTGATATGCATATGATATACCTATGTATCTTTGTTATTTCTTGGTGGCCTGACATTGTTTTCATTGTCTTAAATGTAAGCTTTCTTGATTCTAGAAGAATTAATTTTATTTCAAATCTTCAGGATCACTAATATGCATATTTACACACACACACACACACACACACACTCTTATTGTCATTTTTCTTTGACTTAGGTTTTCAGTCCCACACTATGAACCTCAGCTACTAGGAAGGGCGATTCCTTTGGGTAATTTGCAACAGAATAAACAAAATGCTAGACCCCTAAAGTAGCAATGCCCTTTTGTGTGCCTTGGCTTCTGCACTGTCAGTTCTGCATGGCAGAATGGCTTTGCTTTGCCATCAAAATTCACAGGGTCCACTGGAGACAGGTCCCAGAGAAGCACCTCCCAGCCTTAATGAGAGTGCTCACAGCCATCTTCCCCTCCCAGCTGTTCATTCTCCTGCAACTCAGATACCCAGACCTTCCAAAATGCTTAATCTATGTGTAATTTCCCTGATGACTGCCCAAAACTATCCCTCCCAGCTGCCAACAACTCTCAATACATCCTGGACAAGCTGACTAAACATCCTCCTTCCTCTCTATGTGTCAGCAATCATGGCCATGCAGTGTTACGACTGCTCCTCCTGGGTTTTACATAACATTATGGTCTGGAGGAAGCTGAGTCCGTAAGTCCATCATCNCAATTAACCCATATTGCCCTGTCCAAACAAATCTGTGCATATTCAGATGCACAACACTATATGATGCCTTGAAACAGTGCTTGCAATGTGCGATAAATGCTCAAGACAGTACTAATGAAAAGTATTATGAGAGAAGTACTCTCATAGATGAAAGTAGAGCTAGAACTAATGCCATGCTGAGCCCTGTTTGGGGAATGTAGTATAGCAGATACCTCGTAATGAAATTATCCCATATCTAGGATAAAAGATCTGTGCAAAATATTCTTCTGTAGATTTTTACCTAACTGATTAGCATTTCTTGAAAGAGCTTCCCTTCAGATAACATTAAAAACCTTGATATGCATATGATATACCTATGTATCTTTGTTATTTCTTGGTGGCCTGACATTGTTTTCATTGTCTTAAATGTAAGCTTTCTTGATTCTAGAAGAATTAATTTTATTTCAAATCTTCAGGATCACTAATATGCATATTTACACACACACACACACACACACACACTCTTATTGTCATTTTTCTTTGACTTAGGTTTTCAGTCCCACACTATGAACCTCAGCTACTAGGAAGGGCGATTCCTTTGGGTAATTTGCAACAGAATAAACAAAATGCTAGACCCCTAAAGTAGCAATGCCCTTTTGTGTGCCTTGGCTTCTGCACTGTCAGTTCTGCATGGCAGAATGGCTTTGCTTTGCCATCAAAATTCACAGGGTCCACTGGAGACAGGTCCCAGCCTTAATGAGAGTGCTCACAGCCATCTTCCCCTCCCAGCTGTTCATTCTCCTGCAACTCAGATACCCAGACCTTCCAAAATGCTTAATCTATGTGTAATTTCCCTGATGACTGCCCAAAACTATCCCTCCCAGCTGCCAACAACTCTCAATACATCCTGGACAAGCTGACTAAACATCCTCCTTCCTCTCTATGTGTCAGCAATCATGGCCATGCAGTGTTACGACTGCTCCTCCTGGGTTTTACATAACATTATGGTCTGGAGGAAGCTGAGTCCTTAAGTCCATCATCTTAATTGTGAGTGTTGGTGGGATTTTTTGTTCATGCTTTCATGAAGAAACTGGCATAAGAGTCTAGGTATTTTGGAGAACAAGTAGGTTTCTAGCTCTGAACCCCAAGCCTCTGAACATATGGGAGTTCAGTCTTAGTCACCAAAGCCCTCTCCTGAAGTTAATTGATGTGAAATTTTGTTTCAGAGGTTGCTTTCGATGTTAAAGAAAGCTACAGTACCTGCATTTTCTCTTGTTGCCATGGTTCATAGTATGAGGACCATTAGTCTTAGGAATTTCTGATCAGAAATACGTTCCAGCCACAACTCCTCACATGAATTCTCTAGGGGACACCTGGTATTTATCCACTGAAGTTTGTAGAATGCTACATAAATGGTATCCTGGTGGTGGACACTGATAGTTTTGCTCTTCCAGCTCAAGCAAGCACACTTCCATTTGGGAAAAGCTTGTCTGTGAAGGAAAAACAGACTTAGGAAAGTTCTCCGTCAATTAAAACAAAAGCCTGAGAAACTAAGGACCATCAAAAGCCTCAGTCTTCCACTCCAAGCGTGGGACATGCTTTGTGACCTTGCTTTATCCAGTATGCAGCAACATGTGCAGACAAAACCAGAAAAAAAAAATCTCTAGGAAAACAAGAGGCCTGGCGCCACATACTCCTCCTCCATGGGGAGATGATGAGAGAACAAAGAACATGTGATGGATGTGAGACACATCACATAATGTGATGTCCTCAGATACTCAGATGAGCAAATATCCAAATTTCAGCAGGACAGAAAGATACCTGAATTTCTGCAACATATTTTGATAGAAAGTGAAGATACTGAGGTGAGTGTCTTGGTGCCATGGTACTCTTGCAGTGAATGTTCATAGATGATCAAATTTAGTGGTTAGTATAGACATGTTTTCTTCTGGACATTGCATGGCATTCCTGACTTTATTAAAATCATGTGTTGTACTGCTGTGCTTTTTTCTGTTTTATTCTTCCTTGTATGTAGAATGTCCTAGTTTGACTGCTGGTCGGGTGGCTATTTTCCAGGAAAACTGTTTTGTAACAGCTGGCATGCGTTCCTTGACTTTAGCTCATAGACTATCAGAGTTGAAAGTCTGCCTGTAATCATGTAATGGAGACAGGGCATGTTTTTAACTTACAAAGTGAGGCTGAAGCTATGACAACAAATATCACTTTCCCTAAAGTGAAAACTATAGATAGGCAGAGAGACAAAAATAATTGTGACCAAAGGAAGAAATTCTTCAGTTTGGCTCCCACATTAAGTGACTGAAAGTCTATAGGTCCATATTGTTGGTACCTGATGTGACTACTTGCCTGGGGGAGGTAATTTGCACACAGAAGGATTAATAATAAGCAATTCCAATACTTACTAAAATCAGGAGCTATTTGCAGTGAAAACAAATTTCTTAGTTGCTTTTTGAAACTGGAGATTTGAAGAGAATGCTTCTGAAAATTAAACTTCAGACAACCAATGGCCATCTTTTAATATAATCTTATACATAAATCACTCAAGGAGAACTGAAATGATAAAGGGGTTTTGGAACTTCCTGCCCATAACCATCAGACATATCAGATCCAACCTTCAGCCATTGTAGTATTGTAGAGATTTTTGAGTGTGATGCTTTTTACAGGTTCTGATAATCAGACTTGGTGATTTTTCAAGGTGTACAGCAGAGAGTGGTTCGCTGGGCAAGAGATGTTTGTGACATATTCAGGGGAAAACAATTGATGGATTTCTTTGTCCCTCTGAGTGTTGTCTTTCTTGGTGGGTTGTGGGGAGAAATGTAACAGGAAGGTCTGACAAGGTTATTAGTTAGCTCAGGAGCTCTTTGTCTCCTTCACTTCCTCAGCTGATCCCTCTCACATGATCAACATTGTTCTGAAAGAACAGGCCAGCAATCCAGGTCACCTGCAGCAGCTTGTCTTTCTGAATAGGGCAAATTCTGGCTTTAGATGGCTAAACCTGGCTCTAGTGGCCCACCAATTGCAATCTATCCTTGCTGCCTGGCACTGGGAATCAGAGGCTCTGCTCACCCAGGGCAATGCACTGCTGGGCAGACACACCATGTGCATCCAAATCTGCCCATGGTGTTTGCTTGTATTTGGGTCATCTGCCCCTAGGTTTTGTTCTTTTGTGGTTCATTCTCTCCTACAGAAGATGATTGGCTCTCTGGGTGACATGGCCAACCAGATACCTGCTGAAACAAGGCATGCTTTTCTAGCAGAGATTCAGTCTGCCTAGTATACATATTCAATCTGGAAAGGGGGCTTTAAGGCACATATTTAAAAAGGAAGTTGAAAATTATCTACACGTGAGTCTTAGCAGAGGAAAGTTGTAATCTAAATTTTAGCTCACTGCAAATATTTAGTGGCTGTAGATACATGAATGGATCCATTGGCTTGGCTTCATCTCAGAGCTGAATGCCTTGATATGGTGCTTGAGCAGCGCACTTATTTGACATGTGGGAAGACATCACTCTGCTAAGATTAAAAAAATGGGACATTGTAAGTAATGGGACAATAGTCTGCTTTCTTGCAGTGTATTAGAGTTTATTATCAGCTGGGCTTATTTATGTCACGTTTGATGCTTTGCTAACTGTGGCTGAGTGGAGTGTGGTTGGCTTAGCACGCTGACAGAGTGTTTGTGTCTATCCACAATATAGTATACAGACATGCTACATGATTGGTCCTATGCTGGGTGGAAGCTGGTCTCAACAGAAAACTTAATTCAAAATATTGGAATTGTCTATTGTACATAATAAGAAAAGGAAGTGTTAGGTTTTGGGTCACAGTGTACAAAAACACTATGGGAAAAGTAGCATGCATTATTCCTGCAGATAAAACCAAAATAAACCATAAAATAAAAGCCTGCAGAAACCAAAGGAGCTACTAGAGAAAATTGTTAAATCCACTTTAAAGAGAAAAAAACCCAGTAAGTCAGCACAGCACTAACAGGTAACACAGAAGGTGACAAGTAACATGTCTCTTCAGAACCCCAGACAATGCCTTCTCTTTTACAGCTACTGTCATTTCATTTGAAGGACATTAGTACCTTCATCTTTACTGCACTCATGGGAAGAAAGGAGAAGAGGCAGCACCTCAAAGTTATACCTCCCTGAGAGGAAGTGTTAAGGGTTATCAAGTAGGCTAAAAAGGTGAACTAAAAGTGAAGCGATGTCCTTGGGGTTTGATGTTCAAGCACAAAAAAAAAAGGAGAGACGAAGTGGTGCATAGTTCAGGTTTTAGTCCTTCCTACAGCTACAGTGTCCTCTCTCATGAGACACATCTTGAAAGCAGAGTTTTTTAAGATATCAGACATAAATGTATCACATAAGCAGCCTGTCAAAATATGGAGAGCTACCTTTCCCAATGTGCTTTCTGCTGTACTTAAAATAACAACATTAAATATGGTTAGCAGAACTTTCTTATACACATAAAATTCTCATCAAATCTATAACTTAACACTATTTCACACCAAGTTCTTTCTTTTATATTTTTTGTGAGCTTCCGACTTACTTGGAGAATTAAGATGTTTTCTTCTGTGTTTAAGCAAGTTACTTTTTTCATGCCAGTATTGTACAAAGTCTTGTGTTTACCTTGTAGGCATCTTGAAGTTGGTGCCAATGCAATTTATGCTTGTGATGATAAGAGTCTGGCTTGTACTTGGTTTTTCTCTTAGCAGGGTGTTTTGAAAGTCTGTTCTGATGTTTACTGGTTGTTCGTCTGCTATGTTCACTTCTACATCCTGCTGACTGAGTCTCAGTACCATTTCATGTCAATGTCCTGAGTTTGTAATAAGCGTATGTTTGTGATAATCATGAGGAATATGCCCAGGCAGTGCTGTGCTACAGGACAGAAGCTTTATCTGATCAACACATGTATGTTCCTCACAAATACATAATTTCTCCTGAGGATACATTTGATCCCAACAGGATCTCCTAATGATTGTTTTGAGATGTCATTAGTCCATCAGTTATTGTATGCTTTGAACTTTGGAAGGCTCATTTTTTGTCTTACCTTTCCTTTCACTGATGACTGTCATAACGCTATAACAATACAGGGACTACTGGCTGCATCTAGATATTAAGCTAGTAAGGCCTTGTGTGGGAGAGATCCTCTCCCTCTATTTTTTTTCCTCATTGAGGTTTTCTGTAATAGGCTGGCATTTTTTTCCTTTCTCTTCTTGACCAGCTTTCACATTTCCTGGTAAATTGCTCAAACTCATTGTGAACAAACGAGTGTCTATTGTCTGAAATTACACAGTGTGGGATTACATTCATGATGAAATGTTTTACTGCTTTGTTTGGGATGGTCACTGTGGTAGTGTCTGACAGTTTGTCTGGTTTCCACGAGGAGGATTTTATATTAAACTATTTAGCATGACCGTATCCCTTGTTTTAACCAGATCGCTTTTTCTCAAGATGTTGCTCTCTGTCATGCCCTGGCCAGACTCCAAGCCAGGGAATAATTCTATGTCTATAAAAAGTCTTCTTGAAGTTACAAACAGTCAAGGCAGAATGGTTCCCAAGTTTAATTTGTCAGGTTAAGTAAATGTCAACTTAAGATAATGCGGAGAAAGCCTTAGATATTTTTTCATTTTTTCCCCTATTTTTCTAAATTTTGAGGAACAGAACTTCATTTTGTATTAAAAATCTGCAAAAGATTTTTGGATTTTGAATATGTTTCTCCTATTTTTTTTACTTACCCTCTGTTTCAGACAGCTGTTGAGGTGTGTATCTCACAAATCAATCTGTACTTCTATCATGAAAAAAGATGTTGTGGTATTGAACTCTTACATCATCCTCTAAATCATGTTTTCCAGTGTAATGAATTATCAGTTTTAAATAGCTTTGTTTGTTTGTTTAATAGACATTTTGACCAAAAGTTCTATTAAAAAAAATATTTTTCACAAAAGAAAATTCTCACTTATCATTTCCTCAGTTTTCAGTGTTTGAACAGAGATTTTGTTTCCATTGAAATTGTTTCAAAATAAGATTTTATCAGTTTTCCTATTGCATAACTGAAAGTGCCTAATCATCTCCAATATTTGAGTGAAAGATTTGTAAAATGTCTGTAGTGAAGGTGGATGGTACAAATTTATGAGCAAAATTTTGCTTGTATTTGAGCAAAGATGCCTATTTATCAAGACTGCACAGCATCCTAAACCACTGGCAACCCCCTCCCCCCAGCCCCCCAAGAAATGCATACTAGCAGTTTCATGAGAATGAAAAGGGAAGTAGGAAATTCAAGTATGTATTGTACTGTATGGAACAAAATAGTTAAAGGTTGACATATTTTTTGGAACGAGAAAAATGGAATTTGTGACAAGTCCCTTTGAGATCCTTTGGGATGGAAGATGGCACGTAGTGGCAGGATGCACAGTATTTGCTGTATTATTATAATCTTTCTAATTGTTCAGAGAAATAAAATGTACTTTGCTTGCCATCCTGTCCCTCAAATTTCCATCCCCTCTTAGAATATGCATTTGAACGGTATAAAATGATGTTTTGGCAAGCCCTGTTGAAGATAATTACACAGACACTTTATTTAGGTCAAAGCAACTGGGACTGCAGTTTCTTCTTCCAAGTTCCTAGAGATTGTTATTTTTGCAGAGGGGTCATCTGCATAACTTAGAAATGAAGAGGCCCTTGCATTGTATAGGAGGCGTAATTTGAGGGTTTTTTTCCCCATGTTTTCCTTTGATCTGCATGGAATGAAGAAAACCTCCTACAATTTGAATTTCAGAATTACATGAATTCTGAGTTTGAAGAATTACAGCGTGCTGGGAAGAAAAGTGAGAGAAGGTTAATATTCTATGTTGCTTTCTACACAAAAGGAAGGAAATAGCTTAATAGCATGTTGCAACAACAAGTACGTTGTGTGTGCATGTGCATGCGTGTATATGCAGAGACGCATGCTCATGCCTCCAGCTCTGTGGTTGTAGTTGGCACAGAGAGCCCAAGTAATAAATAAAGCTCTGACGGGTTGTGTTAATCATTGCTACTCTTGGAAAACCACTTTCGTAGGCTCCAGTTTGTAAATCTCACAGAGTGCTCAGATGTTTAGCACTCTCCTTCTGGGGAAACATTTTGTAAACCACGTGTTGTTTCTCTTCTGTAAACAGAGGAGGAGAAACTAATTTTGGGGTTCTCCATATTTACAAGGTAAATTTACAAATTTGCAAAAGCCAGTCCCAGGCTAAGCACTAAAAGTTGCAATTACTGATGCATCCTAAATAGAACATGAGACTTGTTTTAAAATAAAACTGCCAGTAAGCTATGAACCCTGTGTGATGTGTGAATATAGGACAAGCTACAGAAATCAACCCATCATCCAATTCAGTGATGTTCCAGAAGAGATGAATTTGGCTCACTCTTTTTTCATGCCAAAGTAACAGCCTAAGAATGATGGGATATCATATATATTGATAGTTTCCAAATTAGTTAAGAGCTCTGATCTCTTCTCGCTTTTCCACTAGCTATATATCTGATGTGTTCAACATAAACTTATTAAATAACAAGACATCATGGGCATGCCTCCTTTAGATCCTAACATCATAGTAGATAATTTCTCTACATTTTTTTATAGGACCTATGCAATACCTATAGACTTATTCATATCTATAAAAGCATAACCATATATTTATGTGTAAAGTACTATATATATTAATAAAAAATAATGTGTTTATATGTTAATTTAGGATATATTTTTATAAGTATAATAAAATGTCTGAAAAAAATGTTGCTGTCTTGAAAGCACAAGTGAAAATATTTTTTCTTTTTGTATTGTTGCAGAACTCCAAAAATCCTTCTGTAAACCTGCAGCCATGTGGTGTTTTTTGGCTGGTAGCCTATGCAGTGGATAGGTGACATTAGGCTCCAGCCATTACTTACCAAAAAATTTCCTTCTTGGCTCAGTGATGAGAGAATAATCTCCTTCCGTTATCATATATATATATATACACACACACACACACATATATACACCCACACTGATATTAATTTTTGGAAAAGAATGAAAACATTCTTTAATCAGAGGTTGGAAAAATTTAACATATAATTAAGGAAGGATATTTTGGGGTGTGCTTTCTGAAAATATATGTGCCAAAGGGATACTGAGTTTCATAACAACATATATTACTTATTCTTCAGAATAGTTTTCCATTCTTTTATTTCCTACCTTGCGATAAATGTAGAAACAGAGGTATCATCTAAGACCAAAATGAAAAGAAGAAAAGGAAAAAATAGTTTGCTAAGGTGATGGAAGTTTGTACGGTCCTTTATTTACTGAATCGGAGGATTATTTAGCTGTCTTGGAAAGTGGAATCATTTAATTAGGAGCTGGTACAAGTATTCAACTGAAGTGCTACAGCCAAATTCTGTAATTGCCACATGGACCATCAACTATGTCTTTTTCTAGGCTGTCTGCTTCTGTGAGATTGCATCAGTATGATCTATTGTGCTATCCATATTACTTCTCATTTTCTATAGGAACTCCAGTGAGACTGTGCAATCCTGACAGACTCCTTTATTATAAAAGGAAATTATTAAAACTTTCATCTGCCAAAATTAACTTTTGACTAGCATTCATTTAGTTGCTTTGATTGGAATATCCCATGATCCAGAGTGGCTGTGTTTTACATTGGCAAATGAAATGCATTGTGGGTAACTGCAAAGTAGTTGTATAGAAGGAGACATCCTCCCTAAAAACCTTGTCTCTTCATGCCTATCTAAGGACAAGATGCTATAGGTACTCAGAGATTTTGATACCATTTGGGAGTGTTATTCAAAAGGATAACCTCAAGAAAGGCAAAGGGAATATTTGAAATGATTAGTGAAAGAACGGAGGAAAAATTTGAAGTCATCACTATGTTATTATGCATGCTCATGACATTACCATGTCTTAAATACTAAATGTAATTATGATTATACCCTCTCAAAAGAGAGAAAGGTACCTGAAGGAGGTAGAGAGAAATGTGATGTGTTTTACTAGAAGCAGGAATGCCTTCCATATACTATGGACTGGAAAGATTTTGACTTCTTAGCTTGTAAAAGAATTTCTGAGGGGATAAAACAGGAGTCTGTAACATAAGTAATATTGCAGAGAATGTGATTAGGGAAGGATTAGGGTCTGTTTTTCACAGTCCAGTGAAATTACAAGGTTTAAATCAAACAAAACCTTTTNCATAATAAAAACGGATATAGTTGAAGTGAAAAGTAAAAATGAGTTAAAAAAATAATTACACACATACATTGAAGTCCAGCAGTGGTTGTTAAACCATATATTTCAGAAGTAAACTCTGCTTCATAGATTCTTGAAAACTGAGCTTGGCATATAATCTGGAGACAAGGCCTGTCCATGACTGGAGACAGGCTGGGCAGATTGCAATCTGATTCAGAATGGGTTTTATGGTTTTGTGTGTCCAGTGCTTAGAAATCTTGTCTTATGGTAGATTTATTTTGTTATTTTTTATTAGCATTTTTTCCACCTTGAGACCCTTTCTGTGCTGCTCTTCCCATCCTCAGAACTAGTCAAACAAATGTGGAAGACAGTGTCTGCGTTTTAGGCTTGAGTATAAAAAAAAGGTTTTGGGAGAGACCACAGGAGCCTGGAGAAGTGACTTGCTTTTTCTTACACAAGTGTTAGTCAGGAATAACTTTATCTATCTGTGGTGAATTCTTGACCTGGTTAAAATCAATGGCGTAACTACTTTTGGCTCCAAAAGCGCTAACTCTTCACCCTTTAAAATGAAAATTCTGTAGACATTAGTTAGCATACTGTATTCTGAATTGTGATATATATTAGAATAGGCTAGTCCAGGCTAGAAAAGTAATTAAAGAGTTCTCTTCCAATTAATGGAAGCCTATTTACTTTGCCTTCAGAAACTCTGAACTGTTTCCATCACTGTGCGTGATACTTATCACAAACTTCCTTGGTGATTATCCAATAAGGATCTGCAACTCTGAACTCACAGAGAGCTCTGAGAACCCAGGAGAGGCAAGAGACAGCCCTTAAGAGAGAACATGCATTTAACAAAATCAGTTTTAAAATGCGTTAATCCATTTTTCAGTTATACAGATTCCTGCCCTGCATGTTGGTGCTCCAGGTCTTACTGTGTCTAAATTTTCTACTTGCATAAGTTAACTTCAGCATGGAAAACCCCTGGGGAATACAGCAGTGCCTGTGAAAGGGGGACCTGGATGTTCTTGATTATAAGATGTCTATCTCAAATAGAGTAGGAATGATTTTAATCCAGATTATGACATTTGTATTCTTTTCAAGTTAGTCTGCATAAAGGAAAATTTATTAACATCTCAAATGTATGGTAGAAAAATATTAAGATAAAAATCTTCAAGTTAATTTTAAATGTTACATATTTGATTTTTTTCTTGGTTTGCTTTTTCTTTATGAGATTTCTCTTGTCCCAGTGCATTTCATGAATAACAATCTTAAATCTTCAAAATAACAATAGCACTTGGATTTTCTTCCACATTAACTGGACTACATTTTTTGAACACATGCTAGAGATTTGGAGCCACATCCTTGTGAAAACTGAATCAAAGGAGCTTTGTTGATTTACACAGTTTGAAGATTTTTCTCTGTGTTCTGGGCTTTGCCAATAGCCCCAGATTTCATGCTACAACAAACCATGAGAGTTTCCGTCATCGCTGTATAACCAGTTCTAAGCTTCCAAATGCTAGAGGAAGGAGAAATACCAGTGGTCTGGAGAATATTAGTGCTAGAAATTGGTTTAAATTTAGTAGTACAATGTGCAAAGTACTTCACTTAGGAAACAATAACAAGAATTTCTGCTAGAAAAAGGAGACTTATTTAGAAAGTAGGCAAAAGTTGGTATCTTAAACATTGGAGAATAATATACAAAGATGTGCCTAAGTCGTTGGCAATCATGTGGCTGTGAAAAAGGCAAATGAAATCCCAGGTAAGACATACCTATTAGAAATAATTAAAAAAAATGATACTACATATGGTATGAGAAGGATATCTGGAATAGGGTGTACAATGCAATTCTATTCATTCTTACTGAGTAAAGATTAATTTAAGTGGAGGGGGGATGTATAGGTGAATCTACTGGGAAGAAAGGAAGCAACCTGACTAAGCAAGAGACAGAAAGAACTTGTCATGAGAAGCTACTGTCCTGCTTCAGGTCTCCTTCCTGAGAGATTTATTTCTAACTTCACAAGTAAAAATGGTATCAGTGTCACCCAGATCACCAGTCTGTGGTCAAACAATGTCTGAGAGCTATGTGTAGTCCCTAAACCAAATACTTTCTGATGTTCTTTGAGATTTGACAGCTTGCTTTCTCATAGATGAATTTTGATACATCCATCAGTATAGAAAAATAGCATACAGTATGTAACACTGAAACTATTTCCTATGCGATCTCCATATGGATACTGTCAGAGAAAACTGCTTCACATAAAGATATTCTTAGTAGGACCATAACAGCATCCATGTGAGGACTGAACAGGGCATTAATTCTTCCTAACTGTAGTTGCCTCAGGTGCTTCACATAGAAGCCTAGTATTATCCAGAGGGCAATCAGATCTTGGCTGGTTCGAAACACCTTGAGGAGATGTCTCTCTTTTGACTAGGCAGTGTGTTTTGGCACTCTTCTTTGGTGTCTCAGATGGTGTTTCTGTAACATCTCATAGGTGAATCCCTCTCCTTTTTGCAGAATTGTTGGTATGCTGCAAATTCTTACCTCAATATGAATCATTGTCGAGATGAAGAGGAAGTCAACCTCAAAGAACAAAACCAATAGTTGCTTTGTCACTGATTAGAAAGCAAGAGGAAGGGATTTATATTAACATTCCTTGCCAGAATATGGCTTCTTTGAATGTATATCTTGCCATGAATCCCTTCCTCTCAGGGCAAGAAGATGGCAGTTAACTGGTTCTAAGTTTCTTTACTGGTAGTTTCTACATGATTAATTCAAACCTCTAAAGAAGAATTACTTCCAGGTTGACTATTCCACTGCTTGGAATCTCTCCTGTCAGGATTATGAAGCTGTCTCCCACACAATTTAAAAATCTCTTTGATGTAGCCTGTATCTTGCTCTAGCTGCATGGCAAATATCTGGGAAATTAAACCCTCCAATGGGGAGGGATGCTGTGGTTACAAGTATCTTGAGAATTGGTCCAAGAATTATTATTCTTGCTTTCCTCTAGTCTTGGTGATCTATAGTGTTTACCTCCTGTAGATTCCCCTTTGATTTTCCTTCCTTTTGTCTTTATCCAGGAATTTCACCACCCTATTCTCCATTTTCATACTGTCGTCTGCTAGCATTGGAGATAGTATTCACATACAAAACCATCCCTTCTCTCTCTCTCTTCCCATTGTATCCCTTCTATATAAACTGAACCTGTCTGTACTGATATTCTGGTTATGAGAATCATTTTACAAGGTTTCACTTGCACACATACTTTCCATTATTTAGTGATACTTCCAGTTATTCTTGCTTGTTTCCCATACAGAATTTCCATTGATATAAAGCCGCTTTATGGCTTTAGTACTTTTATTATTCATCTTCTATTTCAGAGCCTCAACTTCTGCCTTATTTTGTATGTTAAAAGTACACACTTGATTCTTTGGATTAAGTAAAAACTTCTCCTTTCAACTTATTTTAAAGCCCACATAAGAACCAATTTTTGTACCTGAGAATTTGGTATTCTCTGTTTTTGTGGAGACCATCTAAACAAAGCAGCCATCTCTTGTCACAGAAGATAGCCAAATACTCTTTGATTCCAAAATACTTTTCTCTGAGCTGTGGGAGAATATAGTGGTCAGAGTCTCATATCTTTTTTTTTTTTTTATAATTTTCTTCACCAATGCATCATATTGGAAGGCTCTGAGAAAAAAATCACCTGGGTTGATTTCAGCTTCATTTCTCTCCCTGTTTCTTCTCCTTGATCTCTAAGGAGGTCTTTCATCTTCCCTAAACAAAATTATAGCTGTTCCTTAAGTCAGAGATTGCTTATCAGAAAACCCCTTTCCTTCAAGATAAATAAATATAGAGAACAAAACTAGATGAATGTGAAACAAATGTTTCACGTTTCTGCAGTTATCAGTATGCAAACATCCATACTTTGCAATAGTACTGTTGAAATACTGTAGTATTACTGTGGAAACAGTGATGTGGGCTACTAAAAGAAAGATGGTCTGCTGCCAAAAAAAAGAGGGGTCAATTTCTTTATGAGCCTTCCTATTAAAAAGAACAGCAGAAAACTGAAAGCCCAATCTGATTCATAATGCTGCAGATTTTCAAGGCAGAGCTCGAGGCATCATAACAAAATTGCAGCCCCAGCACTCTGGGAGACGTTCCTAGGCTATGCAGGATCACTGAAGGGATAAGCAGAAATATGATTTGTATTTTAACAGATAAATGTCATTTAGCTGTTTTCCTGTTCTAACAGGGAATTTGAATGATGATTCCTGAGTTTCTGTGAGGTTGGTTCACTTAGCAGCACTCTTTGATATTTGTGAAATGCCAGCTTTCTATGAATATAGGAGTTTGGCAAAGAACAAGAGAACTATTCATTAAAATTCAGAAGTACATAAATGACAAATAAGGAAGTAATTTAGAGGATGTATTTGGCATGTGGGATGTGGAAACTAACCAAGTAGCCTACTGCAAATTTGACTATATTTGAAGTTATGTATTTAATTCATCCTTCTGATCCTAGGCTGGCTGGAGTCTACAGAGGAAGCATTCTCAGTCCTATGAGAGGCACCAGGTGTGCTTTGTACTGAGGTCAAGTGATGGCCTCCAGACATTAGTAAGGCCAGGGTAAAGGCTGATGAGCTGGGCCATCTGCTGCTTGTGCTCCATGGGGTTGATGGAAGGTGACAACACTGACATAACCAATTGACAAACAGGGCAAATACAGTGATGTAAGTAAGAGCTTAATTTTTTATATCTACTGCCACATGATGCCAGGAACGTGTGTTGTTGAACTGATGGCAATTTTTCCTCAATAAGAGACAAAAGCAACATATTCTTATCTTTCCACAAGGACTAGAAAAGCTTGTTTTGTCTCTGCTGTGCTTAGATCTGCCCTGTCATCAGATATTGTCTTGAGCAGGGCAACTTGAGGAGAAATTTTGCCTCACCTGAGCTACAAGCTTGGGATGCTGAATTTTCATTAGTATTTGTACTTGGAATAGATAGATGAAACCTATGCTGGCATCACCTGTATGTATCAACTACACTGTCAGTGCATAGAAGCAGAATGATTTCTACTCAATCTCATGTTGTCTACCAGGCAAAAATCGTCTCAGAGATGTCAAAGCTTCCTTTGCATGAGCAGTTGTCTTTGCATGCCACAATGACTGTGCGGACTGCCTCAAAGAGCTGTGTTGCTGCCTGGAGTTTGCAAACATGCTTTAGCTCCCTTTTCACAGGCAGTTGCTTGCATGGGAAAAAGCTAATGAGTTCAGAGGCAAGGTTTCAAAATATGCAGTACCATGAAAAATATCACGGAAACTTTCATCAACCCTATTCACAAAGAAAGAGAAATATCAATATATTATTCCTTGCAATAAGTTCATTGATACACACTAACACCAGGAATTACCTTTACTGGCTTGCGTGCCATTTCAGGGTACACAAACTGCACGGTAACTTCATTGTTCACAATGGTAATTAAGTCACTGCATTATCTCATCACCGTGAGTCACTTAACTGGCATCACTGTTGCAAGATGGGAAAATTTACCAAGCTGGAAAATTATGGGTCAGATTAACTCCTGGTGTAACATTCAGAAGTATTATGCCCTGAATACATTTGGCCCATCCTTTATAAATTACATTGTGTTTAATGTGCTTCGGAGAGGAGATGAATCAGACCTACTGTTTGAAAAAAAAAAGAAAAAGAGAAGAGAAAACCTGTCTCATGCTTTTAGTTTGCCTGTTCCTTAGGGCAAATGGCTGTTGAAGTTGTGAAAATAACCCCTTGTTTTTCCAGAAAAAGGCCTACTTGCAGCTCAAACAGTAGATCACCAAGAGAGTGAAACTTCTGTACCAGGTCATGGGAGTTCAGTGCAGAGTTGTACAGTAGAAAGAGCATGCCTGCAGTCTCTTAAAGACATCTGACTGTTGTAAGTCAGCCATGCACCCGGCCCTGAAGGGATATCTACAAGGCACTTAAAGCTATAACATCACTTGCAAAGGTCTGAGATGGAAATCGAGTTTAAAATATACAACTATATTTAAGATGTGTTTTAAAACAGGCCATGAATATCTGTTTCCAAAAACTTCCTGTGACTGAATTTCCCTTTTGACAGTACAATATATTTTTTAAGAAGAAGGAAAACAGAAACTGTTGATACTGAAATATTTTTTAATGATGACTCGCATTATCCCTGAATGACAGCTTCTTAATTCAATTGCAGGAAAATATGGACATCGTGCCCAGGTAAACACTCATTAACTTTTCATGACAGCCCCTTTTAAATTAAAGAACAAAAAAAAAAGACATTCCAAGTTGTTGCCAAATTTGGCAGCTCTGATCTTGTCCTAATTCTAAGCCCAAGGAGCATTTACCAGGTTTAATTTCTGATGACACTGGTGTGCTGAAAGCAAAGCTGGTGCTGCTCTTCCTGGCAGATCAGGACTCCATCCCCAGCTTCTGCAGTGGCTTTCCCAGTTGGGAAACATGTGGAGCAAAACCTCTCAGTGGATGTGGAGGGGTGCTCTCCGGTTTTCTTTTTGTGAAAATTTAAGCATTTAAAGACAAGGGTTCAGAGAAGGAGAGTCTCAGCCTGTTGAACTTGTTTTTATTTATCCCTCACCCCCACCCCCGGATATGCCCAAGTTTACAGTCTGCGGCGCTATCTGTAGGGCTTCAGACAGCAATAAAAGGGAGGCAGAGAGGTGGCCTGACAAAAGCCTGAAACCCTGGTATCTCTTTTGTTTTCACCCTAGTCTATGGCCACTGACATTACTTCCTTACACCATGGATGGATAATAAGCCCCCTTCTCAGGAATAGAAAAGCTCTTATACATTTTAATGTGACCTTAGACAGTGCTTTTCAGAAATCACAGGCACATCTGACTACACTTGAGGTTGAATTGAGCTAATGGCATTCACCTCATCTTTAGATGCAAAATTGGAAGATAAAAAGACCTTGATGTGAAAAGGAAAGGGGGGTTGTGGGGAGCGGGGGTGGGGGAAGAGAAGCAGATTAGAGATATTGCTTAAAAATCTTATGATTGCTAGTTGATAACGAAATGTCTCCTTCTCTTTCTAAAAACCCTATGGGCTTGCAAGATGTCCTTGCGCTTTTATTTTTAATGATAGAATCTTTTTATTCCCTGGCCAAGGAAATTTCAATGTTGCTGCATATGTGGCCAGGAGATATGTTGACCTTTAGCAAATCTTATTTTTAAAATCAGATGGAACAGTTATTGCAATATTCCAGCCCTGTAAGATTAAAAAAGAGCTTTCTTCCTCTGTAATCAGACGTGGATTAAATTTATTAAATGTGCAGTATCTCTTTTAAATGACACTTGCCAGTCATACTGAATTCTAATAAACCATTTGAAGATTTTGTATGCTCCTGCTTTTATTTTTTTCTAAAAGCTGAAACCAAAGCTTTATAAAAAGAGTGGGATAACTTATTTGACTAGCAAAGAAACTTGATGTTAACAGCACAAGGGCAGTAGACAAAAGAAAGCAGCTGAAATGTTAATGAATGATAATGCTGAGCAATGAAACATGCAAAAAGCCTGCAATGAGGAAATTCAATGAGGAAAATACAATTTAAAGACCAAAGTAAATCTACTGAGTGAAAAGGTGCAACTGGCACAGAAAAAGGCTTAAAAATCCACTGGTGAGTTGGTTATGATTTCAGTTCTATTCAGAACCGACTGCTTCTTGGGTGCGTATGCACATTTGAGAATTCAAGACCAGTCAGTCCTGTTTGAACGTTCTTGTGTTAGCTAAGTATGAAGAGTTGCTTGGGGTTGTCCAAAACATAAGTAAAGCTATAATATAATCCTTTCTCTTGGGAGTGCACAGACTGACTAGATGGGTTCACTGTCACTTTTGTCAAATTTTTCAAAGCAAATTCATACTCAGTAGCTTCTATTAAAACAAATCTATTTTAAGTCTTCCTTGAAAATCTTAACCTCGAAGTGTGGGAGTAAATACACTGGTGGCACAGGTGATGTGGAGGGTACAAGGACACTCAGTAGAAGTTTCTTTTTAAGCATATCCATCCTTTCAAAATAATTAGTAGAGTCCTAATTAGGAACCCGATCTATGCTCTTTGATTGTGCCTGGTGAGGGAATCTTTCTGTCTGACCTTCTCAGTTCTACTTACCTGAAATTACCTGGTTCTGAACCTGCTCTCCAGAATCTATCTGGGTAGCTGATAATCACCATGAGCATCTTCATGGATGAACTCCTTTAGAAAAGCAAAAATCCAGTTTTGTATGTCTGTGTGCTGAGCCCTGGACTGCAAGCAGTATTGCAACCCCAGGATCGGGCTGCGGATCTGGTTCAGGATACCACTATATGCACACCAACATTACTGTTCCTTCCACACTAGTGTGGGAGAAGCTGTCCGGTGCCAGGCAGTGTTAAAGCATTTTCCAGCATCCCACTCTGAACTTCCCGATTCTTTTCCTGGTTTCTATCTTTTATTCCCCAAGAGATGCCCGTTATTGTAATTACATATGATAGTGTGATACATAGAGCCAAATGTACCCCCAGGGTAACTTTGCTGACAATAGTAGATTAGCATGTGTGATAAATTTGGCCATTCCTGTGATGCAAAACCTCTTCTTTCTATCCCTAAATAAACATTAATTAAAAATTTTACATAGATAAAATATATGAAAGGAAAAAGAATACTCAACTCCTCCTGCATTAATATTATAAGAAATATCACCTACCATAAAACAAACTAAGAAATTCAAGCTAGTCTAGAAAATTGAAGCATCAATGCCAGCTAACAGGAACTGAGAATTAACAACCTGACTGCAATTTGTTAGTCGTATTATTCACTTATGATTTTCATTTTACATAGGAAAACAGCCTGACTTTGAATGTGTGATTTTTAAAAACCAGATGCCTTAGCAACCTTAAAACTTGAAAATTAAAACCAGAAGAGATTTTTCTTTGTTCTATTTTTCTGTGTTTGTTTGCCTGTCTCTCCCTCTCCTTTTCTCTTTCCCCTTTCATTTTCCTGTCTTCTCCCCACCTCTTTCTTCCTTCTTTCTCCTTTTTTCCTTTTCTTCTGCTGTAGTTGATGTAAGTGCCTAACATTAGGCCAGTGTTCTAAATAAAAATTATTGTTATTAGAGGGTGGTCCATTATTTCCTATGTTTTAAAATGTGTTTTAAATTGCTTTTATGATATTGTACAATGCCCCAAGCACTTCAGTGGGGGAGCACTTTATAAATAAAATTATTATTATTATGCTTAGTGCACATGTCAGCAAGTGTTCATAAGAAATAAGTGACTGGTACCCTTGCCCTCCAGAGACGGAGTGCCTTATTTCTTTAACTTGACTTTCACCGGCCTGAAGTCTGGGTAAGAATTAGAGTCACTTCTAATCTTGTTCTTCCCATTGGCACAAGAAAATGAGCTGTCATTGAGTAGCACTGGCAACAAAGGGCCATTTTATAATTCCTTCTACATCATATATTATAACCATGTTTCCCTCTTTTAATTTGGATATGTAAAGTTGTCAAATGAGAGAAAAAAAACCCCTCTTTAAAATTTCAGTGGGACCTTCTGGAAGATTCATTTGTGTTGTGTGCATGGACGTGTCGCTGTACTGGCAGAAAGGCAGCAACAACCTTAGATTGTGTTATTGTGTTCATGTTAAAGCTTAATAAGCTGTTTGGTGCAACTTATGGAGGTGATGGTCCCAAGATCTGATTGTGTTGCTCTTGAAATCTGCAATTATTTAATAGATAATTTTTTTTCCCTTTAGACGAACTTTAAAGAAAAACTATAATGTAAGCACTGCTGGTTACTCTAGGTTGGGATTTAAGATTACAGCACTTAGTAAGATTATATATTTGATGAACAAGGCGAGGTGGTGTGTGTCAGCCTTTGAAGGGGTTACCTCGCTTAGGAAGTGAGTATTAACAGCATCTCAGCCCTACCAAGATTAATGTCAGCGGAATCAAAACTGGCATTAGCAGAGCACTGTTGTCAGGAAGCTCACAACAGTTCAATAACTTTAACACACGGGGTAGATTTCAGTGTGTGTGTCAAAGACTAGTACTGCTTAAAAAGGCATGTGGCAAGTAGGAAGTTTTAATACAAAGATCATAAAAGATTTGAATACCAAATGTACAAATGTTGAGCATTACTTGTGGATACTTGAAAAAACCCACAACTTTTTTTTTTTTTTTAACTCCCCCTCCCCTCTTTTGGGTTTTAGATGGAGATTCCCATCAGTGAAGAACTGGTACAGGACTCATATACAACCTGTATATCTAATCTCTAACATACATAGCCGTAGATGAATCTAGTAAGAAAATAGCTGGTAATAAAGGGAAGGATATGTAGGGGAGGGATGAAAACTCCTTGATGGCTTTGTCAAACATGATGCTATATGTCTCGGGTTTGATTTTGGCTTTTATGTTTCTTTACTCTTTTTCTGTGACAATGTTAAGGAGTCCAAGCACTGTAAAAAACAAACTGTAAATGATCCTTTGCTAACTGTAAAAGCCCTTCACTGATCTTTGAAGCCAGGGGAACAATAAGGAAACTGGGCTGTAAGTCTACATCAATGTAGTTTTAGGGGTACTTAAAGACTCCATACGAGGGCCGGTCTCTTTCCCACCTCCCCCACTGAAGGGAGAAACAAACCCGAGCCCAGGGTTCCAGCCCCTTGCCTGGAGTGCGGCTGCCTCAGGGCGCTGGAAACCTGGAACGGGGAGTTGTTTTTGAACCGTTTGAGAGGCTGCTCTTTCCTCCTCCCTCCCAGAGAGAGGGGACTGCCTGTTTTTAGTAGTGATGTAAACTAGGAAACATTTTATTTTTCGCCTTTCTTTGTCAGGCGTTTTGAGCTGGAAGCATAAGCTCGAAGTCATGTTTCGGTCCAGCTGTGGTTTGTGTACGCGTGCGGATGGTGCGATTCTTATTCTGATTTGGGAGCTGCAATTCAACACAAACGCTAGTGCTTCTAGGGAGAAACTCGGGATTAATTCCTATGAAACAGATAGCAGTTTAGTTTGCAGGTGAAATATGGATAGTATTTTGTGTTATGTACATTTGCAGGAATGATAAGTTCGGGGATGTTGTCTGTGTCTTTGGGAGGGGAAGGAAAAGAAATATATTCATTTGGAGAGGAGGATTTGTTGTTACTGTCCTGTTAATTTCTCTAACTAAAATATGGAATCTCAGAGAGCTAAAATGAAATTATATGAAGAGCATAGTGTGTTTATTTGCCTCTGGTATAGGCTTTTTATAAATGAAGGAATTTGTCTGCAAATGATCTGAAGTAATATTTTAGGGCAAGCCTTTAATCACACACTATTATGATCCATTGCCATGCTTTTCTCTATGTATCTTGCTATTGTGGAAACACAGTCCTTTACACAACTTTTTATTTTCTGTAAGTTACTGCTATTTGAAACCCTGAATCTGACTTCTGGCCCCTCCTGATTCTTGAACAGTAGTTTGCTACTGAAAATCCATAACTACTGGGAAGGAAAGATAAATAAATAATAAAAAAAAATTATTTGCTTTAAATGTGTGAAGTGTCCCAATAATTTTAAATAGTTTAATTTAAATTTTAAACTGCAAATCTTCAACCTCTAATCACTTCTAAACTGAAGTGGTTTTAACCAAATGTGAAGTGCTGCAGAGTTTGAAATGATTATGCCTGGAGTAGATGACTGTAAACTTTGGAGAGGGTTTCAAAGTAGCTTTTTTTTTTTTTTTAAACAAAGACTTGCACAGCATTGAACTGAAGAAGTTGAGGGACTGAGAGGGAAACTCTGTTAATACTACAAGAACAAAACAGTGAAAGGATGGAAGCATTTGAAAGTTTTCAGAGGTAGTGTTCAATGCCAAGCTAAGGCAAACGTAGAGCGCTCTTTGCAGCCTTGGTATGATGGGAGGTGTGCTGGGTTGTGGGTGCAGGGGCAGTAAGAATGCTGAGGGTCTGTGGTTCCCAGGCTCCTGCAGCATGGGAAGGTAAGCCTTGATGAGACTCTGTGGAGAGGAAGGTATGAGTGCAGCAGGAGGATGGTTAATGCTCCCAAATTGCAGCCATGTTTTTAGGACTCTTTCCAGGGTTAGTTTCTCTTCAACAATTTTATTTTAGGGCTTTCAGTCTTTGCATTATGTGTTTTTCCTGTTTGAGGGAGAGAGTAAGAAACTTAAGCTAGAAATCAGAAGCTGGTCCAGAACTCTGCTCCAGCTGGAAAAACACATGTGCTGGCATTCAGCTCCTGTAAGCTCCTTTCTGACTATTTTGAATGCTGGCATTGTTACAATAGGCAAGGGAACAGCCATGATAGCCCAGGGTGACAAATTGCTCAGTCTTGTGCATATATGTTTTTGCCTGGCTGGTTTTTATTAGCATGGAAGCATCGTCTGCAGACTGCGCATTCTTTCCCTTTCATTTTCATGACCTCGTCCAGTGCAGACGACTGACAGATTCACTCTGTGATTTTCAGCTTTTGATGATTAACTTTTTGACAGCGGTCCTTATCTTTTATTTAATATTATTATGATGATTATAACAAAGGGCTACACGTTGGGCAGCATGGAAATCAGACTGGGTGCTGTTCCTTAATTCCAGTGATTACTTTATGTTGATTTAACAACAAAGCAGAACACAAATTTATGGATTAAATGAGGAAAAAGGGGGCCACTGCTGAATCTGATTATTTGGGTTACTGCAATAGATAACCATTTTATGCCCTACTCCTTCAAGGACTTTGTTACTTACTTAACTTTCCTTAGGGGAGTAATCCCATTGAGTTAAGCAGGGCAACACATATTTGTGTAAGGGCCAGGGCCTTATTATGCAGAAAGGATGTAAATAAACATCAACTTTTCCCCCTTTGGTTAAAAGGAGACTCTTGTAAATGAATGAAACCAAAAGGAACAAACAGAAAACAGATGAAAGAGAAAACATCTTTTCTTCCCGAAAGAAAAATGCTACATGCATCACTTCAGATTTGGCAGCCCCTTGTCTCTTGCAGCCTCTGTTTTTATTTGCTTAGAGATGGATGAATTACTATTTTTGATACCATTTATGACTATGTGCTACAAAAGAAAACCTCCCAGTAGGACTAAACAAGAACTCTCAAGCATGCTGCATGCTCTTCAGCAGGTTCAACAGGGGAAAGTGTTGAGGAGTAACTTTTGCTGTGCAGCCCCTCTTTTGCATAGGAATTTGCATGAAAGATGTAAACACACTTTGTGTGTGCAAATCAGAAATAGCTGCTTGTTAAGCATTTGTCAAGGAGAAAGATTTTGACTTTGACTTTGCAACTTGTTTTCACTACTGGCCCAAGAGTTTAAATCTTTCATCATCCAAGTGATTATTAAATTATCCATGTCTATTTCTCTATGTTTCAGGCAATATTTGTTCAGTTTTGATGTCTTTTCTAAGGGCAGATGCTGGTAGGAGGACACTAGATGCAGAAGACCAATTTCTTTTCTACTGCAGGATTTGCTAATTAGAAGATGGACTCCCCAGTTTCCCAGCCATCCTTTTCCCATGTGAATTTGAAGCTCCTTTGTGGCTTTGATTTGAAATGGCTGCTAAGAGAATCCTTGCCACTGAGGTTTTGGTGACAAAATGGAGATTATATCCTTAAACATCCTCCCAGACATGTCTCCTTCCTTCTCTGCCTTGAAGGGAAGGAGGTGAGGTTAGCATTAGGAAATGTCTCTGGGGGCTTTATGGCAGTAGAAAATATTCCTTTGCTTTGGGAAGTCAGTACTGGCAAGCAATGGAGGCATGATATCCCCTTTTCACCACTGAAGTGGAGCGAAGGGTGTGAGTCAGTGGAGAACACTGTATCCTTGTTTAGCAGATGTTACTCTTTCAGGCACTGAGATTTTCCAATCAGTACATCTCATGGTTGGACTGAAGCAATACCAGATAAAATCAGTCCTTTCAGTGGGTGGAAAACCAGTCATGAATGTGTGAAAACTGTCTGGGAACATCCACGCTCTTCATTAAGGTCTTTGTGTATACAGAGGCTGAGAGAAAAAATCCTGCCATCTTTGAACTTTGGACCAGGCTTATAAATGGATGTCAGTGATCAGCAGATGTCTTGTTACAGGTTGCTGTCCTAGCTAAATGCTGCAGGTTGACCTCTAAAGGCACAAGGACTGAGCTGCGACAGCACTAATTAAGAAAATGGGCTTTTATTTTTTTTTGACTGAAGCAGACTCGTATCCTATAGATTGACTGCTGAGGAGGATGTTTAGCAGACTGTGCTCCTCTGCAAATGTGGTCAAAGCTTTTGTGCTGAAGCATTTCTTCGGTTACAATACACTTGTTTGCAGGCCTTGAGAGATTTCAAAAGAGCAGGCTGGTTCTGACACACAGAATCATGGAATTGTGGAATGGGTTGGATTGGAAGGGTCCTTAAAGCTTCAACCTCTGCACCTCCCACAGGATCAGGCTGCTTAAGGCCCCATCCAGCCTGGCCTTCAACTCTTCCAGGGAGGGGGCATCCACAACTTCCCTGGGCAACCTATTCCAGTGCCTCACCATTCTCATTGTGAAGAATTTTTTCCTAATGTCTAATCTAAATCTTCCCACTTCTAATTTAATGCCATACTTCATCCTTTTTACATGCCTTGTAAAAAGTTCTGCCCCCAGCTTTCTTGTACTCCCTCTTCAGGTATTGGAAGGCCATTATAAGGTCTCCTCGGAACTTTCTCTTCTCCAGGCTGAACAACCCCAAGCCTCACCTCATAGCAGAGGTGCTTTATTCCTCTCATCATTCCTGTGGCCCTCCTCTGGACCCTTTCCAGCAGTTCCACATCCTTCTTATATTGGGGTTTCCAGAACTGAGCAGAATGTGGCTGCTCTCAGTCACATCATTCCCTATCCTGTATTGAAACTGTGAATTGCCCTGACCCAGGTGTAAGACTGCACTTGGCCTTGTTGAACCTCATGAGGCCCACTTCTCCAGCTTGTCCACCTGGTTTCCATCAACACCAACTTGGCTCCTTACTGCTCCCTCTTTGTTGTCCACTCCACAGGCTACCTGGGCTGAGATGGTCACAGCCTATGTGCTTGCTGCCAGTGTGACATACTCGCAGCCCCACAGTGCCCTTGCAGCTCCTAGTGCCTGGCACACCCCCTGTGATAGCAGGTTTTGTGTCTCCCAGGCACTCTGCTCTGGTGCCCTGTTCCGCTTGTAGAGTCATAGCTGAGCTGGAGGTACCTGTGCTTGGGCTCTCCTACAGAAATTGATCTTCCAACCAAAGCACTTAAATAATTTACAGTGGCTTAACGAGACCAAATTTTCCTGTCCACACTCAGCTTTAAAATCTTCACTCTTTACCCTGATGTGAATTTTTGTTCTTTTAAAACTGCAGAGGTTCCCTGAAAAGAGATTACCTTGTAAGCCAGCTCTGGTTATTGTATGGACCTGGATAACATGGCCTTAGAGGAAAAAGTAAGAAAAATATGTGAGTATGTGGACTTGTGAACTGAGAAGAGGACTTTCTAGTGTCAGAAAACAAATATATAGTGCCTCACTCTGCAAACGCTTACTGTAAAATGCTTATTTTGGGAGACAGTCTGAAAATCTAAATGAGCCTGACCCCTGGGAATAAATGCGGGACACATCATCTTGTGTAAGGCAAATTGCTCTATTTGGATAAAAAGAGTAATGAACTTCACTTGTGGTAGATCTGACTCTCTTATTGTTTTTTGTGGAAAGTGTTTGCAGAAAGTGGCTCGCACTTAGGCCTTGTTTAGGGATTGTACCATCAGCACATCATCTTTTCCAGGCTTCTGCCCCACCAAAAAAATGGATGGCCCCTGCTGCTGTTTTTAGTGGGGCTGAGGGAGCTACTGTTAGAGAGGCACCTTGGGGAGGGACAGCTCTCAGGAGTGTGGTGAAGAGTTAGGTGCTTTCCATTGCTGTGCTTTTCTGTCAGGGAGGTTGAGTTTAATTTGCTGGCTAATCTCTGGTGGTGAAATTCATTTCTGCTCTGTCTGTTCAGATTGCTGTGACACCCACCTTTGACTGCCAGGAGCTCCTGGTGGAGTGGAGTGAGGAGAGGTGCTGGCTGCTAATAGCTACTGCCTGTTGTGCCTGACCCTGATGGGGTGTAAAGACACAGGGATCAGCCCAGATATACCAGCTTCACAAGTAAAGCCCTAGTAAACTCATTACAGTTGCATCTGCGATATTGGAGGCCTGAGATGGCCTGAGTTTTGTTCTACTCTTCGTGGGTTTTAGCACATAAATCAATGTGAATGTCCTGGTTCCTCTCCTTTGTTGTATTGTTGTTTTATTTTGCATTATAAAACTTTCTCATATTGGGTATGTGTAAAGTCCAACTTCACTACTTTGTTTGCCTTAAATGTTTGTCTCCGGGCTGGCCATTTGTTTTGTGGCTTCAGCAATGAATAGCAGAGGGGGTGAAGAAGCAGGCAGTGCTCAAAGCCTTAGAATATTGCCTGAGGGCCTCATCTAGGGGCGCTACCACACACCCCTTCCTCCACCCCCCAACCTGACAGCCCTTGCTAGACCCTCCAAAAGGAGCTTCTGCACATGCATGGCAAGATCAACCCCACCTGCTGAAGGGGCATGGACTAGACTTATGAAAGAACTTGTGAGGTGCCAGCATGTGCCCACCACTCCAGCTGGATCCTGGGTCACACAGCCTGGAAGAAGCTGCTGATGGAGCTGCTGTCAGAGAGACCGCATGTTGCCAAGGCTGCTGCTGCCCATTGAAGTAGTGACTCTTTCCTTTCCCTTTCTCTTTCTCCTTCCCAACATCCATCCATCCATCCATCCATCCATCCATCCATCCATCCATCCATCCATCCATCTTGTCTTACTGTGTTTTCTTGACTGGTATCAGTGCATGGTGGATCAAATCTGAGTGATTTTGCCTATGTTCAGGGGTCAGATTGAAATCTGTTTTCTGCAACTTTGGTAAACTGTTATTGTCTGCCCCCTCCCCCCTATCCCCTCATCCCTCAGCTGTGCACCTGAGGTTTTTGGTCTGTTTATTTTGGTCAAAGCCAGAATAAATTTTGCTTTTTGATTTCACCCCAAGAGTGACCTTGCTGGCTTCTGGATCACTACACAGATAATCGAACCACCTTCTTTGACTATGCATGTTGAAAGAAAGCCCAGTAGTTTGTGGATTGTAGAATCATGGAATGGCTTGAGTTTGAAGGGACCTTAAAGATCATCTAGTTCCAACCCCCCAGGGACACCTCCCACCAGCCCTGGCTGCCCAAGGCCCCAGCCAACCTGGCCTTGAACTCTACCAGGGAAGGGGCAGCCACAGCTTCCCTGGGCAACATGTGCCAGTGCCTCACCATCCTCATTGTGAAGAATTTCCTACTAATGTCTAGTCTAAATCTTCCCCTCTCTGATTTATAGCCACTTCCCCTAGTCCTATCACTACAAGCCTTTGTAAAAAGTTCCTCATCAGCTTTCTTGTACACCCCCTTCAGGTAGTGGAAAGCCACTATAATGTCTCCTCAGAGCCTTCTCTTCTCCAGGCTGAACAACCACAACTCTCTCAGCCTGTTCTCATAGTAAAGCTGCCCTAGCCCACTGATCATCTTTGTAGCCCTCCTCTGGACCTGTTACAGCAGTTCCATATCCTTCTTATGTTGGGGATTCCAGAACTGGACAGAATACTCCAGGTGGGGTCTCACAAGAGTGGAATAGAGGGACAGAATCACCTCCCTTGACCTGCTGGCCATGCTTCTTTTGATGCAGCCCAGGATATGGCTTGCCTTATGGGTTGTGAGCTCACATTGGTGGCTCATGTCAAACTTCTCATCAATCAGCACCCATAAGTCCTTCTCCACAGGGTTGCTCTCAGTCATGTCATTCCCCATCCTGTATTGAAACTGTGAATTGTTCTGACTTAGGTGTAGGACTTCACACTTGGTCGTGTTGAACCTCATGATGCCCACTTCTCCACCTTGTCCACTTTCTTCTGTAGGACTTCACACTTGGTCGTGTTGAACCTCATGATGCCCACTTCTCCACCTTGTCCACTTTCCTCTGGATGACATTCCATCCTTCTGGTGTGGCAACTGCACTGCTCAGCTTGGTGTCACCTGCAAGCTTGCTGAGGGTGCGTTTGATCTCGCTGTCAATGTCATTGATGAAGATATTAATCAGCACTGATCCCAGTATGGACCCCTGAGGGACACCATATGGCACAGATCACCATCTGTGCACCAAGCCATTGACTACTACTCTCTGAATGTGACCATCCAACTAATTCCTTATCCACCAAACAGTCCACTCATCAAATCTATATCTCTCCAATTTAGAGAGAATTATGTTGTGGGGGACCACGTCAAGGGCTTTACAGAAGTCCTGCTAGATTACATCTGTTGATTTTCCTGTGCCCACTGATGTGGTTACCCCATCATAGAAAGCCACTAAGGTTGGTCATACAGGACTTGCCCTTGGTGAAGCCATGTTGATTGGGGCATGGCAGTAGGGGAGGAGGACAAACAGAAGAATAGAAGGGAAAAGGTGAACTCTTTATGGCCCTGTCTACATGGGACAAGTTTTCAAAACTTCTACATCATCCTTAGTATTTTGACACTGTTTTTAATAACTTTTAATCACTTTCCTTGTTAGCCTGATTGTTCATTTTTCAATATGCTCCTTTAACTACTTATGCACCTCACAAAGAACAGTGCAGAGAAAGCAAACCAATTTATTAGAAAAGCAGAACCACATGGCATTCCACATTGGGCAGATTTGTGACGAGGAATTAATTATTTCTATTTTCTGCCTCCTCGGTTTAAATACAGTTTAAGTTGTTGATGTTAGTATTATCAAACCAATATTTTTGTATCATTTGCCAGGTTTGACAGAATTTAATGGATTTCTTTAAGTGATAATAGACATAATTAATTTGGTGTATAAGTTGCTTTGTCGCCTTTGAAGTTAAGTAAAAAATGAGATGTTAGGACTGAATTAGTGATATTTAATTGGAAACCATTATAAAAAATAAACTACATACACAGTAGTATAATAAAATAGAAGAGACAGTGTATGTGTAACTGCAGAAATTAACAATTCTTGTTGAATGTTTTGCTTTAATAGATGTGAGGGTCACAGTAGTGATTGTGAGCACAATGGAGAGAAGGCAGAGTGACACAGAAAGGGCAGGGATGAGCTATTTGAACATGATTGACAAGAATAGTTACGTGAAATTTCTTTATAGGTCATGCAAACAGGCAGAATGAAACCATTGTTCTTGGAGACAGTATAAGTGTTTAATTTTCCTTATTTCATCTTTTATATAATAAATAGTGGTTATATGCAATGCTAATATCTTGTAAAGGATGTTAGGTTTAGCCATGTGCCTCTGCACCTGGCTTAGTATATATTTGGAAGAGAGAAGATGTTAGCATGTTTAATGACTTTTAACATACAGCATGGCTTATCAGGAGCCCATTCTGAAAAATGACATGCCAGGGACCTGACATTCTCCTGTGCATCAGCTGGAGAACTTGTAAAATCTAATCTGTGATATCAATATTATAAATTAGATATTACTCTTGGATACTATCAACTGATTATCAGCTTGGTTCCCTGTAAGGCAGAATTTGGCTATTTATTAAAATGACTAGGTTTCTGGCCTACCTCTTCTCTCAGAAATAACCCAGTTTAAGTTTTAAGTTGTTAGATGAAAGTTCTGTTTTATTTTCACTCACGAGGATAAAGCAGTTGTGGCAGAAGAGTATGCAGAAGGAGAAGAGAAAGGCTGGAGATGAATTACCTCAAGTGGAACAGCACTGCCTAGTAAAAGCAGTAATTCTCCCCAATAATAGTGGTTTAGGCAAGGTGAAAAAAGGGTGCTAGATGTATTTCTGTACTGTTGTAGTGGACTGAGTTCTCTGGTTTATATTTGATGCCAGTTAGATAGAGCCAACTGTGTAAGTGAAGAATGTACTGTGATGCCTATGAAAGGATGAAAACTAAGGCTTTTACTCCACAAGAATTTGCAAGGAAACAGTATGGATTATAACACCGCGATTCCCTTTTCCCCCTCCTACACCTTTGCTGACAAGGAAGACATGCACTAGGTTCATTCTTGGCCAAGTATGTGCCCACAGACGTCTCCAATCTGGGTGGAAGAAAGAGGAGGTACTGTTGAGGAGTAAACAGAAGATGCCTGTGGTCATCTTTAAGTTACTGTGATGGTGAAAGATGCTAATAACTGCCATCAAGTGAGCCTTTGATCGAAACACTATAATACATCTCATTAAAATCATTGGGTTTGCCAAACAAATTGGGTTTTCATTCTCTGACGAAGAAGCAACTGAGCTTCTGTAAATATGAAGAAAATAGCAGGAAGAGATAATGGAAAGATTTCAGACAGCACGTGCCAGGTCAGAGCTGAGCATGTAGGCAAGGGATTTTCCTTGGTGACCACAGGGAGTGGGATATTGGGTTTGCAGTTGCTGAGCATCCGGTGTCAGCAAAACTATCAAAAATCTAGAAGCAGATATGACCAGGGATGGAGCAGCAGGAGTGGGAATGTGAGTCTCAAGTGTGGAGCTTGGTGGTGCTGGATGGTGAATTCTTGATGTGGAAATGGCATAGGAACCCCTTCCACGTTCAGGGAAACACACCTCTGGTTTGGCAAAAAAAAAAAAAAAAAATAAAAAAAAAAAAAAAAAAAAAAAAAAAAAAGAAGTAAAAACCCAAGCTAGAGAAGATCACTGTACTGTGTCACTGTTTTCTCATCTAGAGTGGTCCTGGGGGGAATTGAATCCTGTCTAACAGCTAGGACCAAAGGAGCAACAGTGATCAACTTGAAAACCTGTGAAGTATGTGGAAGACTCCTACTGCCTTTTGTGAGCTCTGGATTGGGTCAGGGTTGCCAAGAGATTGATACTGCTAAGATGATTATCTCAAGGGGATGTTTCTGAGGGAACTGTACAGTAGGGAAGACAATACGTGCTTTGCCTGGTTTTGACAGTATGTCACATTCGATGGATGCTCTCTTCACTTCCCAGCTTTTGACAGGCCGTAAAGGCTAATTAAACAAAACTACTGAATTCACATTCTTCCTTCAAAGGAGTACACATTTATCCTGCAAATAGTTAATACTGACTATCTTGGGTATGTAACTAGTCAGTGTGATATAACACATATTGCAGAGCCTACTGAAGGCAGATATCCCCAATTAACACATAGTATTACCAGTCCTCATATGTGCCATTTATAGAACATGTTGCTTTGCTGCTAGTGGGGCTTCAAGACCCACAATGGTATGAAAGCATTTTTCAAACAAGATTTTCTGTCAGAGAAGGAGTAAAATTCTATGTTGTTGAAGAGATGGAAGAGCAATGAAGGGCTACACTCTAGGGAAAAGAGCAACACTTTACAAACGTACAAAAAGACAAAGTCCCTGCCCGGAAGGACTTACAGTTTCCAGCTGAAGAATTTCTGTGTATGAGACATCAGAGGATGGCAGTGGGAGGGAGGAGGGAGACAGACAAAGTGGTGTGATAAAACACAGGTGCATACCCTGGAGAACAGCTTTTTTGTATTGTGCTTTGTCAGTGGATTGCAGAGGTAGGGGACTTTCTACCTCATGGGCAGCATCGATAGGAAGGAGCAGGAAGCAGAACAGAGGAACGTAGTTTGAAACAAACATTTAAGAAAAGACAATGAATGGGTAAAAGGCCATTGTCTATTTCCCCAGGTTTGGATGGTCTGGGGAAAAATTGATTCCCCAGGCATTACCAAGAATCTCTCTTGCTGTGAAATACACCACCCTCGAAAATACTTAAATGTGGACATATGCTGGAGTATTTTTCAATCCTCCCCACTCATGAAAATGCTGTCTCCTTAACATTTTCTTCCTGACCCTTCACTGTCACAGCTGTCCAGAAAATCTTCCATGAACTGCTATTAGTTCTTGGAGCCAAAGCCTGGTGTTTTCCTCTGTCTTAAAAGTTTACTCAGCAGCAAAGAGGTTCCTGTGTATGAGGAACAGGGAGTGGCAGCCCAGGGGTTAATGAGAGAAATGGAGAGGGTCATCATTGAGGAGACATAGGAGAGAGAATAAATAAACATATATGTATAAATATATATGTATATGTTATAAATACATACATATAAACGAACCAGAAAATAGACACTACAGAGAAAGAATAGTCCATAAAAATGGTTTAACGTATACTTTCTCATGAGGCATTAATGTATGCTGTCTCTAATGATGCAGTTTGCATGCATCGGGGGTAAGAATGAGACAACACCTTAGGCTGAAGCAAAGCAAACCGTGCCTGGAAAGTCTGAGTGTATCATCCCCCTCTGCCCATTTTTCCTCTTTCCTTTTCTTTGAGGAAGACCTGTCAAATTCCTCTTGCTGCAGTCCAGATACTGGTATTAACGGGTAGTAATATCTCATGAGGGATGTATTTTTTTGTGTATTTTTTTCAGCTGAGGTGATGTATGATTAGGTTTTGTATTCTCTTGATGCTAAATAATCATGTTATTCTCACTCAGCTTGTCAGGAGTTTGCACTGAAGCCTCTGAGGTGAATGGACCTGGAAGGTTGCTAAAAAGAAAGATAGGTGAATAATTGCTAGGGGTATTTTAAAGCTGTTTCTACCTCCTCTGTAATTAAGAAAGCACAGCTTGGGGTTAATATAGATGTTTGCACTGTTGTCTGAGTAGTGTTCTCTTCCTTCATCTTTTTCCCTTTTTCTAAATACAATGGAAAAAATGTAACAGAAAAGGATTAGCAAGTCACCTCTGAAAATGTGCCTCTCCCCTCCATTCATCAATGGGAAATCAGTGCAGAACACAACTAACACCCCTTTTCTCATTAGTTCCAGATTCAAGAAGAAAATTAGGGGAAACCCTCAGATCTGTAGTGCAGGTGTCTTTTCTTCCTAATGCAGGTTTTTAGTAGTCACTTCAGTCTTGAGTGTTTTACATTAAAATTATACTGTTCAATTACCCAATTTAATTCCTCTATAAGACTCCACTGGTCTCCAAGTACTCATTTTTCCAATCATCTCTAGTAGTTTGCAAGAGCTAGTGAACTTTTTGAATGAGCATTTTCCATTTCTTGAGGCAAGGCATTATGCTCCCTCTTCATTGCCTCAATGGAAACTGACAGGGGATTTCTATGATTGAAGCAGATTCTGAGGATGGCTTCAGTGAAGTTGATTTCTTCACAATAACATTCTTGGAGAAACAGTATAACAGAACCATACAACTCAGTTGAGTTTTCCCTATAGCAGAACCTACTTAAAAAAAGCTACAAAAGTATCTATACCAAATAATATAGCACTACTGTAGGGCTCCACATTTTTCTTTTATTGCTGGTGAATGTAAATACTGAGCTAACAGCATGTAAAAATTTGATATGGAAATACAGAGAAAAACAGTCATAGAAATATTATTTTTCTCTCAGGTACTCTCTTCTTTAGAGAAAAATCACAATTGCAAGGTAGCTTTTCTTTTTAAGGTTTACATGAGTTCTGATTAAAATGAGTAGCTCTTTTCAAATAAAAAGCTGTTTGCTTTTACCAAAATTCACAAAAGCAGCAATTTTCATAACCTACGAGAACACAGGAAATTTTGAAAATCACAATTCTCCCTACCACCAAATAGTAGGGGAAAAATGATAGACATTTGGTTAGCTTTATTGAGCGCATAATGTGCTGTTTGGCCTTCAGTACGATGTTTCAGAGTATTTGGATCCAAAATACCTCTCTGAGTCATATTGAATGTTTTATCTTCAATGTAGCAGCCCCATTTATGGGAGTGGAAGCTGTGATATTGATCATTAGAAGTTGCATTTTGCTAACATTTTAGCTGTAAACTTATTATAACCCTAAAAAAAATCAGCATCTTCCCTGGAGTGGATTGAAATGCTTATTTTACAGATGCCTGATGAAATTTCTGAAGCTGCTCAAGCTACATGAGATTTCTTTTTAAATCTGAATAAAAAGATTCTTTCTGTGTTAATTTATGAACTGTTTTACTTTGATTTGGTTTTGCCGTATAAAGGATAAAGCATCACTGAGGTGCACTTTTGTTTTTCTGCAACAAACCCTCCCAAAGTGCAGAAATCCAGTCAATCAGTTTCACACACCCCCAAAAAATAATGCGTTGACCTGCTTGTGGCCAGATCTGACATGCCCTGCTGTAGTGGGAAAATTAATTCACCTCACTACACTGCAGTCACCCTCAGCTGAGTCCTGCAATTATTTCATTATGATCTAACTGAGGCTGATAACAGATCTCATTTGATAACTGTGGATGGCTGGGGGGGCAGCATGAGGGTGGGAAGTGGATGCCCACACATGTCAAGCCCTTGCATCTAACCAACTGAGCTTTGTGAAGCTTTTTTGCCTGATGGAAATGGGGGTGATTAAAGACATGTTGTGCCCGTCTGTGTAACTTCCACATGATTTCTCTCCCCTAGACGATGTACTGTGCAGTTAGCATATTTGAAAACCTAGAGGCTTTTCATCTTCTGCAGGGACAGGGAGGGATATTTATGATGGACATGGCTGGAGTAGCATGCTAAGAGTCCAGAGATTTCTGGAGAAAGGATCCACTATCACATTTACCTTCTTTCTTTCTCTTTTATTTCCTTTTTATTCTTTCTTTTTTTTTATTCACCTGTGCTGTGACAGATGGACGAAGGGAGCCCTGGAAAAGTGTTAATTGCTCTTTTCTTTCGTTCAAGTGGTTCGGAGGTTCAGGGGACCCTCTAATTAAAGAATCTGTGAGTGAGCTGGGCATCTGGCCTCTGCCATTTTAATCAAACTTGTAATATGAAGAGAGGGCAATGGTTGTCCAATTACTTGACAGCTTGAAGATGTATATATGGTAAGCAAATACATTTGCTCAGAAGATGCCAAATTGTCATAACAACAAAATGCATGCTATCTATTTTATGTTTATCATTTTAAAAAAAAATGCATAAACATGTACTTCATCCTCATCCACTGAACGGATCTATGTGGGTTATAAGATTCTTCTGCATGATTTAGCATCTGCAACAAAATTGCTATGCAGAAGTTTTGTAATATATGCAAATATCATGATACTGAGTCACAGAACAGTTTTTCTAATATGAAAAACTACTGAATTGAAGTTCTTTATTTTTGAGTCTGCTGTGAAATATCTAATTTCACCCATTTGCCTACAGAAAGTTGCTATTCATTTGAATAAAGAATGTAGCTATTATTTTCATGTTTTTCAAAGGATCTCAATCCCAGCTCACACACCTGGAGTTTATCTCAAAGTATATCAAGACTTCTTCATGTTAGTGAACATTATGTTGAGTATAAAATGATGTAGTGCTTTTTTCCTAAATCTGATGACAACCTGGAATAAGTACTGAGCAATGTGTGTTTTGAAATTCTTCCTAAATGCTGCTAGCTCTCTAAGGCAAAGATGAATGTTCGAATACCATTGCTGTTGCTTAAGTATCCAGGATTTTGTTGAATCAGCTGAATTCACAGTATTTCACTGTTTGTCTTTTTAAAGGAAACAACTCATAAAGTGCTTATCTTGTTACTACAAACTATATCCCGTATTCTTCAAGGTAAGATTCTAGTATCAAAGTAAACAAGGCAGATGCCTCTTTAATAACTGCATAATTCAGATTTATTTTTAATTAATTGAAATGTCAGCACCAAGATACAGAAGAAGGCTGCTGCAGACTTTAGAGTTTGCTGGAAAATCCAAAGGACCTTGCTGCAAATATAAGTTGTGCATCATAACATGTTCTTTCAAGTGTGGATGGTTTAGTTGCTGGCATCTGGTCAATGGAGCTTTTCTTCTTTCTGTCTTTGAATCAAGGTTGAGCAGTGCGTAACAATAGATGGTATTTTTATTTTCTACAAACCAGTCAGACCTATCACCTCTAAACCACATCTTCATAATTCTCAGCTGTATTGGAAATCTCAGCAGAAAAGCCAATATAGAACAGATTGTTAGACTCAGCATGGGTTCTTCTGGATCCAAAATTAGGAGTCTCTGTCTGCACAAAGGAATCTCTCTTCAACACCACTGTGGTGTTCCAGTTATATTTTTCTAGTTTTGTGAAAAGAGAGAGCTCTCCATCTTGTCTTTTTTACATATCCTTATTGTTACTCCTGAGCCTTCTTTTAAAATTTCCTCCACCAAGGAAGGTCTCTATCCATTTCTGGCTTACACACAACATAGAATGCTGGCAACTGTCAGTACTTTTATAGCAGGCCACCAAACCATCAATTTGAATGAACAAAGCAGACTATTTTCTCGTACTTATAAGACCTACATTTATAGTATCCACATGCTGGGGTAATTACTGCTAAATAATTTAATACTGTAAAAACTGACATATCCATTTAGGTATATGCCTGTTATATTGTTAAACTGTATTGGGGTTCTGACCTCTATTAGACAGCAAATAATCCTACTAAAGACTGGTCATTCTCTCTTTCTTACTCTTTTTCTTGCTTTCATGGTGAATTTTATTCATAAAGCTTCAGGTTTTGCAGCTATTCTCAGTGTTGTATGTTTAGTAAGTATGCACTTGTGGCAGCACTAAAAATTCAGTGCAATCACAATCATGTTTGATTACCAATTCAGAAGGATCTAACTATCTAGCTGCAAGGATAATTTTGCTCACTGTAAACAGCTTGGAGAACTGTGTGTGATCATGTTGTGTGACCAAAAAAAAAAAAAAACTCGCATTAGATTATTTGCTAAATGCCAAGGCACATTAAATATTTTTGACAACAATGAAGATTCTTTGTAAATTGTAATTAGACTGGAAATTATTGCACAGAGCCTGCTTCTCTATAATCCTTTTAAATCAGAGTAGTTGTAATTGGCCTTAGAGACTCAAACTGCTTCGTGTTTTATTTTCTAGAAGTTCTGCTTCTGAATATGTAATAACAGGATCCTTTGTGGTTAAAATACAATAGACATGTGTGTAGGGTTATTTTAGTTTATTTGTTTTGGTAGTGAGTCAGATAATCAGAGAAAAAGAATATAGAAAAAAATATGCAGAATGCTCCTGGATATGAATGGTACTTTAATGCAAAAAAAATGTATAGAAATCATAATGGTCCCGATGAGGGTTAGTGAAGTAGCATATCCCTACCAGTTAACATCTATCAGGGATCTGGACCTATATTTTGCCCACAGAACTGCCAGAGGCCTCAGGAAACCTGATGTTTTGGGTTTTCCTGAACACAAAGTCAGGGGTTTTTTGCAAGTTCCAGGTCCTTAAAGTTTCCCTTCCACATTTATCTTTTTTTTTTTTTTTTTCTCTTCTGACTTTAGGTTCACAGGAATAGAAACTTCAGGAGAGCCTGAGGGAAAGGATGAATTCTGCTGCAGCCATTTTACATCAAAAGAATGCCCTTTTCAGTGAAGCATGCTTACACTACCAGTAGCATTGCAGCACAAGAATGTCTGCATGTTTGTATAAATAATAGCTGTGGGAATGAGAGTGAGCAGTGGCAGATAGTCAAAGAGTTAAGTGGAAGTCAAAATTAAGTGGGAATTTTGAGGCTTATTTGATGTAACACTTGGCTTTGAGGTAGGAGGAAGTTGGACTTGAAGCAAACCTGCAAATTACAGCCCAGCCTCATTAGAAATTAACTGGTAGTAATCAGAGAACCTTAACTAAGTGTAAAAGTATCTTTAATCTAGGGTTGTGGGATTCTCTTGGGTGGCTATTGCTCATTCTGTCATAGACTGAATTAGCTAACAAAACTAAATCCATCAATACATCTAATATACATTTTCAACTCACCTCTGCTGAGCTTTGATTTATCACCAATATCCAAAATGAAGCAAGGTTTGTCTTGGAATGGTTTACACAAGACTAACAGTCACATGATCATGACTTTCACTGAAATGAGCATGACTGCTATTCTGTAAATGTGATGAGAAAATAATGTACCTAGAGCCACTTCATCTGTGGAAGTTACAAACCTCAGTCTCAACTGAGAATGTATATAAACCTGCAAATTTTAGGTCTCTTGAATTACCGTAGATTTTCCTTGATCTAGCTCAAGCTAGACACTGGCCTACCTATTTTTATTTTTTAAAAAATTTTAATATTTATTTTACACCCATCACTCAGAAGTATAAAGCTCATCTGCTAATATAGACTTATTAAAAAATACTAGAGTCCAAGAGTTAGATTTTTGTTGCATTAGTAAAGCAAATGGCAAAATTCACAAGAAAGGACTAGAACTTTATTGTACAAACTTGATTTTTAGAACACTGAAAATTTAGAGCAAAACCAGTATAAATACCAGTCCTAAGTGTTTTGAGATAAGACTTACATTAAAGTCCATCCAAACCAGTGAAAAACCCTATTATCTTCAGTGAAGCTTGTATTACATACTCTGGAAAAAGAGCTGAAACGGTATCTTTATCAGTATGGACAACATCTTATAAATGCATTATTTCCCTATCAAGCTGTTGTTTTTTTTCCCCCAATAAACTAGAAGTTTGTAGCGAGGACAGAAATTTCTAAACCAAAGTCTTATCCAAAGCACCAGGTTAACATATACTTATTTCCTTCAGGATAGCCACAAACATATTTGTATTTTGAAACTGGTGAGATTCTTAGATCGATAATGTGTGATGTGGTGAAGTTGTAAGGGCAACTTGGCAAAAGCTTTTGCCTCTTGCATGTTTTTCCTTCAGGTCTACCTCATTGCTGGCTTATCTAGTGTGCTGAAGAACATGCAGACATGGGAAGTGTTGAGGTGCCCAAAAATGAAAGGGCGGGATTTAAACAAGTGGGAAGATGTGTATTCAGATGGGAAATTGAGTCATCTGACTCATTTTACATTGTAAAACTGACCCTAAGGCTTTGAAGAGCCAAAACAGCTTTAAAAAATATTAACAGTCTAAAGTTCTGGTGATTTCTGCAAGCTGGAAGAAGTGTCCTTGGGCAGCACATTTCTTTGAGAGAGTGAGGAGGCTGCTCCCTTGCCCATTGCCTCTGTGGATCACAGGGTCAGCAGTGGGGCTGGGAGCGGGCTGGTCTGGGGCAGGTGGAACCATTTCTCTGAAGCCTATGGCTGGTGAGAAATGGCTGATTCACTACATGTTCCTGCAACCTCTGTGTTACACCCTGCTGGCCTGGCACCAAAGTGCAAGAGGCTTTCCTGTCTGCATCCTCTTGTCACCACACTTCAGTGCCCAGATCCTATGGACTTTGTTTAAGCCTCAATCAGATGAACCACCCATGGAGTCAATGGAAACCCTTTCCAGGCAACACTTGAATAAGGAAGTTGAAGAAGGCATTTCCAAGGGAATGAGTGGCCCAGGTGACCTAGCCAGTCTTTTTCACCTATTGTTTTAATGGATAGAACAATGCCATGAGGGATCTTGCAGTTTTGTGGGAAAGAGGAGCAAGCACACTGCTGAAGTAGCAGGGCTGGAAGGCATTAGGGCTTAAAGTGCTTTAATTATCCTATTGTTGCTGCTGGGAAGTAATTCTTGCTTCATAGGTGCACAACTCCTTTCAGTACAAGTTGTGCTGTAGATCGGCAGAAAGGCCACAGCCATATATTGCCCTAGGCAGGACAGACCCTGGGCTGCCTATGCTGGCTTCTCTCCAGCCACAGCATCACAGAATCACAGTCCTGATCTTCTCAGTCCTGCGGCATAGGAAGGCTTTTGTAACAGGACTTTATGTTTTGAAGTGAGAAAAATTTTAATATGAAAAATGCTGGATTTTCCAATGTATATAGGTATGGAAGTATATAAGAAAAGAGGGAGAGAGAGGCTTTATATGTACAAAAATATGTGCACATATTTATTTACCAAGACTACATCTTTTAAAGGTAAAATAGTTTATAAAAACAACAGTGAGATGGGTGTAGTACTTCAGCTCTAGTCTCTGATACCGTGTTTCTTGTAAGCCTTGGTATTTTTATTTGCAAAGTCATTTATATTGATATTATTACTAGACAGCTGACTCATAGCTGCAGCACAGAGGTTAATTAGCTACAAGGTTCGGAAGATCATGGAAGATGAAGTTGTTACTGTTTATTTCTGCAGTATGTCTATCTGATGGTGCACTCTGTGCCACTGTGTGCTGGTATAAGTGCAGGGCCAAGATGGACATGTTGCTCCATGCTCTCCAGTTCAGAAGCACTGAGATACTGATGAATAATCAAAGGGATTTGGTAGTAGCATCTTAAAGAACTGGTGGGGACTACAAAACTGCAAAGTTGGCGCAGATTAATGACTTCTTGGTTTTTCTTGATTTGCCAGATGTACCTGCTGACTGGACATGTGTTCTTGCCAGCTGCATGGTAAGGCAGTGCAAAGCAAGATCTCCTCGTGTCTTCTTTTCAGTTTGTTTTCTGAGGGAGAGATGACTCTATTACCTCCTCCCCCTGTCTCTGTTCTGGCTGCTTCTCTGGCCAGGATGGCTGGTGTGGGTGGCATGTCCCCTTGAGCACTCCAAGGAACTCCCTGACTTCCACCCCCAGAGTCCAAATGTCTCCTTTGATTTTCCTGATGCCTGTCACTCTGCCACTGTCACTGCCGATGTCTGCAGTGTCAGGGATGTTGCACATGCAGGAGTGCTTCATCAAGCATGAGGGTCAGAGAGATCCTCACAGAAGCCTACATTCACCACTGGTTTCCACAGCCCCAGTCCATGGAGATCAGTGGTGGAGTAGTGAAACTCTGCCACTCCTATCTCTCCTCTGATTATCCCCTCTCCACACAGTGACTACCCCCCAGCCACTGGCTTGTTTCTTCTAAATATATGACTGCCTCCATCTTGTCACCCTGGCACAGCTCACTCTCTTGCTGATGTGAAATAGGTACTATATTTACCCAGAAGAGTCATGAAAATTGCCATGACAATGATTGTGGTTGCTTGGGAATGCAAAGAGCTAATTTTGCCTGAATAATAAGACACAGAGTTATCTGTCTCCTTTGGTAAAGCAATGAGTTTATGCAGGTGTGAACAGGTAATTTTTGCGAGGGCATAATTGCAAAATATGGAAATGTTCCTCTATCTGTTCAGACCAGTGACTAATAAATACCTCTAATGTGCTAATGGCTGAAGTTTGATGCACTCGCTCGTTGTGTTGAAGATCTGTAGAAAAACTGAATGTCCCTGCCCCCTTGTTTCACTGCCAAAGAGAAAAAACATCCTATTACACAAACTTTAGCCTGAAAATAACTCTCTACTGTACATCTTTGCCCAGGGCAAATTTTTCACTGATGAGTAACAGCATTTTCACAATCTACCTTTTATATTTATCGCTCTAATGCTATGTAGTATGCCAAAGTTCATTTAAAGGAGACTACAGCTTTTGCTTTTGAAATCTGGAGGAGAAGAATAAGAAAACCCAAAACTTTTACCAAAACTTTCTCAGTTATTGCTTCTCCTTCTCCATCACAAAACCTTTGAAGATTTGTTTTGTGAAATGATGACACAGATTCCATTCCTATAGTGTAAAAAGCACTTCAACAGTTGCCTGTTTGTTTCAGGAATGTTCTGGTGTCTCTGAATGAACAAACCCCCCCACAGTCCCAGCAAGGCAACATCCTCTCAGAGGCACGGAAGTTTGGAAGAGGATGGCCATGATGGACTGACATACTCTCTGTGTGCTCTGAAGCTGCTGGCTTGCTGGCCTCGGAGCTCAGAGCCCTGGTGCACACCTCTGTCTTGAATAAACACAAAAGGCTGAAGTGATTTTGTATGTTCATTAACTTTTCCCAACCCAGATTAAGCAGTTTGCTGAGAAGGCTGAGAAAGTTTTTTTCTGCCTTCACTGCAGCTTACTGCAAGCAGCATTGAGCGAATGCATACAGGCACAAATCCACTCTCCCTCACCAGTGTTTCTTTTGCTGCAGCACAGAGGTTTAAGGCAGCTCTCAGCTGTGTATGTGGCACTTCTGTGCTCAGTTTCAGTCTGCAGGAGCAATTAGCCTTCAAAGGCATGGGTAAGACTCGGCAAAGGGTACTGGTGGCTTTAAAACTGTTCCCAGGAATTAGATAAACAGACTCTTAGGGTTCAGAAGAAATTTCTCTCTCACCTTTAAATTTTTTTTTTTGGTGTCTTGCACTTTTTTTAAATGACAGTTTTGCAAATTGCTAGTAAAGAACTTAAATGTCTAATTAAATCTTGAAGATGTTCAAGAGTTTGAAGAGCATGATTGATGCCCACAAAGGTATGGCTGCCTAATGGAGTCATCCTGACAGCAATCGCGAAAGCCCATTTAACGGCTGATGTCTTGTTGTGATCCATGTTGTCATTTTTTCATTACTGATTAAAATTAAAAATCTGCTTGGCAAATCCATTGTAAAAATTTCCTTCATGAAAATCGACGGGTACAAATTATTTTGTCAATCGCCTGGCAATCAAACTGTGACTGAAGACTGCTTCATGCCCATAGGTTTTTTTTTCTTTTTTTTTTTTCTCATACCAGTGAATTTTCATTGCAAAGTTTTTTAAGCGTAGGTGGCAGTCTTGGCAATGCTTTTTTTTTTTTTTTTTTTTGTAAATAAATAAAGCTGAAGCTCTATATTTTAATGAAACATTTTATTTATGTTGTCTTCCCATTCCCATTTGAAAGGAAATGGGAATGCTCCTCACTCTGAAGGTTGGGCTATGCTACTTAATTGTCTAATGCCATGTAATGACAGGAGAAAAATAAAAATAAAAGTGTTTATTGAGATAAAATCTGTTTTAAGAGTGGAAGTGTAAACTCTCTAAAGTGTAAAATTGAAAAAAAGAGGAAAAACACCAACGAGTCTTGTCACACCACATTCAACATAGCTAGAAGATATTTATGGCTCCACTTCTCGGTGGGATTTTCAGCTCAGTGTTGCCATATGCAGATGCAAGGAACCTGGATGGGCTATCCTGGAGTGAGCTTGGTACCTCATCAGGGCTGGGCTGCAAATCCTATGAGAGGGCTGAACCCTGGCATCACAGCCAGGGCACCCAAGTACCTGCTGGGATGGCAAACTGTAGTGAGATTGTGAAAGAGCACTGATGTACTCCTTGCAGAAACAGCTCTGAGGTTTTGGTAGAGTATAGTTCAGGGTCAGACAAAGCAGTAATTTCTGTAAAGATCCTAATTTCTCTGTAACATTCAAAAGATGCTTTGCTCTGGCTAAAACCAGACAACTCAAGCAGCAAGGAAAACATTATTGTCTGATTAATAAAACTTTTCTCCTACTTAATTGATATTTCCACTTCTCATACTTGAGTCTCATTGCTGAATGTAAATCAAAGACAGTAAAAATTGCTCTCCATAGCTGATAGGTATGCTGGTTTCAAATTTGATCTCTGTTGTTGTTCATGATAATCTGATCTGATTTAATCTAATCAAATCAATGTATCTTTTTCTGCAGGTTCAACACTGTGAATACTTTTTATTTCAGAGAGTAAGAGAAAAGGAATGTTTTGTTTAAGTTGCAGAGTTGTTTATTGTGATATTTAAATTACAATGTTGAAATGTATTGTGTGCTTTATCTCTTCCTCCTAAACTCTTCTGAACAAAAGAGTATATTGTTCACTCTGAATGAGCAAAAATTTTCTAACTTATTTTTTCCTTGTTTTAAGTTTATTATAAAGACAATCATGCTTTGAACATGAACATTGTATTAGTAGCATTCTCAGGATTGTGAAATATTTAGAACAAAATAAAGAGCTTGCAAGCAACTTTACAGTAAAAACATTTAAGCTTATACAAAATGGGTTGCAGATTTTAATAAGAAGAACTTGTCTGCTCCTGGCAAAATTTATTTGTATGATGGTGTTTATGGAAAGGACTGACACGCTATCTCAGAGTGAAGTGGTGGGAATTCATTACAGGGAGAAAGCTGGCTGACCAAGTCCCAGTTTTAAAAACTTTTCAACGCTTCTGGGGAGATGCTTTAGGCAGTTAGTATCTAGAACTAGTGTCTTTTTATTGCTGCTTAAATTTGAATGTTACAACAACATTAATAAGAACAATGATATATTTTTCTTGAAATGTTAATGTCAAGAATAAAATGGGTGTTTTGACCTTTCCTGTAGAGAGTTGTAAAAGTATGTGCTTTCAAAAGCTGTCTACTATGCATCTACCTAAGCTGAGCTTCCCTCTGGAGAGGACTTTCAGGACCAACTACCCTCATTCACACATGTTCCTTTTAACCAAGAGTTCTCCCCAGTCCTTCTAATATGGAGAGGCAGAACTGAGCTATCGCAACCTGGTTTTGGTAACTTTACATGCTGAAATGGTACAGTGGGTTGAAACACTGGCAGCACAATGGGACTACTGCTGCTCTCCAAACAATTGTGCAGGGTTTTTGCTGCTTCACTGGTTATTGTTCATGGCATGGGTAATAAGTGAAAACAATGGGTTGGAGTAGAATAAGGAAACAAACAAAATAACAATGCGAACACCAAAACAACAACAGCACCCCCACCCCCGAAGTTTACATGTTTTTAATAATGTTAATGTGACTGAGAGAAAGGCCAAGGATTTTTAGCCATGTGGGATATGTCACTCTTTATTTCTGCCTCTGGGGCAATCAGAAAGAAAAACGCTTAATAGTTTGAGCTTGGAGCAGGGTGTCAGCCTCAGTTTATGAAAGATTATTATTTATTTTACAGTAGTGCCCTGAATGTGCCAGCTGCTACATAAAAATACAGGGAAACATGCTTTTTCCCCGGAGAGTTGGTATGATGTGACCCCTCTTCAAGGCTGTCTGCAGGGCTGGAGTCTGAGGCTTGCACATTTTCAAAATGTGTACACACTGACAACTTTCCCACTCTGCCATCATAATGTGTCTCTATTACAGGGTAAAATTCTGGCATTTACCATTGTTCATCACACAGGCCTTTTTCCATGGAAAGGAAAGAAGGAATGTGGGTTTGGAGGCATGCTGGGAGGCTTAGATGACAAAATCCTCTTGTGTGCTATGGTTATCTTTGATCTCAGAAGTTGGGCATATCAGGATTTAGGGGTACAAAATTGAATTTAGGTAGCTAAATCAAAACATAGAGTTCACAGAACTAGCTCCAAGCCTCATAACTTTAATTAATTTACACCTCTCTCTATTAAAATTACAGCAGAAGCTCAGCAAAACTGACATGTCTGTAGAACTGAACTTAGAGCCTAACTCACACCTAAGGAGACCAGTGGTTCTCTGGAGGGTAACATGGGCAAGGTTCAAAATGTTCAAAAGTTCTTTGAGTTTGAGACTCATCTTAACATGCACTGATATATGTTATTCACTTGATTTAATGATGTTACTGAAGTTGTTACTGAAGCTGCACCTATGTATGAACACACCTAGCAATGGAATTCATTACAGAGGTTGTCTGTCATTCTTCTTAGTAAAAATAGTGGAGGATCCAGTGTCCAAATCCCTCATAAAGTATTAATCTCATCTGACTGAAGGGATGGTTGGGTAAGCATTGTGACTTGCCAGAGTTTTGTTCTGTTTAATGAGGAATGTCTGATTCATAAACCCAATACTGTTTGTAGAAATGACCTTGTTTCAATGTGTTTCTCTAGAGATTGTAACTTTTCATGCATATGTGAAAACATTAAACAAACAAATTTTGAAACAGAATGTTCATCTTCTCTCTCTGAAATACTCTTTGTTTGAAATGTGTATCACACACAGTAGATGTCATATGTAATAATTCATCCTACACTCCATGTATGTACACTGGAGTATTATATACTTTGTGCAAATCTAAGTAATTCTGTATTTTATATAGTTAGAGGAGAGTGAATGTTTCCAAAAAAACCAGAATCTTTGCAGATATTTGAGCTTGTGTTTTAGACTGGAAGCTGCAAGATGTCTAAAGTGGGGCTGGAACCAATAATTTTTTTGATCTCTTTGTATGTGCCTGGATTCACTGCATGGACAGATGCGATCCTGTCACAAATATCAGTGAACCTAATCTAAAATGTTTTCCAGCATTATTCCATGCTGACTTTCATCTTTAATCTACCAAGGTAATAGTTATGAGGATACTCACTTAGTTTTTCTCTGGACATGAATGGTCAAGTTAGGAATCTTTTTTCTCTAAAGACTCAGGCAGACATAGGCTACTCTGGTGAGTGACAGACAGAAAACAGTCTTGTATTTCTCACCTTCCTGAAGATGCTTAATCTAATTCAGCTTCTCCACTTAGGGGCCTAGACTTAGCTGCGACATGTGGTAGTACGAGTTTCAGCATGGGCTGCACACTAGTACTGAGGAAACCAGGTTCTTGTCTAGGAGGATGAAGCCTCTGCTGTCACGTTGTTGCTTCCCTGTTACCTGAGGGAGCTACACTGAGTTGACAGCAGGTACATCTATTTCTACTGGAGTCACATCTCCTGATTGCAGCACAGAGATAACCTTTGTCTTCAGGAATAAATGTGTGACATATGTATGACATGCATATCAAGTATTTCAACATTTGCCCTAGAGTGTGCTAGTAATTGTCTCTATGTGCTAAATATGTTACCAATTATTAAATTAATAATCATTTATTCTTACATTAGACATTCCACCATGATCCCATCAATCTAATGACACTGGATTGATAATCACATAAGTTTTAAATCATATGATATTTCATATTGAACCATTTCCAAAATTTATTTAAGACTTATTACATTTAAAGGTAACTAATTTTCACTAGCGATGAAGTTATTTCATAAAAGTAATCCCATAGAATTTTTTTTCCCTCACAGTTTGTTACAAATTTCTCTGTAATATTAAATATCTCAAAGCTAATGAGACAGTTACCACTTACAAACACAGCTAGTACATAGTCTTGAAGTGTGCATGATTCTGTGAAACTGCACTACATGATCACAATTATCTACAGCATTTTAATTACCTTCAGGGACATGCAATAGCTCATAAATCTATGCTTTCATATTTGTAGAGTTCTGCTCCTAGGAACAGTGGTTTTGGAAAAGAAAATAATTTTACGAGACTGTATAAAGTATTTGAAAATAAAGAAGTTTCTCTTGACATGGACCACTGCAACAGGTCAGAAACTGGACCCTTTCACTTTTGAGAGCCTGTAGGTTAATGCCTCATTGTGCCCCAATAGTCAAGGGATTAACAGGGTTTCCGTTACATGCTCCTGTATTGAGAGGTTAATATCTTAGCCCATAAAAATATGCTGTGTGCTGAAAGTTGGCACACAAGGCCTCTGCACGGGAGAAACTTGTTTTTACAGAATATGGTTTAAATCACTTGGATATTTTTTAAGTTAGAAGAAAGGAAAAAAAAAAGAAAACGCAGAAGTCTGTGGTTTCACACTGGATTTTTTATGGTCGTAAAAATGCAAAACTAGCTTTGACTTAAGCAATGTAATTTTGCATAATGTAAGCTATTGTCTCTCAGTATTAAACACAGCCTTGTAAACTTCTGCCATTTCAGGTTCCTGACCATTTTTTTTTTGCTCTGTTTTCAGTCTTAGCTTTCATTTCTGGTTAAAGTGAATGTAAAATCTAAAGTGAAACCAGACTGAAACTATATTGCACTTTGAGAAAACATCATGTTTCAAAAATTCCTATGAAGATTTCTTGATGTTACATGACCATCCCTTAAATTAAGCTTCAGATGCCTAAGACTCACCTCAGCATTTCTTTCCTGGCATTAAGGTACCCACAATTGTATGAGTGATATTCCAAAGAACTGTATTAGGAAGCTATAAAGAGATTTTTTTGACCTGTGTGAAAGACTTACCTATGAACTCAAGCTGTTTTAGTAGCTGCTGCTCAGAGATAAATGGTCATTTATCTTGTTATTCACAGGCTCACTTCTGTTTTTAGGCCAAATTCTGCAGCACCTACAACTACATTATTGAGGCAAAATTGTATGTGGCATATGTTTAATAGTAAGGATCAAAACTTGTTTCAATTTTAACTGTTCATGCATCTGATGTATCTTAAATCCCATTAGTTTTTCTGGCATTGCTCTTCACCCTATTGTGTTTAAAATATCTTACCCTACTTGAGGGATTAGCATTCAGACTTAAAAATATGCTTACACTGGAGATGTAGTATTCAAACAGCATAAAATATAACTCTTCAAGAAAAATTAGAAATAATAGAAAGTTGGGCATCAAGTACATATAAATCCCATGAAATCTGTTGTTCCAAACTTTTTTTGGTACATTCCAGAACTTAGAAAAAATAACTTCATTTTGTTGACATACCAGACTGGATTTACTCAGAAAGTCTACAAAATTTTCATTGAGGCAAACAAGTAAATGGATTGAAAAGTTCTATGTCTTTTGCTTGTTTTAGGAGCAGAGCTGGGTTCTGTTAAAGAGAAATGTGCATTTCAAACAGTTTTGAGTAGCTGGCACGGAAAGAAAGCACTGCAATTAATTAGTTATTCTGTTTTTTTCTCACATTCACATCTTTGTCCATTTTCTCAATGGGAATATTTAGCACTCCAATTCAGTTTATGTACTGCTGCTGGTAAGTGACATGACAGATTGTTGTGGTCTGCAGGGCCAAAAGCTGTGTTTAGAAAAACTGAAATGAAATGGATTTGAAAGATAGTGTAGACAGACTTGCACTTGTATGAAGCCAGTTAGAATTGGTGATGGCACCATTAACCTCATCAGGTCCAGCCCTCCTGCCAAGACAGCTGAAAGCTGACCTGAGTATCCTTGAGGTACTGCAGTTGGCAGTACTGGCATACCCAGTTTACAACTCTATATTCTTTCTCTGAAGTTGTTATACACAACTGTCTATGTACATGCAGAGATACCATGTGATGTCTGTGATGTATTTACCAAAAAGGGTCATAAAAAGAATGTTATTAAGCATCAGCCTAGGCCTTGGGAATCAGACTACATTACATTTAAGGTTTCCTGTGAAACTAAAAATCAATAACTTGGTAGCAGGCTTAAAATACTAATCTTTAATCATGCTAATTACATGAACAGAAAAACTAAAAAATAAACAAAGAAGTGGAACTACTTTTCCCATGGGACACTCTGGTACGAGTCAAAGTTGTGTAGTGGAAAAATGTGTTGTCTGTAGGAGCCCTGAGACTCAAACCTGACCTGCTGTATGTGTGCTTTACCCAGCCCATGTCAGCAGTGAACTGGGAGGCATTGCTCAGTAGTGAGCACTAAGTGCAAAAATAAAATACCCCAGTATACAGAAGAGGGGTTGATGTTGCGCACTGCTGGTTCCCAGCCCATTTCATCTGAAAACCATTTCTGTTTCAGTAGAACAAAATAAAAACAAAGGTTTATTCTGTTGGTTACTCTAGGTATAGAAGTCATTTTATAATACTGTGTTCTAACCCTAACACATTCAAATGTATATGTGTATTTCAGATGACATCTTTGAGGGAACTTTTCAGATGAATGTTAGTGTTCATATTGCAACTTCACAAAGTGTGCTATCACTGAAAATGCTTGAGTGATTTCACACATAAATGGCTGGCACAGAAAAGTTATTGCGACCACAGTCCAACAGTAACATAGGCTTCCTGATTTTCAGTAATTTTTTCCTTTTTATATATTCAAGAAAAGTTTTCAAGGTTATGCCCAATTATTTTTCCAATTCTACTTTAGAACAACACACTACTTCAAGGCAGCCTAGTGAACTGTATTGCAAAGGATGTGAAAGGATTTAAAAGGGAAGGAAAAAGCATAATTTTGGGAAGAGATTTGTGACTTTTAAAAGTATAAAAAATAATAAATATGGATTGGATTCTCCATAAAGGAACTGTAAC
>WAAB01008188.1:8455-31504 GCA_013389865.1 Piaya cayana
GGGGCATGGGAAACCAGACAAGGGAGCAGCACGAGGCTTGGAGAGCTCTCTCAAGCGTCCAGCCTGCTGGCTACGCAGGGAGGACTGCAGAACTTCAGGAAGCGTTTTGTCAGCAACAAGGAAAAATGGAAAGGAACAGACATCGCTAGGGGAAAAAAAAAACAACCTAACACAAACGGGTGAAGATGTTCAAGAAAACGCTCCTCCTGATCCTGGGGTTATGGTTAGGGCTGACAGGTTCTGAAAGGAGCTCCGATAACCAGCGCTGCTGTGGTTTAGCGGTGACAGACTGCTGCAAAGGAGAGGTTTAAAGGCTCTGAGCTTCCCCCCCACGCCGCAGGGGAGATGTTAAAGCAGAGAGCTCTGACCTTTCCCTCCCACAGGCTTCATCTCCAGCCCAGCTCTGCACCTCAGCTCTCCAGAGAGGGAAAAGCCGTGCCCGGGGAGCGAAAACCTCGCCGGCTCCATCCCCAGCACCGAGCACAGGGCTCCCGCTTGTTGGGACCCCAGCACCGAGCACGGGGCTCCTCTCGTTCTCAGGGGGACACGCACCGGGCTCCCCCCGGGCCGGAGACCCCTTTACCGGGACCCCCTCACACCAGGGACCCCCACGCACCTGGGACCCTCTTACCGGGAACCCCTTTACTGGGATTTCCTCACACCGGGGATCCCCTGACCGGGTTTCCCCGGCCCTGCCTCGCCCCATAGCCCTGGCGGGGTCCCCGCTGCCCTCTCCGGGACCCGGAGGAGATTCATTCGCGACTAATTAGTCAGCAAATCCCGGCGGAGCGAGGCCAATGCCCCCCACCCCGGCCCTGCTAAGCGGTGCCCGGTACCGGGACATCCCAGACACCCCCACCGCCCCCCAAAGCCCGTGTACAGCGTAAGAGAGGAACTGTACCTACCTGCCCACCTTGGCCCCCGCCTGTCGCTCGCCGGCTTCCTTTTGTTCGCCCCTAACCGCACCGCGGCGGCGCCACCCCGGAACTGACCTCACCCGCCACCGGCGAAACTGGGGGGCGCCGCCATCTTGGGAGCGAAGTGGGAGGGAGGTGTGAGAAAGGCGGGCCGCCATCTTTGTGCAGGGCAAAGGCGAGCGCCGTGGGTGGGCAGGGTTTATGATGAGGGGGTTAAAAGGAGGGAGCGGCAGGTGAAGGCAGGGGCGCCGTTTTAGAATCATAGAATCACTATGGTTGGAAAAGACCCACCAGATCATTGAGTCCAACCATTCCTATCAATCACTAAACCATGTCCCTCAGTACCTCATTCACCCATCCTTTAAACCCCTCCTGGGAAGGGGACTCAATCCCCTCCCTGGGCAGCCTCTCCCAGGGCCCAATCACCCATTCTGTGACATTTTTTCCCCCAGTGTTCGGCTTAACCTCCCCTGGTGGAGCTTGAGGCCATTTCCCCCTGTCACTTGGGAGAAGAGCCCAGCTCCCTCCTCTCCACAACCTCCCTTCAGGTCGTTGTAGAGAGCAATGAGGTCTCCCCTCAGCCTCCTCTTCTCCAGGCTAAACACCCCCAGCTCTCTCAGCCATTCCTCATAAGGCCTGTTCTCCAGCCCCCTCACCAGCTTCATTGCTTTTACTCCCTCATCCCCTTTGCCCCATAAACCCCCAGCCTGCTCCATCACCCCAATCCTGCCATGTCCTACCTCTCTACCACCCTGTTGTACCCCTCAGCCCTCACAGAGTCCCAGCTGACACCAGCCCCAACTGACACCAACACCAGCTAAATGCCTCACACCTGCAGGGGTGTCCTTACACCCCCCAGCCCCACTCGTTGTCCCTCTGTGAGGGCTCTTCTCCCACATACCCACCGCCCCAGCCAGGCTTACAACGTGGATCTTGGTGCAGGGCAGCTGCAAAGCCAGGCTTAGAGCTGTGCAGGTGGAACTGGATGGGCTTTAAGTCCAACCCAAACTATTCTATGATTTTACAATCTTTCTTATCAACCCCCCTTACATATTGGAAGGCTGCAATAAGGTCTCCTTGGAGCCTTCTCTTCTCTAGGCTGAACAACCCCAACTCTCTCAACCTCTCTTCATATGGGAGGTACTCCAGCCCTTAGATCATCTCCATGCCCTCCCCTGGACTCACTTCCACAAATCCACATACCTCCTGTGTTGAATATTCCAGAACTGGATACAGAACTCCAGGCAAAGTCTCACGAGAGCAGCTCATTGATCTAAGGCCATGAAAAAATAACAGTGTGTGTTTTCCTTGCAGCAGGATTAGTAACACCAGTGTGTTACGAAGATATATCCAACAGTAATTTTGTGGTACCTGAAAAAAGTAGGCTGATTCACTAGCGCTATTTTCATTTGGCTGACTCAGTGGAGGACACTGGGCAGCATCATTTTTCTAAAAAATTCATAAAGGATGCTTCAAAGGCATTCATTATATTTTCATGGTGTACAAGAGGCAGTACTGAGTGGTTAAGGGCAGCCAATTTGAACATCAGTGATCATTGCTATAGTAAAATAAGCATATCTGTGGCTTTCTAGGAACATTAAAGCTCTTAGCATCATGTGCAGTAGGCACTGGACCTGTACCAGAGAAGCTATGATCCCATCTGCCAGGGGACAGTGTTGTAGATACTCACCAGCCCAGTACAGTAGCTGTATTTGCTTAAAAAAAATCATTAAGAATTGTTTACATCTAGATGCACTCATTAAATTAAAATGACCGGAACAGGGTCGTAATTTTCTCTAAGTTTCATGGTACAAACTCCAAGCCAGTCAGGTGTGTCCTTTCCTTGCTGGTCATATGTATGGTACCCAGCATTTTTCTGCTGAATTTCAAGAGGACATGAGGGTGAAGTTGCATGTTACTGTTGAACCAAAATAAAGGCCAAATCCTGCCTAAGAAGGTAGGGGCTCATGATCCTGTCCATCTCTTCTTCTCCCCACTCCTCTCAGCTCCAGTCCCTACCCAGAGCTCTGTTACCTTGCAGTACCTTTAGCACTCACACTGCCCTGAGCCAGTTCAGTTCATGGACCTTACACAAAACTGTCGATTTTTTCTGCCAGGCTGGCTTTTGCTAATTTAGCAAGTCAGGTGAGCTCAGTGCTGGGGCAAACACCAACCAGGGAAGGTGCAAGGCTGGAAGAGACAGCATAGCATGGGCAGCAAGAGGCAGAGGATCAAACGGCATTGAGCTAGCAGATGGCTCAGGATGTGCCACGTACGTTCTTACAGAAGCAAATACAACTTTTCCCTCCATCTGTTTGTTTCAGTGTGGGAGTTAAATGGAAGTTTAATAAACAAGGAGTTTGCATCTGCCTGCACAGACATTCCCTTCCGCTTAGTCACGGCAGGGATGCTGTAAGCCAAGCAGCTGGATGTCAGGTTAGGATTCAGGAACCTTTGGCACGGTGGACGTCAGTCACTTCCTTTCTCTGTGGCTCACTTTTTCCTACTGTGAAAGGGGTACAGTAATTACTCACTCAGGAGACCTACACGACCTGATTCATTGGTGCATGTAAGGTCCTGTCACAAAGGGAAGACGGAAGCCAAGGAAGACAATTTGCTCTCTGTACCTCACTTAAGCAACTGTCACCTCTCAAAGGACTGAGGAGCTTATCTCCTGCATCCCAGCACCAACATCCCCTTCTGAGGCTGCTGCCTCCCTGCCCACCCACAGCCCAGGGGGCAGACAGTACTGCAGGATCCCCCTTTGGGTTATCATAAAATCATCACCATAAAACCACCAGGTTGGAAAAGACCCACCGGATCATCAAGTCCAACCATAAATTGTTGTATGGTAACAGTAGGTCAACATCCTCTGGTGAACCTAACGGTGATGCCTTCAGCTGCTGTACCTGTGACCCGTTCTCTTCTCTAATAATATTAAACCTTCAAGGTGAAATTTTTAAGAGTGACTGACTTAAAAACTCATTCTTCAAAATGACTGAAGGCTTCACTCAAAGGAAAATTCCCAGCCACTGCAGTGCCAAAGCAATTACAGCCATACCATAAAACTGATCCCACTATAATTATGCCAGTACGAGCCTCCACCTGAAAGATCTGCCGAGTTTTTTTCCCAGGTAGCCAAAATCCTTTGGCAGGTCTGGCTCCAAGCCTCCAGGAGGAAGCGCCTCTGCTCCCAAAAGCCCTCTCCGCTCCTGGTGCTTCCAAGAGCCACCCGAGACCTCCCGTTCCCCGGTACCATTTTCCCCATCAGTGTTGCAGCTCGACTCCTGCCTCCCTGCAGCCTCTCTGACTCCTCCCAGGAAGTACCAACTGCAGATGAAGCCTTTCAGACCCAGGGAGAGAGCGGTATGAGTGCGAACGCAGCCTGGGCGGTTGTGCCAGACTTTCGCACCCTAAGGCAGCGCAGCCCAGCTTGATGTAAGTCGGTTTTAACCCCCTGGGAGCTGCCTTGTGCCTACGTGTGTGCGCTTGTTGGCTGCTGCTGTATTTGCCTGTTCTCCCGCTGTGGCTTTGCACCCACACTATGACTGGTTCAGGGGCACCCTTGTTCCCAGAACCCTGCGAGTGGCCAAGCTGCTGCTTGGGAATCACCAGGACGGAGGAAAAACCTGGTGCCTGCAGGCTGGAGGGCAGGAGGTGGTGAGTGACCAGTCCCCGCGGTGACCTTCCTGCTGTCACCTCCAAAATCCTCCCTGTGCTCCAAACCGTGCACCCTGACACGGTGAGAGGAGCCCCAGCTTCCTTGCAGGGAGTGTACACACAGCACAGCCTGAAGCAACCAAGCAGGAGAGAGGCTCCCTAAGCCTTTTCCAGGTTTTTTGACTCTCTGACCCCACTCCAAAACATCATCCAGGGCAGGGGAGGTGAGGCAGAGGGGGTATTTTGCAGTCCTGAGCAATATTGTGCCATGGCTTCCCATTTTTCCATAAATTGCACTGTGGTTTTTTTTCCTCACGTGGATAAAGAGATGTAAAATCCCACTGGTCTCAGCTGAGAGCTGCTTTGCACTCCTGTTAGAAATAACATGAAATGTAAACAGAGGGGACATGCCCTACCTGTAAGTATGGGAAGCACACAAAGCAGTACCAAGAACTTACCTGTGAGCAGGCTGGCTGGCTTCAAACCTGTTTTAATTTATTTTTTTGACAGCTGGGTAATTAATTAATCCACAGCTGGTCAAAATGAGGGTGCTTGCATCCTCCAGACTCGCTGCTTTTATCTGAAGTACCTAAACTAACATTAAACTGTTTTAGCTTAATTAGCATCGGTTTAAGTAGTGCTGTAGGATAGTTGAGGAGACTTGAGGTGAAGGAACAGGCTGCATCAGGCACAAAAAATCAATTTGTTTGGGGCCTTGAAGGAAAGGTAAATACCAAGATCTCTTTGAAGGTGGAAGCTGACATCTTGTTAATCAGAATAAAGCCTGGGATTTAACAGCCTGGAGTTGCTGCATCTGAGGGGCCAGAGATTCTCTAAACCACCAGCTCTCTTGCTTTAATTGTTTTAACCTTAAGAACATGAAGGATGAGGAAGAGGTGGCTTTACTCAGCGTACGTCCCTAAGGCCCCTTGTTTTGCTCCCCAGCCTCAAGAGGCAGCAAGTCCAAGCAGCCCAAAGCACAGCTCCACCAGCAAGGAAGACGAAGGTGCCACAGGAGAGGAAGGCAGAGACGAGAGAGAGCTAGGATCAATGGAACAGGGTGAGAAGCTAAAGCTGAATACTGAATTCCCAGAGGATGCCCTCTCTAGGGTCTGTACCGCTGTCCCCAGTGCGGAGGAAAGTGAGGAGAGCCTAGAAAAGGGACCTCGGGAGGCAGGAGCCATGGTTGTGATCCCAACTTTGTGCATGTTACAGGCACAAAGTACAGTTCCAGCACTGTTGGTTGTTGCAGCGACAACGCACAGGCAGCTCATTCCCTCTTACCCTTTCCATGGCAGAATAACCACAGCTTTGGGGCTGAACCTGCCTTGTGCCCAGGTACACTGCGCCTTTGCTTTACCCCTGCAGTGGCTGAGCGATTTTCTCATCCCTCTGCTTTGTCTCTGGGGGAAATGCAGGTCCGTGCCCGCAGGACTGAGACAGCAGGAGCCGTGGCATGCTCAGGAGAGCAGTACCGTCTCTGCGACACTTCTTGCTGGAGAGAAAGAGCAACGCTGGATATAGCTCACACTCCAGCGAGGTACAGAATGCCCAGCGTGACTCTTCCTGGCTGGCAGCCTGGTCCCTGTCTCAGGCTGCAGCGGTGTAGAGCCCGCAGAGCCCAGGAGCGATACTTGGCAGCGATGGCAGATAAGGCACATCGGGAAAAGCCACACTAGTACAATCTCTGTACATGCTCATTTCCAGGTAGCCTGTTGAAAGGGAACACCTCATATGCAAGAGAATGGCAAGAGAATATTCTTAAGCTTGTTGTTTGTGGGGTTACCTCTCCTGATGGTCTCTTCTGCTAAAGCTTCTTGGTTTGCAAAGTACTTGGGAAATACATCCCTCTTAGAGATAAAAACACACAGAGTAAGGGAGTCAGTGGTGGAAGCTTGTGGCCACTAAGTCTTCTACACTTGCACTCAACTATCCTGCCTGGCTGGCAGGCAAATTGCAACTGGAGAAACACATTGTTTGGTTTGGGGAGCAGAAATGAAATAGATTTGGGGCTGTTCTCCAGCCCAATGGACAGTTGTCCATGGCAACAATATGCAGCCTGGGGGTGGGATGTCAAAAGAAGAAAGTATCTGTTTTCTCCCTTCCTGAAAGGGCTGGAGCAGTCAGGACCTTTCCTCAGAACCGGAAATTTCTAGGCTTAAAGCGCCTTTTCCCTGCTGACCCTTTCACACTCACCAGTGCTGTTAAATTCTCTGAACTGTGGCCAGCAGTAGCCCCACCACAAGAGAATCACACTGGAGCCATTAATATTTCGCTTTCTGTTGTCTTTTACTTCTCACGTCACAAATCCTTCTGTTCCTACCAAAATCAGCTCAGCACTGCGTCTTGCTAACTGCAATATCCATAAGCTTGTGCAGAAAGAGCAAGGAGTAGGGCTGGAGGAGAAGAGTGGGGCTCCCCTCACCCAGGGAGGCAGCGACTTCTGCTCACTCTTGGCTGCCTGCCTGGCACCACGGGGAGCGCAGAGTCCACCTAGTGTCCTCTGAAACCCAGGGCTCCTCAGCAAGTTGTTTGCAAAGATCCTTAGTGAGGGCTGAAGCTGTATAAAAATCCAGAGACCTCAACACAAAATATCATTGGGGCAGACTCGATATTCTGGTCCAGCCCTCTGGGAACAGCAGACGTGAGCAGGTAAGTAGGGAATTACTGCCACAGACAAGCCTGAGGAGGGAGGCTGACCTGGTATCCTCACCTGGCACAGCAGAGCACAAACCTTGTCCCCTCGTATCCCAGCTCTGCTGCTCACATCTCAGCTGTTTTCACATCCTTGTTCAAATGTATTTTATTTGTCGTGGTAACAATCGTTTTCTTGGCTCATTGCTTCAGAGATGCCCTCCTCACATCTCCACAGTGGCTCTTCTTGGTGCATTGAGCATCATTTGTCTCAATTGCTGTCTGGTTGCCTTTTCCCTGCACTGTTGAGTTACTAAATTCTGCCTTTGCTGCTTTTCATCATCCTCGTAATACATTCCCCATCAAGCACATCCTACTTTCTCCCACTGTGCTTATGCAACTGGAAGGAGGATTTTGCTCTCAATGTTTCCTGCTGTCCTTCTCTCCACCCTCCTTTGCCATGAGGCACTTTGAAATTAGATCTGTCAGTCAGGCAAACGGTACCTTGGTATCTCAGTCCATCAGACTGACCTGGTGCTGGGCTCCCCTCTTGCCTGTACCCACCTGCTGCCTGATTTTGCCATGAGCTTTAGATGCAGAAACTAGTGTTTTGTTTAGGATTGAGAACAACTCCCTTCATCAAGGGCTTCAGGGGGGAAAGGAGCAAATACAACTTCTGCTACTCCTGAGAGCAGCGTGGAATAAAAATGTTTTTTTCTTCTAGGAAAAGGGGATATTTTGTGGCCTGTAGAGAACAAGTCCTTCTGATGGAGGACAAGAAAAGCTATGGAAGGCAAAGCCTGAAGTCATTGGCCAGGCTCTTACAGCTAGGCTGAGCTCAGTTGCCCCACAATTTATTGCAACTGAAAATGAAGCTTAAGGTATTGCCAACTCCCCAGTGAGTGTTCACATGCTTCTTTTGTTCATCTGTTTTCTCAATTCCTGTTGAAACCTGTAAATGAAATATCCTTCTCTGCCAGCTCTTGTCTGTTTGATCTCTCATAAAAAGCATGTGAAGTTTCTTCCAGAAGCTGCTGCATCAGTGTTACTGCTCTAGGGTCAGCAACACCCCATGAAGCAATACTAAAGGGCACACCTTTTATTGGGAAAAACATACCTGGGGAGGCCACATCCCCTTCATTGTCGTTAGTAAAAGCTTTAAAATCACTCTCTTTCTCTCTCTTTGCAGGCAAAAATGTCAAGGCCAGTGCAAGCTCAGAGGCTGGAGGGAATAGATAAGAATGTCTGGTGAGTTAAGACAATATCTGGTTCACCCTCGTGGTAATGTGGTTTTAGGCAGCCTAACACCAGAGAGAAACCACTGCAGCCATGCAGCACAGGACAGCACAGTCTCACTTGGCTACTTTGCATTTGTTTAGAAAGCACAGCGGGGCAGGTTTGTGCCGAGAGACTTTACCCTGGCTGAGCCCTGTACCTGCTGCTCACATTTTATGCCGTACCAGGGGGAAGGCAGGCAGGAGCATCTTGTGGTGCACTGCACTCCATCCAGCCCATCCACTCAAATGATCCCAGCAGCACCTAAATCCAAGCCAAGTCATTGCAGCATCTGCTTTCAGCCCAACCTGGGGCACTGTAAGCAGAGAGGCAGGAGAAGGGGTGCTGCAAATGCTCTTCCCAGCCTGCCAGGCACAGGCATTGGGCAAACTGCATGCTTAAAGCAGAGATTTTTAATGGGCTTGCTCAAAGCCTGCCGTGCCCGGTTTCAATCTACAATCTGCTGATGAGACAGCTCTTGTTCGAGACAAGCGCTGAGTTCAGCCTGCTTTTCCCTCTGCAGAGGCTTTCATGGTTTCTAGCTGCTAAATTTTGCAGAACTGAAATGAGTCTGAAAACCTGTGAGACCTCTCCTGCCCGGTCTGGTCTGATGAGCAGCAGTGCACAGCTTCAGCTTCGACCACACACCCAGACAGCACAATAGCTGTTTCCTTCTGGAACAAATTAAAACCACTCCCAGTGTAATCGTGCTTCATCCTTGTCTGAACTGAAACAGGTCTGAAATGACCTCTGCTGGTCCTGTCCACTTGGGAGCAGCAGGATAGCTCCACAGGAGAGACACCAACCTCACTCACTTCCAAAAAGGTGCTGGCAAGAACAGCTGGTGCCACTGTGCTGCCAAGACCCTCTGTAAATGCTTCTCCTTCTCTCCCTTTCTTCTCTCCAGGGTGGAGTTTGTAAAACTGGCCGCCACCTACTCCACAGTGAACCTGGGCCAGGGCTTCCCTGACTTTCCCCCACCGGATTTTCTGAAGGAGGCATTTGTGAGAACCCTCAGCGGGAAGAGCCACATGCTGCACCAGTACACCCGAGCCTTCGTGCGTGGACAGACCCTGCTCCTCAGCAACACCCCCCTCACTCCCCATTAGCTTTGGCTGCTTCACAGCAGCAATAAACAGGGCAAACCATGCAGCCAGCCTCAGCCCACTCTGCCATCCAGGGCTGTTTTTCCAGGGTGTTTGAAGCAGCCAGGCTGGAAGATGCCCTGCACATTCCATCACAGGCAGCTTGGCTGCCTAGGCCCCTTCCAAGGGCTCATCCGTGTTTTAGGAGGCTTCTGCAACCCTCCTCTCACTCCACAGGGCCACCCACCTCTGGTGAAGATCCTAGCACAGTTTTATGGGAAGCTGCTTGGACGAGACCTGGATCCTATGACCAATGTGATGGTGACTGTGGGGGCATACCAGGCTCTCTTCTGCTGCTTCCAGGCATTCGTTGATGAGGGAGATGAGGTAACCCAAGATCTGGGCTTGTTGCACGGGCAGCTTTCCCATAGGAGACTCCATCCTGGCTGTGGCTCTGCCAGCAGCTGCTTTCATTGCCTTTTTCCAAAGCAGAAATTATTTTATCCCCATTCTCCAGTATCTGAACTTCCAAAGAGAAAAAATTCCCTGCTGCAGGGCACAGTCTCATTTCTCCATAAGGCAAAAAACCCCTTTTGCCCTGAGTGGTGCTGTTGTTCCTGGTCACTGCCCATGGGCAACATCATTGCAGTAATTCAGGGATTAAAATTTCCTGTGCCTCCCATTGCTCTCCCTCCAGCAGGGAAGGTCTGTGCAGGGCCAGGAGGGTGCTGACATTTCTCGTTCTTCCAGGTGATAATCATTGAGCCATTCTTCGACTGCTATGAAACGATGGTGAAAATGGCTGGTGGGACACCCGTGTTTGTCCCGCTGAGACCGGTGAGTGGGTCGGAGTCAAAGCTGTTGAGGAAGGAAGAGTCGTAGCAAAGAGATGAGAGGTAAGCAAAGCGCAGAGGTAGCAAAGCAAGCCAGGATTCCCCTCTGTTCTCTCTAGAAAGCTCCAAAAGATGGAAAATTGATGTCTAGTGCAGACTGGCAGCTGGACCCAGATGAACTGGCTTCTAAATTCAATGCACGGACAAAAGCCATTGTCTTGAACTCACCCAACAACCCTCTGGGAAAGGTAATGCCTCTGGATGGCCACATTCACAGTGTAGCAGTGGCTTGACCTTCCTTGCACATAAGGGAGATGGGTTTGGTGGCAGCACCACACGCTGCACTCACTCTTCTGGTGATTTTAAGCCTGGTGTTTTGTGCCAGCAGTGGCTTCAGTGAGATAAGAGCATCGCAGCCAGCTCCTGCCCAGCCTGCTCTGGGAGACGGTGCAGGCAGGACGTGCAGCCTTTGCAGAGGGGCAGGGGCAGGCAGGGGCTTAGAAATGCTCCTGCTGCATCTCTGCTGCTCTCCCTGCCTGCTGCAGGTATTCAGCCGAGGGGAGCTGGAGCTCATTGCAGACCTGTGTGTGAAGCATGACGTCCTGTGCATCAGTGACGAAGTGTACGAGTGGCTGGTCTACGATGGGAAGGAGCACATCCGCATCGGTACGGAGAACGGCTTGGCTGAGCTTGGGTGTCTTCTATTGATACAGCATCTTCAGGGAAAGAACTGTTGGTTTCACTGGGGTCCCCTGGAAGTTACCTGGGCTGTTTGCATGCACAGCTCGAACAGGCGCACATCCCTGTTAGAGGTATTTTACTGCAGTTTGGTCTCGGCATCCGAAACAGGTCTTAAAGTGGAGCCCTGACTTTCACAGTCAGTCAGAGGAAACAGAGCCTTGGCTTCCCCCTTTGAGATCCAGTGCAAAGAACCCTTTGGCTCCAGGAAAACTGGATTATTTTTTCCCCACACTTTGTAAAACCACAGTTTTCTGGGTGTCTCTAGTTTTGGGACATCCATTTCAACATGATTTCAGAGGCTTGTTCTTCCTGTTGCTGTAGCATGCAAACACCTTGCTGCAGGGTGATGGTGCTTGGCATCTCTGGGAGCCTCTGGGGCTGAGTGCATGTGTATGAAAACAATTACAAAGAGATGCTCTTGAGAAACCTGGCTGCCTGCTTGGGATGTGTTGTGAGGCTCCTCCAGGCAAAAGATATGTTGTGAACACAAAAGGTCACCATTTATGATGGGCAAAGAGCTCCCACCATGTTATTAGTGCAACCCAGAAGAGAGCACACTGAACTCTCTCATTTATGTTTCTCTCTTCATTGCCAGCCAGCTTGCGCGGGATGTGGGACCGCACGGTGATCATTGGGAGCGCTGGGAAAACCTTCAGTGCCACTGGATGGAAGGTGAATTTCCCCTGTTTAGTATCCTGTGCTGTCCCCATCCCTGGCCCTCTACTCCGGGCCATGAGTCCCATTGCATGGGGGACACTGCTGCTGCACACTTGGCTTTGAAATTCAAGCTCTGAAAGTACCAATGCTCTGTCTGGAAAATGCAGTGAAGCCAGCGAATAAAGGGGAGCCTGAGCAGGTCCCCAGAGACTTACCACCTCTCCTCTCTCCTCTCCACAGGTGGGCTGGACTGTGGGACCCAACCGGCTGTTGCAGCATCTCCGTACCGTGCACCAAAACTCAGTGTATCACTGTGCCACCCTTGCCCAAGTAAGACAGCTCCCTGCGACTGGCCCTGCAGTTCCCAAACCCCTGAGCACGGGGGAGAGAGGGTCCTTCCACCCACAGCTGACCTGAAAGTCAAAGACAGGGTGATGTGTGGTGCCCTGGAGAGGCTCCTTCCCCTCTCCATGCCAAGGAGGAAGGGGAGAATCCAGCTTTCCTGGGAAATATTCCTTATTTTGCATTGACAAACCTAAAGGGCCATTTGGAGGGGCTGGAGGCAGAGAGCTGAGCTCGGTGCAGTGAGAAATCACCCCCTGCTCCCTAGTCACCTGTCATAGAATCACTAGCTTGGAAAAGACCCACAGGATCATGGAGTCCAACCATCCCTATCAATTGCTAAACCACACCTGTGAATTGTATCAGAGCAAAGACTCCGGTTCTTGAGTGAACCTTGACCATCTGCCCACTGAGCACTTCTCTCCTTGCAGGACGCTGTGGCTCAGGGTTTCCAGAGGGAGCTTGAGCTTTATGGAAAACCAGACAGCTACTTCATCCAACTGCCCAAGGAGCTGCAGCGGAAGAGAGACTGGCTGATCCAGAGCCTGGATGCTGTGGGCATGAAGCCCATCGTCCCTGAGGGCACCTACTTCTTGGTGGCAGACATCTCCAAGTTCAGTGAGTTGGCACTGAGGATTTGCTCAGGCAAAGATGAGTATTGGGGGGCAGCTCTAGCGGGGACAGGAACATGCATAAACCACCACAGGGAGGGACAACAGCATGTTCCCTGTCCACGCTCCCAGTGGCCCTGGGCTTAGACGAGGCACCTGGCAGCAGCCCCAAAATCTGCACTGCTGTGTTTCTCCTGCAGAATCAGACGTCCCTGATGTCCCTGACTCCGATGAGCCCTATGACTCCAGATTTGCAAAGTGGATGGTCAAGAACAAGGTAAATGCACGTGGCCCTTTTTGCTGCTCATCAGTCTGAGAGCAATAACCTCAGCTCCATGTGTTTTCCCCTTTCCAGGGACTTGCTGCCATTCCGCTCTCCGCTTTCTACAGCGAGGCCCACAAGAACAACTACAACCATTTCATCCGGTTCTGCTTCGCAAAGGTGAGCAGCAGGAAGGAGGGGGAGGTCAGGGTAATAATCTGGGCTGCTTTAATGAGATGAATGACAAGAAACACATAGTGCCTTGGGCTTTGCAGCCCGAACGTGGCACAGTGGATTGTCCAGCTTGCAGGCATGTGAGCTGAGCTGGGAGCTGGATGTGCTGATGCCATCCTAAGCTTTGCTCTGTCAGTGTCCCACATTTCCTGGCCAAGGCAGGGAGTTTTCGGGGTGCACATTGAGCAGCCCAGTGGCTGTGCCTGCCCTGGTGACACCGAACCCGTGTCAAACTAAACATGAGGCATTCGTGATGCTCCAGAATGAGAACAGGGTATTTACGACTGCAGTGAGGAGAAAGGGGATGCAGCTGGAAGTCGCTGACAAAACCTCTGGTATTTGTTTAGGAGGAAGCCACGCTGAAAGCAGCGAATGACATACTGCAAAAATGGAAACAGGAGAAAATGAATCCCTGAGCACATCAGAGAGAAAACTAGGCTCTCCTTGGTCCTCACCTGCCATGACTGCTCTTCCTCCTTTTTGCTTTGCTCGGCTACAAACTGATACTTATTTTTGTGCTTTCAACCATATTTTCTGACACTTTCTGTCACTGTTAAATGATTGCATAGTTCCTTGCAAGAAGTGAATCTTCACACATGCTGCTAGTACTTGACATTTCCTCCTCTTACATTTAAAGACTCTGCTAATCAGTTCTGGGATGCATCCAGCAAGATACAAGGTAAGGATGGCTCCTGGAGTCTTTTCCACCACCAAATTCTGAAAAGGTGTTTCAGGACCTACCTCAAAGGCTGTGCTGCTCCCTCCTAGTTCCACTCCTGTGCCTCAGGGCACAGGAGAGCATCTCTGCCAGCACCCAGGTTCTCACAGGACTGTGCAGTATCACAGTATCACCCACCAGCAGCTTGATCCCCATAATCCTGAAAATTACAAAGCCAGTGAAACGCTGTCTCAATTAACAATTTTCCTGGGTTTTTTTTCTGTGCACCTCTGGGGAAGGCGATCATAACTGGCTCCTCCTGAAAAACAGGCTTCCATAAATAACCCAGCTGCTGCCAAACCTTCTTTATGTACCCCCCTAGCCACCCCTGGCACTTGGTCAGGGCTTGGCAGCATCGCTCAGGCTGCAAAGTGAAACCCTCAGGCCTTTGACAAACACACACGGTGGCCAGGGGACAGCAGCCTCGGGCTGCTCCTGCTGCCGGTGGCCCCGCAGCCTCCCACCTGCTGGGCTGGTGGGGCAACACAAGCAGCATTTTGAAAGGTAAATTCTTGCATCGTTCTTGATTTTTGACCTGGATAAGAATGTAAAACAGCATCATCAATCATGCAGAGTTACATGCAACAGACTTCTGTGGCAGTTGAATTATTAAAGATGAATTACTGCAATTATTGAAGAGTAAATGTCTCTGTAATGATTAAAAGGCTGACGCAGCTCTCCTGGGGAGCTGTTGTCACCCGTGTTGTGTCCCACAGTGCTGGCTGCTCATTCCACCTGGCAGACAGCAGCTTGCAGGTTTTTGGGCTGTGGCTGGTGGTACTAAGCCCCTCAGAGCCAGAGCTGCAGCACTCGCAGGACGGAGGCGAATTCTGAGGGCACGGCTGGAGGCCCTTTGGCACCCACACAGTTGCCAAGCGCTGGGAAAGCTGCAGTCACCAAAACAAATACACAGCTGTGAGATTAGATTATTAGCATAAAGATTAATTGCAACATCCCCACATGTGTGTGGGCTCTTGCTCCAGGCCATGACACAAAGGATCAGGTGCCTCTCCCCATCCTCCAGCATACATGTCCAGCCTGAACCTCCTCTGGCGGAGCTTGAGGCCATTCCCTCTCGTCCTGTCCCCTGTCCCTTGGGAGAAGAGCCCAGCTCCCTCCTCTCCACAACCTCCTCTCAGGTAGTTCGAGAGAGCAATGAGGTCCCCTCTCAGCCTCCTCTTCTCCAGGCTAAACAACCCCAGCTCTCTCAGCCGTTCCTCAAAAGGCCTGTTCTCCAGCCCCTTCACCAGCTTCGTTACTCTTCTCTGGACTCGCTCCAGAGCCTCAACATCCTTCTTGTGGTGAGGGGCCCAGAACTGAACACAGGATTCGAGGAGTGGTCTCACCAGTGCTGAGCACAGAGGATGAATAACCTCCCTGCACCTGCTGGTCGCGCCGTTTCTGATCCAAGCCAAGATGCCATTGGCCTTCTTGGCCACCTGGGCAACTGCTGGCTCACGTTCAGTCGCTGTCAACCAACACCCCCAGGTCCTTCTCCTCCAGGCAGCTTTCCAGCCAGACTTCTAGTCTGTATATCCAGTTTGTCTATTAGGGGGCGTGGTTTGTCTATGCGCGTGCACCGTTCGCCTATGAGGGGGCGTGGTTTATCTGACGAGGCGTGGTTTGCCTGTGGGCGCATCGCTGCTGCGTGTGGGCGTGGCCTCGGAGAGGGGCGTGGTTTCGCGGAAGATGGCGGAGGGCGGTGCAGCGAAGCGGCCGCGTGGGGTGCGTGGGGCCGGGTCGGGGGGCGCCCTCGCTGCCCCGAGGGGACCCCGGCCCTAACAGTCGCTGTCTCCCGCAGGTCGAGGAGAGGAAGGTGGACTGGCGGCGCTGGAAGCAGGAAAGTAAGGGCGGGCGGGGAGCACTGGGAGGCACCGCGGGCCGGGGCGACGCCAGAGGCCGTTCTTGGTACAGAAAGCGGCGTAAATTTGATCTAAGCTAAAGCAGAACTAAGTTTCATCGTAGCCTGCAGGAGGGAAGGCTCTGAGGAGACCTCAGAGTGATCTTCCAGCACCTGAAGGGGCTGCAGGAAAGCTGAGGAGGGGCTGTTTACAAAAGCTTGTGGTGTTAGGACGAAGGACAATGGGGATAAACTGCAGAGGGGCAGATTGAGACTAGACATAAGGAGGAATTCCTTCATTATGAGGCACTGGCCCAGGTCGCCCAGAGCAGAGGTGCCTGCCCCATCCCTGGAGATGTTCAAGGCCAGGCTGGATGGGGCTTGGAGCCCCTGATCCAGTGGGAGGTGTCCCTGCCCATGCAGGCGTGGAACTGGATGGGCTTTAAGGTCCCTTCCAACCCAGACTATTCTGTGGTTCTGTGATTAAAATGAGTTATTGGAAAGCAATAGAATATGCATAAGATTTCTGGAAAATTTTTATACATGTGCACATAAGTGAGATATCCATCCTGTCCTAGCTCCCATATCACTGCCCCAGATTCATGGGGATCACTCCCTCACGTTGCCCAGCCCTGATAAAGGATGCTCGCATTCTACAATTCAAAAATAAGTCTAGAGAGTTTATTTGCTGGTGTTTTCAATATGAGGGGGCTGGGATGAGCTGGGTGAGAAGCCAGGAGTGCTCAGGAGCCACTCAGTGTTTAAAGCCAGACGTGGTTCTGCCTTCCAGGGAAAGCAGAGAAGAAGAAATGGAAGGAAATGAAGCTACTAAAGAAGCTGGAGAAGCAGCGGCTGCAGGAGCTGGCAGAGAAGCAGCCCAAGGAGCAGGAGGAGCAGAAGGAAGATGCAGGTGATGGTGCTGTGCTGGCCCAAGCAGGGAGAGCTGGAAGCCTGGTCCTGGGGGCCAGAAAGGTTGCATAGCAGTAAAAGGTGGTGCTGAGTGTCCTGGTCTGTTTGGGATCAGCCCCTGTGCATGAGCAGGCACAAACATGGCACAGCCAGTGCCATACAGAGACTGCAGGGTCACAGAATGACCCAAGTCTGAAGGGACCCATGGTCATCAGGTCCAACTCCTGTCCCCATACCCCAACCCTCACACTGTGTGTCTAATACCATTATTCGAATGCTTCTGGAACATTTTCAGGCTTAGTGCCGTGACTGCCTCCCTGCAGAGCAGTCCCAGTGCTCCACCACCCTCTGGGGGAAGAATCTTTTCCTCATGTTCAGACTAACCCTCCCCTGGCATCTTCCTGCCATTCCCTCAGGTCCTGTCCCCTTGCAAGGAAATAGTAAACCACAATGAGGCCTCCCCTCAGTCTGCTCTTCTCCAGGCTTAACAGACCAACTTTGTGGCCTCTGGACACTCTCCAGTAGCTTTAGGTCCTTTTCTACTCTGGTGCCCAAAACTGCCCCCCCAGTGCTCAAGGCAGGGCTGCACCAGTGCAGAGCAGAGTGGGAAAATCACACCTCTTTTGACCAGCTGGCAATGCTGACCCTGGTTAAAAGATAATCTGTGGTTAAAATCTCAGAATTAGAGGTTGCTTTTTTGCTCACCACCACAAGTGCAGAAGGAAGTAAATAAAATCCCACTGTGGCTCTCTTTTAATCTCTGTTCTCCAGGGCGTCACTACACGCTGAGTGTAGCTCTGCCAGGCTCCATCCTCAACAATGCTCAGTCACTGGAGCTGCGGACCTACCTCGCTGGACAGATTGCTCGGGCCTGTGCCATCTTCTGCGTGGATGAGATCGTGGTGTTTGACGAGCAGGGGGAAGATGTAAAGTAAGGAAGAGCCGCCTTGCTCTGCAGAAAGCATTTCCTCTCTGCTTTCTGGTTCTTCAGTCATTTATTAGGCTGAAACCAGGAAAGAACTGTGCATACCACAACCTCTCTCAGCTGGCAGGAATACAGGGACCTTGTGCCACTGGGAAAAGATGTTGACTTAACTGCCTTGGCAACCAGGGTCAGTTATCCCAGCATGAGAATGTCAAAGCAGCAGGAGGTTAAGTTCTNAAAGCAGAACTAAGTTTCATCGTAGCCTGCAGGAGGGAAGGCTCTGAGGAGACCTCAGAGTGATCTTCCAGCACCTGAAGGGGCTGCAGGAAAGCTGAGGAGGGGCTGTTTACAAAAGCTTGTGGTGTTAGGACGAAGGACAATGGGGATAAACTGCAGAGGGGCAGATTGAGACTAGACATAAGGAGGAATTCCTTCATTATGAGGCACTGGCCCAGGTCGCCCAGAGCAGAGGTGCCTGCCCCATCCCTGGAGATGTTCAAGGCCAGGCTGGATGGGGCTTGGAGCCCCTGATCCAGTGGGAGGTGTCCCTGCCCATGCAGGCGTGGAACTGGATGGGCTTTAAGGTCCCTTCCAACCCAGACTATTCTGTGGTTCTGTGATTAAAATGAGTTATTGGAAAGCAATAGAATATGCATAAGATTTCTGGAAAATTTTTATACATGTGCACATAAGTGAGATATCCATCCTGTCCTAGCTCCCATATCACTGCCCCAGATTCATGGGGATCACTCCCTCACGTTGCCCAGCCCTGATAAAGGATACTCGCATTCTACAATTCAAAAATGAGTCTAGAGAGTTTATTTGCTGGTGTTTTCAATATGAGGGGGCTGGGATGAGCTGGGTGAGAAGCCAGGAGTGCTCAGGAGCCACTCAGTGTTTAAAGCCAGACGTGGTTCTGCCTTCCAGGGAAAGCAGAGAAGAAGAAATGGAAGGAAATGAAGCTACTAAAGAAGCTGGAGAAGCAGCGGCTGCAGGAGCTGGCAGAGAAGCAGCCCAAGGAGCAGGAGGAGCAGAAGGAAGATGCAGGTGATGGTGCTGTGCTGGCCCAAGCAGGGAGAGCTGGAAGCCTGGTCCTGGGGGCCAGAAAGGTTGCATAGCAGTAAAAGGTGGTGCTGAGTGTCCTGGTCTGTTTGGGATCAGCCCCTGTGCATGAGCAGGCACAAACATGGCACAGCCAGTGCCATACAGAGACTGCAGGGTCACAGAATGACCCAAGTCTGAAGGGACCCATGGTCATCAGGTCCAACTCCTGTCCCCATACCCCAACCCTCACACTGTGTGTCTAATACCATTATTCGAATGCTTCTGGAACATTTTCAGGCTTAGTGCCGTGACTGCCTCCCTGCAGAGCAGTCCCAGTGCTCCACCACCCTCTGGGGGAAGAATCTTTTCCTGATGTTCAGACTAACCCTCCCCTGGCATCTTCCTGCCATTCCCTCAGGTCCTGTCCCCTTGCAAGGAAATAGTAAACCACAATGAGGCCTCCCCTCAGTCTGCTCTTCTCCAGGCTTAACAGACCAACTTTGTGGCCTCTGGACACTCTCCAGTAGCTTTAGGTCCTTTTCTACTCTGGTGCCCAAAACTGCCCCCCCAGTGCTCAAGGCAGGGCTGCACCAGTGCAGAGCAGAGTGGGAAAATCACACCTCTTTTGACCAGCTGGCAATGCTGACCCTGGTTAAAAGATAATCTGTGGTTAAAATCTCAGAATTAGAGGTTGCTTTTTTGCTCACCACCACAAGTGCAGAAGGAAGTAAATAAAATCCCACTGTGGCTCTCTTTTAATCTCTGTTCTCCAGGGCGTCACTACACGCTGAGTGTAGCTCTGCCAGGCTCCATCCTCAACAATGCTCAGTCACTGGAGCTGCGGACCTACCTCGCTGGACAGATTGCTCGGGCCTGTGCCATCTTCTGCGTGGATGAGATCGTGGTGTTTGACGAGCAGGGGGAAGATGTAAAGTAAGGAAGAGCCGCCTTGCTCTGCAGAAAGCATTTCCTCTCTGCTTTCTGGTTCTTCAGTCATTTATTAGGCTGAAACCAGGAAAGAACTGTGCATACCACAACCTCTCTCAGCTGGCAGGAATATAGGGACCTTGTGCCACTGGGAAAAGATGTTGACTTAACTGCCTTGGCAACCAGGGTCAGTTATCCCAGCATGAGAATGTCAAAGCAGCAGGAGGTTAAGTTCTGGATTCTCACCTTGCTGTGTAGGTCCAGGCCATGCCTGTATCCCTACAGAAGATGAATGCTTGTACTTCACCTTTTCAGTCTGAACCTGCATCCAGCTGCCAGGTTGTGTCAATACATAAAGATCTTTGGCTTACAGAGTCCCAAAGAGTTAACAGTCTCTACACTAGCCCTTCTGTAAGGCAGCTTGTTTATACCTTGGGGGTGGAGGTTGCTGTTGGTTTCAGATTAAGGAGTTGGTCTACTGAAGGCCTGGCTGTTCCGGGCTGCATAGTCTCATGCTGAGTTCACAGGCTGCTCTTTCTCTCACAGGAGCGTGGAGGGGGACTTCGAAGGAATTGGGAAGAGAGGCAAGGCTTGCGTGCAGCTGGCTCGGATCCTGCAGTACTTGGAGTGCCCTCAGTAAGTGCACCACATCAGAACTGACTGTGGGATATCTCAAGGTAGAGGCTGTGGGCACAGGAGGCACCTTCTGTTCATACCACATACTTCTGTGGGAACACAGGATTCAATAGGTTGACGTGCCTGGTTCAGGAGCGACTGCGGGATACAACCTGCACCACACATTAGATCAGGCAAGCTTTTCTCTGTACTCAGCTCCTTTGAGCCAGAGCAGGGCTAGAATAGAGGGTTGGATGCCATAGAAACAACTCCTTTCATGTTTTACCCTTCTGATAACAGGTACTTGAGGAAATCCTTTTTTCCAAAACACGAGGATCTGCAGTTTGCAGGTAGTGTTTCTGCTTTCTCTGTCCCAAGCTCTTGGCTCCTCGTCCCTGTGCTCGGGCTCTGGTGTTTCACGGTGTGCCCTGAACTGGGAGCACAGGGGAGGTGCTGGGCCAGGGTGGGGGTGTTCCCACTGTTCGTGTCCTCTCCTTAGCAGCTGCTTTCCACTGCATGTTCTAGGGCTGCTCAACCCCCTGGACAGCCCCCACCACATGCGGGTGGATGAGGATTCCGAGTACCGAGAAGGTGTAGTGCTGGACCGTCCAACTAAGCCAGGCAAAGGCTCTTTTGTTAACTGTGGGATGAGGAAGGTATGTCTGTTACCCACAGACCATTTCCCCTGACTCTCTGGCAGATCTGAAGCAGGCAGGGTGGGTATTGCTGAGTTCTGGAAGGCTCGTACAGGCTGGCATGGGGTGTAATCCTCTCACTGTCTTCTCCTTTCTGGCTTAGTAATGGTTGTAGCTTTCCAAGTCGTGGCAGGTCTGCCCATTCCAGCACATCATTGCTTCTCTGCTGGAGTTGAACCTTTGAGCAGCAAACTAAGTCCCAGACTTAGCCACCCTGAGCCTGTCCTGCATGAACGACACAGGCCCTGCTCACAGTGCCTCTCACTCTAGCTCCAGGCCAGAACAGACCCCACTTCCTCAGAGGGTCCCCTTCCTTCCCCACCTTCCCCAGTACTTCCAGAACACCTGACGCTGATGGTGACTGTCACTGCAGGAGGTGCAGATTGACAGACAGCTGCAGCCTGGTCTGCGAGTCACCGTGCGCCTAGAGGAACCCCAGAAGCCAGGTAAAACACTGCTCCATCCACTTTAGTCCTGCAGGGAGTTGGTTCTTCTCTATCAGAGCCTTCAGGTTACTGATGTTTGAAGGCACCCGGCAGCTCTGCATATGCCCTTCACTCCACACACAATTTTAATAAGACTCTTAACATAGCTCCCTAGTTAACTGAAAAGAACTGCCTGCTCTTTGGCCATCAATAAGCAGCCCAAACACACTTTTCAGAATGTGCTCAAGAGGGCAGTTTGGGGTTATACACCGAGCCAGTGTCCTACCCTGGGACAAACAGCCACGTGTGGCTGGTCAAATTATAGAATCACAGAATCACCAGGTTGGAAAAGACCACTGGATCNGAGGCCATTCCCTCTCGTCCTGTCCCCTGTCACTTGGGAGAAGAGCCCAGCTCCCTCCTCTCCACAACCTCCTTTCAGGTAGTCATAGAGAGTAATGAGGTCTCATCTCAGCCTCCTCCAGCTCTCCCCAGTAAATCACAGGGGTCGTTAACCTCTTTGCATCCCTTTCAGAAGCCAGAGTGCGGAAAGGCACCGTAGTGTCCTCGCACCATCCTCGGACGGCATCAGGCTTGTACTGGGGCTACAGTGTGCGCCTTGCCTCCTGCTTGAGTAAGTATCTGCACAAGTTCTCTGCTCTCTGCCTGGGCTGCCACACCAGTTTCAGGCCTGCTGCCTGCACATCTGCAGCACCCATTAACATTGCTTTCTTTGAAATCTCTGATCTCAAAGGCAGCTTACACTTGAAGCCATGTGGCTACCAGATTTAAGGGTGTGAATCACCTGGGCTTCCACACACTGTTGTGCCAAACATCTGTGTTGTGGCAGGAGACAAGTTGGTACTTTCCATCTCCATTTCCACAATAACTGCCTCCCATTCACTCACATCAAGGCCAGCAGTGACATTTGGCCTCAAGAGCCTCCTAGGAAAATCACAGGCCATGGGTCAAGGAATGGCTCCCAGCACCTGCTTGAGCTTTGAGGAAAAGGTGCTGCAGTTGATTGCCAGAGACTCCTGCAGAAAGGGAATTATGTTGGAAAGAGGGATTGTTCTTCTGTCTCCTAATGCACTGGTGGCACTGAAAAGTGATCCCTTCTCATTCACCTGTGGAGCATTTGATCCTGTCCAGAAGGCACACAGTGTGGGCACCACATGAATAACCCCAGGCTGTTTGCTTCCCAGGTGCCGTCTTTTCAGAGTGCCCGTTCAAGGAAGGCTACGATCTCTCTATTGGGACCTCAGAGCGGGGCAGCTCCGTGGACCAGGCCACTCTCCCCTCCTTCAGGTTCGTGTCCTGCCTTCTTGGCCCCACTGGAGCCTTCTGGTGAGGGCTGGTGCAGGCAGCAGAGCTGCACTGGGGCCTCAGTGTTCTCCCAGGCAAGAACGCTCCCAGATACACTCACAAGACTTACCTGCGGGCTCTGTCCTGTGCTTTGCTGCTCCCTCTCACACCAAGGCACATTCCTCTGCCTGACACAAGCTGGGGGAATTACTTTAGGACAAAGCAAATTCCTTCCCCGCTTCTCTAGAGCGCGTCCTCTCAGTGCAGTTGGTAGCAGAGACTGTCACCTTGGCCAGGTGCTGTGGGGCTTTGCTGGGGAGCTGCATGGTCAGCAAGGGATGCAGCTTNACTGTCCAGGTGAAGCCTGCCTCAGCACTTGGGTAAGAGCCCTGCCC
>WAAB01008189.1:0-25479 GCA_013389865.1 Piaya cayana
ACCCCAGGATTCGAGGTGCGAATGGTAACTACCAAGTATTGTCTGTCTCCCCAAAATTCTAAGCAAGCTGGACCCAGCAGGGAAGAGCCAAGCACCCTAGCTTGCCCCAACCCCAAGCCAATCTGGGATTCGGTGCAGGGCACAGGTACAACCGATCCCCTCCCAGCCAGGCTCGAGGCCTCCCGCTTGCCCTCAAACTTCCTTCAGGTCTGATTTCAGCGCATCAAGTGGAAAGGGAGAGAGAGCGAGAAACTCAACCCTGGAAAACCTTTTAGAGTCTGCACAGCTCTCCCTTGATGGTGCATTGTTAAAAGGGATGTTATTCCGAGGGGACACTGTGAATCTATACAGTCAATGCTCCAGCACTTTAGTGGCAAAACAACTCAATAGCCTCAATTGACTGCATGAAATTCTATCATTTTACCACGACAAAGAAAGAAGGCAGGAGGGAAAAGAAGAAAAAAATATAAAAGACTACACTGCATTTGTCTTTCGTTAGCTCCCTGCGCGAGAGCGTCTCAATCCCTGTCCTTAGCACAAGATGAGATGACTCCTAAGTGGCTCGGAAAAAAAAAAGAGCCAAACACCCCAAGCGTGCGCCCTGCACTCCACAGCTCATAACTACCCCAAAAGGAGCAGAGGCAGCAAGGAGAAACGGCGTAATCCCCAGCCAGCTGCCTTGATTACCGCCTTCCCCTCTGATGAAGATGATGCAGGATATGATTAAAGATGCTCCGAAAGACACAGAAGGAATAGATGAGAACTTTTTGCCTCCTTTCCCTGTCTAGGTCACTAGGTGTTCTGCCTCAGCAGCTGATTTCTTATTCCAAATTTGTCTGGACCCTGCTCTTCCTCATCAGCAGAAGAGCTCCGAGACCGCCGGCGCCTCGATTGTTCCTCTCCTGCTGATTGGGCTTTGTGGCTCTTGGAGAGCTTCTGCTTGATGGCAGGAGACTGTCTGCACCCTCCTTTGTCTGGCATTTAAGGGGGCTTGAAGGGATCGTGGAGGGTTCGGAGCATCGCAAAGAAGCAAAGAACCGCAGTGTATTGTTTTCTTAAAGCAAAACCCATGCCTGACTTCTTTTTACCTCATTTTTTTCCTGCTGTACATTCAGGAATTCAGCTGCTTTCTCCACAGCAGTTAGGGATCCTGAGCTGTCCTCAATGCGTCCCCGCAACGGAGGGAAAAGATGCTTTTCCTCGGAGCCGCACAGTCCAGCAGACAGGTCACAGGGCTGCGAGAGAGGCCTGGCTGCCTCCCCACGCGCTGCGGCACGACTTTGGGCAAGTTCTCCAGTTCCCCTTCAGTTTTTCTGTTCCTTTTGCCCTTCTCAGCCACCTGACACACGGGCTGGTTCCTTGTCCCCTGTCCAAACCCCAAGCGCCGCGTCGCTCCGTGCGAGCGCTAATGAGTGGTGCCATTGAAACCTGGACGTGCAGGGCTGAACATCTGTGCTTCCACTAAAACCTCTGGATTCGGAGCGGGGTTGCAGGCATGGGAACGGCGCAGGCAGGGAGGTGCCTCAGCCCTCCAGCATCCCCTGCCCTCGCAGCCCACCCCGACAGCCTCTCCCCAGCCCTAAAATCCAGCTCCCAGGGCAACCCATATTACATCAAGTCAGAGCGCTGGGACTGAGCAGCTTTGAGATGCGTCTGTACCAGCGCATCGATGCCAGGAGGGACTTGCGCAGCCTCCTCCGTTCAAGGCAGCACCTGCCGGGATTTCTCGTCGCAAGGCAATTGATATTCTACCGAGCATCTTTGGAAAATAATCTGCAAACAAGATGCTGCAGGCTATAAAATCGCTCCCTCTCCTTTGCTTTAGATCACAGTTTAATAAAAGCGCAACACAAGCTCGCTGAGGAAAACTGCCGCACTTTGCCCAACTGCATCATCCCTTTGTGTATTATTAATCGGTTTCAAATTGTACCACGGTTCCCTGGGGTGGGAGGGAGAAGGGGGTCTCCGGTTGTGGAGGAGACTGTCTTTTCCTTTCAGGATTCGGCGAGAAAAGTCTCACTTAACAGAGCAGCGAAGAAAAGAGTGGCACTTACACCTCTGGCTCCCCGCGTCGCTCGTAGAGAGGATCGATATGAAAAATCATTTGGAGCTCAGCTCTGCCAAAGGATACAAAAGCACGCAGGTTCTTCCAGCTTCGAGCTGGAAGAGAGGTTCCAGTCAAGGCAGGTGGAAATAGCATCGTTGCCTGGTAGGAAGATGGGGAAAACAAGGCGCGGAGCCAGGTAGCCGGACGCAGAGTGAACTGTGATGACCTAAGGTGACCAGAGCTCCATTCACAGACACCATCATGTAGTTTTATCAACTAATATGGAAGGAGCTTGATGTATCTGTGACCTTAGGCAGCTATGACATCCGTGCAAGAAGCAGAGGAAAACATGATGGGAATGGTTGGACTTGATGATCCAGCGGGTCTCTTCCAATCTGGTGATTCTACGATTCTAGGACCGCTCATCTGCGAATCCCTCACATGGACCAAGGGCTCGGCACCATGGGTCCCCCGGACTCAGTATCCTCTTCAAGGGCAGCAGAGCTGAGATCCCAAGGATCCCTCAGCAGTCCAGCTTTCTTGGAGGCATGATCAGCATTGAAATCCATGTCTGAGAGCTACAAGCAGCCCTAAGCGGTACCGAGTTCAACAGAGGAGCAGCTGATGCCTCTCACCCAAAGCTTTTCCCACTCCTTCACGCTGGGTCTCTGCTCCATTTGCAAGCAGCTCAGCACATGGGCCTCCTCCCAGGGCCCTGAGGTTTGTGTGCTCCTGACTGCCATTAAAAACAGAATCCTAGAAGGGTTTGGGTTGGAAGGGACCTCAAAGTTCATCTAGTTCCAACCCCCTGTGATGGGCAGGGACACCTCCCACTGGATCAGGGGCTCCAAGCCCCATCCAACCTGGCCTTGGACACCTCCAGGGATGGGGCAGCCCCCGTGGTTGGGCGGGGGGGACACATCAAGGCAGAGAGCGGCCACCAGCACGCCAGGAGCGGCCCGGTGACAAGGCTGCTGCAGAGGCTTCCAATCACTTTTCCACTCCCACTGAAAAAGTACAATATATTGTCTATTTGGGAGCAGTTTAAGTCGGTTCATTTCACACAGTAAATTAACCCGATTTCTTTAATAGGGGATTTTTATTTGGTGTCAAGCCCAACCGTTACACCAAATACTGTGCCCTGGGACTCCAGCTATTAAACTTTCTCTCTGCGCTATGCGCATACCGAGCAGCAAAGCTCTGCCAGACGCGCTGCTGGGGCAGCAGGCTTGGTGACACTTGGAAATAATGGCTCAATCATTCCTAAACGTCCTGGTTATTTACTGCTGCCACCCGACCCAGGAGATTTCTCCAAGCAAAACCGCTTTTTTAGACTTACCAAATGGAAAACACGGCATCGAGAGCATCCCTGAGTGCAGGACCTGCCCCAGCTCCCGTGGGGATGCTGAGGGCAGCTCAGGGATGATCTCTGATCGCGCTATGCAAATTCACTCTAGGATGAGATAAACCCCTCTAAGCATAATGGCCAGGAAGAATATCAAGGAATCACAAACTCAGCTAGGTTGGAAAAGATCCTAAAGATTATTGAGGCTAACCCTTAGCCCATCACCGCCATCTCCACCACTAAACCATATCCTTAAGCACCACATCCACACGGCTTTTAAACCCCTCCAGGGATGGGGACTCCACCAGCTCCCTGAGCAGCCTCTGCTGCTGCCTGACAGCCCTTCCAGCGAAAAAAATTTTCCTAATATGCAACCTGAACCTCACCTGGTGCAACCTGAGGGCATTTCCTCTCATCCTATTGCTTCTTACTTGGGAGAAGAAGATCTACCTCACTACAACCTTCTTTCAATAAGGTGTAGANCAACATCCACCTAGCTATAACCTTCTTTCAATAAGGTGTAGAAAGAGATAAGTTGACCCCTCAGCCTCCTCTTTTCCAGACTAAACAGCCCTAACACCCTCAGCTGCTCCTATGCCCCCTGGGCTCCAGCCCCTCAATGTCTTTCTTGCACCGAGGAGCCCAAAACTGAACCCGGGACTCAAGGTATCAAGGGGTTTCGGTCTTGACTCTCACACAGCTGCTGTGGTTCAGACGGGAGCTCAGCTCCTCTGCTGGAAATTGGTACTTTGTGTGCCAGGGATGAAATGAGGTCCTCGTGAGGCTGCGGTCAGGCTGCTTCCAGTTGTGCAAATAACGGCACGGATCCAGCAGCTCGCTCGCCCCCTCAGCTCTCCGCGGTGGCTAATGGGGCCCCAAACTGCTTTAATGGGGCCAGAATCAGTAGCCAAGCTGGGAGGTCACCGGCCCTTGCTCTGTGAGCAGAGAAGCATCATCATTTGCAATTAAAAAAAAAAAAAACCCAAGCCCTGAGACTTCGAGTAGTGCCTAAGGGATGAAAAGCAGCTCTTGGGGAATAGGAGAGTGGTATTTTTTTTCCCTTGACCAAGCTCAGAGCTGCACCACATGACAGAGGAGGGCGTCATAGAATCACAGGATAGTTTAGGTTGGAAGGGACCTTAAAGATCATCCAGTTCCACCCTCTGCCATGGGCAGGGACACCTCCCACTGAACCAGGGGCTCCAAGCCCCATCCAACCTGGCCTGGAACACCTCCAGGGACGGGGCAGCCACAAATACCCTGGGCAACCTGGGCCAGTGTCTCACCACTCTCATAGTGAAGAAATTCCTCCTCAAGTCTAGTTTAAATCTGCTCCTCATCCTATCACCCCCAGCCTTTGTAAACAGCCCCTCCCCAGCTTTCTTGGAGCCCCTTCAGGTACTGGAAGGTCACTCTAAGGTCTCCCCTCAGCCTTCTCTTCTCCAGGCTGAACAAACCCAACTCTGTCAACCTGTCCTCATAGGGAAGGTGCTCCAGCCCTTGGATCATCCTTGTAACCTCCTCTAGACCCATTCCAACAGATCCTGCCCCGATGCTGAGATCCCCCCCCAGTTCGGACATCAGGGTCTCTGTCTGCCCTGCTCCCCGATGCCTCCTATCCCGCACCGCTCAGCATCCAGCCTCCCTGCTCCACTCCACGCCTGGTTTACCAGCTGACAAATGCCCCCAGTTCATTTTTCTCCTCTACCTGGGGTGCTGCTGACATTTTGATATTTCCCTGCGCGATTATCCTGCACATAATGAATTTCCTCCCCAACCCTTCCCTCCTTTGTTGTGCCTTTTGGCTTTGCCGGCGCGCGCTCTTCTCTCGACTCTGCCGGCTCCACCAGCGCGCCCGACACAAGATGAATCGCCCAGAGACTCCCGGTGCATCCTTCTTTACACTTCACATCTTCCCACCGCCGATGAGAAATAGGTTTTTTCCTCATCCATCATAAGTCAGCGTGACAAGGCTGTCGCTCCCCAGCACCGCGTCGCTGTATCATGCGCCTCTCCGTCCCGCTTGGCTGAGCAACCCGCTTCCCCACCAGCATCTGGGACCTTTCCAAAGCGCTTTTGGTTGTAGCGGGGATTTGGGCACAGAGTAAAAAAAGTTATTTCTGAACTCTTCCTTCCTCAAAAATCACCTGCTTCCTCATAGGCTGCGCCCCAATAACACGCTGCGTGGCTCAGGTGGGGTTAACGCTAAGGAGAAAGGATGCTGCAAGGGGAAACTGAGGCACAGGGCACCTCCACGACCACCATCAGTGGCAGAGCTGGGAGTAAATACCTGCAAGAACCTCCCTTCTGACCCAGCACTGATGCAAAAACCATCTTCTAGCAAAGCCAGAAAGCAGTCGTGACTGCACACGGAAACCTTATCCTCACCAGAAAAAAAAAACCCAAAAAAACAAGCACAAACCCCCCAGACAGTGAAATACAATCCCAAACTGAACACCGACGCACGCATGGCAAATGCTCGTGCTATTAAATAAAAATGATTCCCCAAACCCGGGCGATGGCATCGAAAATGAAACACAGGAAGATAAAACTGTCGATTCTCATCTCTTCAATGAACTCTGAGTTTTTCATTTCAATTTTCCCCCTGCAACGTTAGTCCAAACACAGCATTTCTGCCTCAGATGCAATCGGTGTGGATACATCCCCACTTTCGACACAGGGTATTTTTCCCCAACAACTTCCACTTATCCGAAACTTTCTCTCAGCCCTGGGATAGGGGGAATTTGGGATGGGGGAAGCACCCGGGATGAATTCAGCAAACAGAAAGGCCATCAGAAATCTGGACTGTCCCACAACATTTACAAGCAACCCATGGCTTTCAGCCTGTGCTGAACATCCTTCCTCAGAGAGCTGGACTGTGGAAGCCTGACAGCAGCACCAGGTGGTTTTGGGGCAAAAGGGGTGAAGCCAGAGGCAGGTGAGGGTCAGATGGCTCTGTGCCACCTCCTACAACCAGCTCGACATTAGAGCTCGTTTCCATGACAATTGCAGGTAATTTCAGTTCAAGTCATCAAAAGAACTGGGATGGGAAGCTGTCAGCAAGAGATGGAGAAGTGACAGCTTGGCAGTGAGCCACTGGGCTTGGATGCCCACGAGTAGGTCCCCCCTCTGGGCTCCTCCATGCACAGCCCATCAGATCACTGCATTTTGTGCTTTTGCCTTAAAAACTGGCAATAAAGCAAGCGGTGATGGGGCTGCAGGAACCCTCATTCCATACCTGGTCCCTACAAAAATTGTTGTCCCCCCCAGTGACCACATTGTTCTCTACAACTACCTGAGGGGAGGTTGTGGAGAGGAGGGAGCTGGGCTCTTCTCCCAAGGGACACGGGACAGGACGAGCGGGAATGGCCTCAAGCTCCACCAGGGGAGGTTCAGGCTGAACAATAGGGAAAAAAATTTCATGGAAAGGGTGATTGGGCACTGTCAGAGGCTGCCCAGGGAGGTAGTTGAGTCCCCTTCCCTGGAGGGGTTTAAGGGCCGGGTGGACGAGGTGCTGAGGGACATGGGTTAGTGATTGATGGGAATGGTTGGACTTGATGATCCAGTGGGTCTCTTCCAACCTGGTGATTCTATGATTCTATGAAGCCAAGTACAGTTCAGAGACCCAGGAATCAGTGATAGTGACTCAACAGATCCCGCAGCAGAAGCCAGGAGGAGCTCCCAGCCAGGAACCCTCTTGTCATTCCGAAGACAAGCGGCTCAGCTGGGAAGAGAAGATTTAACTGTGTTTGCTTCAAAACCCCAAAATGAGTTCCCTCCCATCTGTCAGGGGAGATTGATCTCCTAAATCAGCTCTAAATCACCTAGAAACTCCCTTGGCACATTCAGCCAAGAGAAGAAGGAGTGAGGGAATCATGCTCTTCTCATAGGGTTCACGCCCTACAAAGACACTGCCTGTAATTATCCAGCCCTCTTCTCGGATATAACGATTTCAGCTCATTAGTTCACTTTCTAGCTTCTTTTATCTGCAGGTACAGAGTTTTCCACCCCAAAATGAGAGTCCTAGTTTCCCAAAAGCCTGTAGATGTCCTCATTCAACTTCCTAAATCGTGCTTGCTCAGCATTACAAGGAGGGCGATATCCCTCTCCCATCACTGAAGACACCGGCACCCCTGGGAGGCACTTGGCACCTATTAATGTCATTTCTGAGCACCAGTCGGCATCGTGGGACAAAGCAGCTTCTGGCAATGGAGCTCTGAGCAGCAAGATGGAGAAAACAGGGACTATATAGCAGATGTCAAACATCATCCCAAATTGTGTGTGTTTGCAGATCCTCCAAAACCCAAAGATATCCAACTGCTGATACTTCAAAGTTACAAAGCTATATATACACATCTCTATTCTTAAACTCTCGGGCTCATTAGCTAAGTTCAAGCTGTGTTGCTCTACCAGAAAGGCTCTGATGATGCCATTTTTATTCCCTACTGGTACCTTATTCTTTATTTAACTTTCGCAAGTTAATTTTTTTTTTTCAAAGACCCACTCCAAACTCGCTTCCTGTAAATCCATATTAATGGAAACTCACTCCGTGCAAACCTGTGGAAGCTGCTTGCACTATTTTCATAGAACCATGGAATAGTTTAGGTTGGAGGGGACCTCAAAGCCCATCCAGTTCCACCCCTGCCCTGGGCAAGGACACCTCCCACTGGATCACGGGCTCCAAGCCCCTTCCAACTGCCTTAAGTCCACAATTTTGAGTTGTTTTCACCTCAGTGGAAGAGGAGCTGTCTTCACGGCACCACCAAACTCCTAAAAAAATACTCTGTAAGGGCATCACACAGGCTGGACACTCCGAGACACCGGGAGTGGAATCAGAGCGTCTGAATTTCGTTGCGGCAATACCTGCTGAATGTAAACTGCAAAATAATTGAAGACTCGAGACGCTCGTAGCTATTTGAAATAGCAGGATGAAAGAATAACTCTTTCCTGCAAACAATAACCAAAACAAATCACTCCTGAGCATATGCTCCAGCAAATTAGAAGGAAAGGCAGAGAGTTACACAAAGAGGCCAGCGACGATAGCTGCAATGCAAAAGGCAAAAACTTCCAAAATGAATTGGTGATTCTCGTGAGAGTGATGTGGAACTGCTGGAATGGGTCCAGAGGAGGCCACGGAGATGATCCAAGGGCTGGAGCAGCTCTGCTATGAGGACAGGCTGAGAGAGTCGGGGTTGTTATGCCTGGAGAAGAAAAGGTTCTACAGAGACGTTAGAGCAGCTTCCAGTGCTGAAAGGGGCTCTAGGAAGGCTGGGGAGGGACTTTATCCAAGGACATGAAGCGATGGGATGAGGGGGAACAGCTTTAAATTGGAGGGGGAAAGATTTAGATTAGACATTAGGAAGAAATTCTTTGTGATGAAGGTGGGGAGGCCCTGGCCCAGGCTGCCCAGAGCAGGAGTGGCTGCCCCATCCCTGGAGGGGTTCAAGGCCAGGTTGGATGGGGCTTGGAGCCCCTGATCCAGCGGGAGGTGTTCCTGCCCATGGCAGGGGTGGGACTGGATGGGCTTTGAGGTCCCTTCCAACCCAAAACGCTTCATGATTCTACGTTTCTCAGTCCCGTTGAGCCCAAGATTGGAGAAGAGGGTAACCAAGCTGGTGGGAGTCAGGGGGCATCAGTAGCCACGAGCCATGACGAGCTCACGATGCACATCAAGCCCCTCTCCTCCTGCTTACCCACCTGCCACAAGTGGGTGGCAGGGGGGTTGACGGAGGCACTGGCACCTGGATTTGTATCATTTCTAGCTCGCCTGCACACTTTCACAACACTTCTGGGACATACATAAAACATCACAAGCTCTGCCGCAACCCCAGCAGGAGATATTAGCTGCATTACCAGCACAAGCTGAATTTTGTCTCCCTCAGAAAAAACACAATTGCCAGCGCCACAGGAGATCCCGAGGACCCAGATTTACATCTCTCCAACTGGGATGTTTATAGCAAGAGGCAAGATGTCCACCTCACCCTACATTAATTCCCAGACACACTCGAGATGGTGGCAGCACAATGCCAGGCACCCACCTACCCACATCAAGCACTTGCATTATAAGAACAGGATGAGGAGCTAGGGATCTTAATCCTTCCATTTTTCAGAGAAAACCCTCAGGTTTCAAAAAGAAACACCTCCATGGACCTTGCAGCAGTCACAAATGCTGGATTTGAAGAGGACGGTCACCACTGACCTCCTCTGTACCAGCAGAGCCAGCTCCTGCCCACCAGCTCCAGCCACGTCCCCACCTTGTCTCCCCCCACAAAGCCTCAACAGAGCCGGCAGAGCCCCGATGTTGGGGGAAGAAAACCTGGGACTGACACAGGGAGAGACAATCTCTGGGAAGAGAGTCATGGGAGCTGTCATGTGTCACTGAGCCGCAGCCACCAAGGCTAATTGAACCTTCAGGCCTCACTCCTCCCAGTGATGGGAACGGGTGAGATTAATGAACGGAACCTTTTTCCTCCCCTGTTTTTTATGATTCTTTTTTTCCTGGTGGCATTTGAGCAGAGCAGCAGAGCTAGGATCAATGAAGGAGGAAAACGTAGATAGTAACTGGCCTTTAAGAAGACATCTGGGACCTGAATGTCCTTTTCAACTACAGATCCCCGTCCTGCTTGAGGGGCATAATTTTTGGCACCCTTGACTCTTGCAAAGCAGGGATGGGTGGACAAGGTGCTGAGGGACATGGGTTAGTGTTTGATGGACTCGATGATGCGATGGGTCTTTTCCAACCCGGTGATTCTATGAGTCTATGAAAACAGCTCCGCTGCATGGTTCCAGGGGCTGTGTTTGTCTCAGTCCCCCCAGGAGGAAGGAAACAAGTGTCTTGGTTTTACAGGGCAGGAGGAGGGATGGTTGGCAGCTCATCCCAGCATATGGAAGGTTCCTGATTCATCCATCACTTCTAGGAACACGTTCAAGGTCTGCGACACCATATCAGCACCCACCAGTCAGTCCAATATAAATATAATGAGGTTTGCAGAGGAGCCAGTTGCCATCACTGCTGGGGCCGCTTGGGGTTTTGAGGCAACCTTCATCTGCAGACCAGGGTTGTGAGGAAGAGTCCAGCCTGATGGGTCCAACCTGTGAGCAGCACCATCTCCAGACAGAGCCAACACAAACCAGCCAAAGCAACTGAACAGTTACCGATGTAGAACAAGCTCCTTGGACTTATCCTGAGAGGCTTCAGCATCTCAGAACCGTGGCTGCTGGGATGGGAAGACAGCACAGCCCCCCAAGACGGGCACCCACCCCATCCAGAGCTTGGGTGACGGGAGGGCAGAGGGAAGAGGACAGCACTACAGGGATTGCAAGGCACTTGGAAACATGGACTTGTGCATCACGCACTGTGGTAGATGAATATCCAAGCAGGCTGGTGCGGTGCTGCCAGGGGACACGTTCGACCTGAAACACGGGTTATTATGCGAGTCAGGCAGCTTTCATGACAATTAGTTGTCTCTCGGAGCAGCGCAGGTGCTGCCTGCCTGCACCTGGGGCTGCTCGCAAAGCCACGCTCAGGGCTGCCACCACGGCAAGCGAGGGGCTGCTCCAGGGGAGCTGCTCCCCATGCTTCACTTGATCCAACTGCTCTCCTGCCACACAGGGTGGGAGCAGCACTCTGGGTCATAGAATCATAAAGTGGTTTGGGTTGGAAGGGACCTCAAAGCCCATCCAGTCCCACCCCTGCGATGGGCAGGGACACCTCCCACTGGATCAGGGGCTCCAAGCCCCATCCAACCTGGCCTGGAACCCCTCCAGGGATGGGGCAGCCACCCCTGCTTTGGGCAGCCTGTTCCAGGGCCTCCTCACCCTCACAGGAAAATTTCTTCCTAAGATCTCATCTCAATTTCAGCTTTCAACCATCCCCTCATCCTACCACCTCACACCCTTGTAAAAAGTCCCTACCCAGCTTGCCTGGAGCCCCTTTCAGGACTGGAAGTGTCTCTAAGGCCTCCTCAGAGCCTTCTCTTCTCCAGGTCTGCATGACTCATTGCAACTCTTTTCCACGAACCTCAGAGACGACACAAAAATTTTGATGGGAATGGTTGGACTCGATGATCTGGCGAGTCTCTTCCAACCTCGTGATTCTATGATTCTATGAAAAGAGAGCCAAGCCCCGCTAAAGAAGCCACCCAAGGCAGGACAAGCTCTGGCCACACAGAGAGGATCTGAACTCAGCTCCTGGCCACTGAAGGCATCTCAGGTCCTGGGTAACGACCTCTCCCATCACATTAAGGCACTAATCAGCTTCAAGTGCTGATTTCACATGACTTCTGGAGGCAGGCGGGCTCCCTGGCAGGAACAGGGACGTGGACTCCTCCAGACCTCCCTCGCTCTTCATCAGAGTTACTGTTTTGGGTAATGATGAAGCAGGGGAATTGATTTGAAGCCTAATGAATAATCAGCCACCATCAATAATTGTAATCACTAATCTGGTGCAATTAGAGGCAATTATAATAAATGCAATTTCCTCCTGAGCTGCTAACGAACTGCAAAAATATGAATTGACTTGAACTGGCTGCCTGTGATTTATGCAGTCACAAGATCAAGGATCCATTATGCCAACAAAGGCTCTAAAAGGGACAGATGAGTTGAGTTGTCCCCCTTCTCCATCCCACCCTCGCAGCAAAAGCCACCAAACTTGACAAGGAATCCTGAAGCAGCAGCATAAAAAGGACGACAACCCCTCCATGCCGCTCAGCGCTCCAACGTACATAGAATTCCCACCTTGGATCTCGCAAACCAGGGATTATGAGAGCCAGGAGAGGTGCCACGCGCCACGTCCTTGTGCGTGGAGACATTGCCACCTATTGGCACGTCCACACGGGCGATGGAGGAGCCACCATCACCTGCAGATCCCGATCAGCAGTTCAAGCAGCGGGTTCTTCTCGTTTTGGAGAAGCGGCAGCCGATTTCACGTTGCCTGTTATCCTTAGGATGCTGTTAAAGGCGCTGTTTCAAAGCACCTTTTAATTTCAAGTGCCCAAGATGACACGCACGGCCTCAATTTAAAAAGGTGATAAGCACGAGCGTGGGATCTTACAAGAGTTTGAGATGAAAAGCCGGCTCGCAAGCACTTTTTCCTCCCAAGCATAACAGAAAGTGGAAGATCTTGAAGAAAAGCACAAACGACTCTGCAAAACAGACGAGCTGAATCCAATGAAAGAGTTGAACTGAAAACGCTGAAAGGAACCATTTCAGGGATTTTAGGCAAGTCCCAACTTCTCCATCAGTTTGGGACCTCGGCAAAACTGGATTTTGCCAATAAAAGGTTCAATTGCCACAAACGTGGTTCCAACGTTAGGTCTCCAGTCTCAAAACATGTTTCACAATACACCAGGAGGAAATAGCTGCCACCAGGCAGGTAGAATCATTGAATTATGAAATCATTAAGGTTGGAAAAGACCTCCCAGCTCATCCAGTCCAACCATCATCCCAAGCCCACTGTGCCTACTCAACCACATCCCAAAGCTCCAGATCTACAGCTTTTTTGAACCCCTCCAGGGATGGTGACTCCACCACCGCCCCCCGGCAGCCTCTGCCAGGGCTTCACCACTCTTTTCATAAAGAAATTTTTCCTTCTATCCAGTCTAAACCTCCGCTGGTGCACGTTGAGGCCATTTCCTCTTGTTCTATCGCTTGCAGCTCGGTTGAAGAAACCAACACCCACTTCACCACAACCTTCTTTTAGGGAGTTGTAGAGGGTGACAGGGTCTCCTCACAGCACCCTTTTCTCCAGGTACACACACACCAAGGTGCTGTATTTCTACAGTCTGTCCATCCCAAGCCCAGAGAGACGTTAAACCAGCCCGATCGGGCACGCAAATAAACCTGCCTTGATGAGCATCCCCCTCTGCTCAATACCAGCTATTATTCTCCTTGGAGTCAATAGCTCCCACTCTCGCATCAGTAAATCTTGATACTCACCTCCACCAAAATCAATAGCTGCCTATTATTGGTCTGTAATTGTTACAAAAAAATTAATCAAGGGTCAATAAAGGAAAGGAGCAAGTCTATTGCGGCGGCACGAGAATTCCAAACACAAAGTATGTCACTGACCAATTATCCAGTACTCTTGACTTCTGCGAATATTTATTAGTTGGGCAACTGCACTGCCTGGAAGAGTCAACCTCGGTTTTGGATGCAAAGCACTGTACGAGGAACAGAACTCCCACCACTGCCCAAACAGCTTGCACAGAATCACAGAATCACAGAATCACAGAATCACCAGGTTGGAAGAGACCCATCGGATCATTGAGTCCAACCATTCCCACCAAGCACTAAACCATGTCCCTCAGCACCTTGTCCACNCCAGCCCCTTCACCAGCTTTGTTGCTCTTCTCTGCACTCACTCCAGAGCCTCAACATCCTTCTTATGGTGAGGGGCCCACAACTGACCCCAGGATTCAAGGAGCAGTCTCACCAGTGCCGAGTCCAGAGGGAGAAGAACCTCCCTGGACCTGCTGGTCACACTGTTTCTGATACAAGCCAAGATGCCATTGCAAGACAGACCCTGCGTAGAAGCAGGTACGAATGGCTCTGGAAATGATCCCTACAATGAGCCCGGGTCCAAAACCAACCACTAAGTGAACTCTAAGAAATTAATAGAGTCATATATTTGTTGAGTCTGGAAAAGACCTCTGAGATCATCCAGTCCAACCATCAACAGACATCACGGTGCCTCCTAAAGCGTGTTCCAAAGCCCCACACCTATATACTTTATGGACATGTGCAGGGATGGAGACTCCACCACTGCCCTGGGCAGCCTCTGCCAGGGCTTCACTACTCTTTCAGTAAAGAATTTTTTCCTAATATCCAACCTAAACCTGCCCTGGAGCAATTTGAGGCTATTCCCTCTCATCCTATCACTTGTTACTTGGGAGAAGAGACCAGCACCCACCTCACCACAACCTCCTTTCAGGTAGTTGCAGAGAGCGATGAGGTCTCCCCTCAGCCTCCTCGTCTCCAGGCTAAACAGCCCCAAGTCCCTCAGCTGCTTCTTACAACACTTGTGCTCCAAATGAGAAGCACAAATTAAGATAAATTAAAAGACAAATGAGATACTCATTCCCTTATGAAACAAAAGTCGGTGATAACTGGTAGAAGCTGGAGACGTGAGTGTGTTTTCGAAATGCAAACCGGGTTTCGGTGCAAAATAACTACTGTGGAGATTATTTGGATCAAATTCTCCTTGAAACAAAAAATAAAAAGGAAAAACAAAATTAGAAGAGAAAGAGATTAAAAAATCCTTTGTAATTTCTACCTGAAGCGGTTCCAGAGGGCTGGGTTGCTCTCTGTTCTTCATTTATTTATGGCTTGCAGTGAAAAAGGAGAGGAAAAATAGCAGGGAAATTACAGCAAGTCTCGATGTCTTTTAAATAAGAAATAATCGTCCTTTCTCGCCTGCATCAGTCCTGGCTGATGATTTCTGAGGAGAGACCTTAATGGACCGTGAAAGTTTCCCCCGGGGCTGACCCCTCCCCACGATGGAGCAGTGGCCCATCGCCCCTTGAAAAAAATCACACTTCCAGTTCTCATACATGTTTGGAGAGACTCTGGCCTGGAGATTTCTCCTGCTTTGTTCTCCTCTCGCCTTCTGGTCTTAAAAAACCAACTTTTCCAAGCTTCCCATAAATCCAGCGTGCGGGGGTCCCCATCAATGCAGGAATGAAAACAGCAGCAGTGAGCGTGCAACGGACCCTCTGCACAGAGCTCACTGCCCTAAAAGCACTTGGTCATACAGGATCACAGAACAACTGGAGCTGGAAGAGACCCACAAGGATCACCGAGTCCAACTCCTGGACCTGCACAGGACACCCCAACACTCACATCGTGGGGCTGAGGGTGTAGGCCAAAGGTTTCTGGAATATTTTTAGGTTTGGTGCCGTGACTGCTTCCCTGGGAGCTGTTCCAGGGTTCCATCACCCTCTGGGGAAAGAACCTTCTCCCAATGTCCAACCCAACCCTCTCCTGGTTCATCTTCCTGCCATTCCCTCAGCTCCAGAGAGAAGTGCTCATGCCTCCTCCTCCTCCTCTTGTGAAGAAGCCGCAGAGCACGACGAGGTCTCCCCTCAGTCTCCTCCAGGCTGAACAGACCAAGGGACGTCAGTCACTTCCCCTCTAAACCCTTCAGCAACTTGGGAATTTCACTAAGCAAGAATCACAGAATCACCGGGTTGGAAGAGACCCATCAGATCATCAAGTCCAACCATTCCCATCAAACACTAACCCATGTCCCTCAGGACCCCGCCTACTCTTGCCTNCAGAGAGAAGAGCTCATGCCTCCTCCTCCTCCTCCTCCTCCTTCTCCTCCTCCTCCTCCTCCTCCTCTTGTGAAGAAGCCGCAGAGCACGACGAGGTCTCCCCTCAGTCTCCTCTTCTCCAGGTTGAACAGACCGAGGGACGTCAGTCGCTTCCTCTCTAAACCCTTCAGCAACTTGGGAATTTCACTAAGCAAGTCAAGGATCCCTTTTGGTTCATCTCTAAAACGCCTCTTCTATCGATGTCTGCTCACCACCCACCCTTCACACACACAGAACCTCCACATTTCCACCAAAGCAGAGCCTGAGTTTGTGTTTCAGGGATTTCTACTCAAACCAGGATCTAAATAAAGCCACGACATAAAGAGAACACGCAGCCACAAAACAATATCCCCCAAACGCCACCTTAACAGATTCTGTTTAATTACTCGGCGACAAACGCTGCCGCCACCCTAAAGCTTCGAGAGCAGCGCAGGCATCTCCAAACCCTCGCATCCTCCGCGGAAATTTCCAATTGCAAAACATTCTTCCCCCCCTGCGGCACAAAACAAGTAATAAATATGGAAATCCATAAAGCCAGAGAAAACAGGGACTCCGCTGCCTTCACGCCAACGAAGCACCGTGCGGCTTTGTAAGGAAATGAGCAGGTTTATTCCTTCGCTGCGCTTTGAGGAGCGCCTCACACGCTCGTGTTCTCGCTGGGAGGGGGCGGATGGCAGGTGGGTGCACAGGGGATGCAGCAAAACAACCTCACACCCCGCAAACCCACCCTCCCGTATTAGTTTGTAGATTCCGAGCTTCATTCACTCTCCCATTCAGCTGCTGCCAGTGATATTTTCCGCCAGCCTCTTCCACAGGCCAGCTGAACCTCAGTTAAAATTACATTCCCTTTGATCACTCATATATTTCTCAATTTGTAATTTCTCCAAGAACCCTGCCATTCCTTCCTGCCAGGGCAGAGACAGCCAAAAAAAAAACCCCACAAAGCTCTTTTTCGGAGCCGTTCCTCAACGTATATCAATGAATCATAAATGGTTTAAGCTGGCTGCTCCAACACCTCCGTGTCCTTCCTGGGCTGAGGACTCAAGAACTGGACGAAGAGCTCCAGGTGAGGTCTCACCAGAGCAGAAGGTCAGAATCCCTTCCCTCACCTGCTGGTCCCACTGCTCTGGAAGCAGCCCAGGAGGTGGGAAGTCCTGCTTCCCCATATATATGGAAGAGAAAATAATTTTATTTGCTTGAGCCCCTATGGAAGGAGCCCACAATTCAATTTATTTCATGCGGTTCCAAATAAATATGAAAACGCTGCCAAGTCTGACCAGATAAATCTTCACGGGCTCCAGCATCCTTATCATCTACCAGGAGAAATGAATGGGGGAACGACGCTAAGGGCAGCAGCCTGCTGGGTCGGCAGCTTCACTCCAGATTTGGAAGACCAGAAGGTTTCTCTAAAAGTTAGTGGGGTTCAGACTCAGAATTGCATGGGGGGAAAAAAAAAATGGGAATTAGATCTCTGAAATTATCTAGGTCCTTCGGGAAGCATCGTCCTCGTGTAGAGAGGCACACGGTTCCAAATGCCAAAAGCTCGACATGGGTGTAAATTACTGCGGCTTCATCGACTTCAGGATCCAGCCAGAGGGGCTTTATTTCCAGCCAGCCTGAGATTTTTGCAGCTTTGTGGTTCGGTCTAATTAGCATCTGGGAGGAATTAAAGGGGTCTTGGGGGAGAAAAGCGAGATCTGAAGTTTAAATAACAATTTCGTTTCAGTACAATTAAAAATAAGCTGCTCTGTGATTACGGGGGCGGCTGCTTACGTGGAGAGGAGGGGAAGGTGGTTCGAGGTGCGTTTGTGTAAATGGGAGCTCAGAGAGGAGGAGATGAAGATAGCGATGAACAAGGAAAGGGCAGGAGGCTGAGTAAAAGACCAAACCCGATCCTTGAGCTACTAGGAATGAAGCCGGGTTGCATGAATAAGTAGTTTCCCTCAGAACTCAGCAACGCAAGCGTTCGCTGCTTCCAAGGATCCCTGGAGGATCGTTGTCATCGTCTGTATGCAAATTTGGACAGATCCAGGCTCCAGCTCCTCAGAAAAAAGAAACCCAACTCCAGAACCTACTCGAGAAAATCAAATATTGTGCGGGTTGGGTGCCAAGAGTATCTTGAAACTGATTGGTATCAACGGCCATCTATGAATCCCAGGCAATTTCTCTAATTGTTTTATTTTCGCTCCTCTGATTGCATCTCGCAATATGGAATCTGAAGGCAGGCAAAACTGAAGCAAACAGAAATTGTCGCCTGCAAATGAAGCGCTCCCGTTGCCCAAAGGAAACTCGAAACCGCTTCAAGGTTTTGTAATACAGCCAAATTGGTACAAACACTAAGGGAATCGAGGGGGTTAGCCTGGCTTTGGATGGGGTGAGGATTTGAGGTTTTATATATATATTTGTGTGTGTGTAGATATATATGGACACAGACCAATTAGAGCGAGTCCAGAGGAGGCCACGGAGATGATCCGAGGGCTGGAAAACCTCTCATATGGGGCCAGGCTGAGAGATCTGGGGTTCAGCCTGGAGAAGAAANTCCCTGCCCTTGGCAGGAGTGGGACTGGATGGGCTTGGAGGTCTATGATTTTATAACTTGCGCTTTGCTTTATCATCTCAGATGTGGTTGAGAGTTTTTGCTACTGAATTATATTGTTGTTGGGGCGTTGTGGTTGGTTTTTTTTTCTTTAAATACCCGTCATGGTAGGTTGTAGCATCCCAGCAACTGACTTGATAACCCGTAGGATATAAAAGGGAATGTGAAAAGTGGCGAGAAAACACTGTTTTTCCTCTCCTCCCCATCACGGTTCAGCAGCAGATATAACCCGTAACAAATTGATTTGTCAAAAGGAAAGAGACAGCACACAGTATTAAGAAATTATGAATTATTAGAGAGCTTTAAAAGGGGAAAAATTGATACCTATAAATCACGGAGGAAACACAGCGCTAGGGCTGGATGCTGAAGCCTTTGGGATTTGTGACGCGTTTGCATAATGTGGGTCCTGCAGAGCTGTGTCTGGGGCTAAAAACCCCCAGTAAGAACAGGCCAGTCTCCATTTTTAAGCCCTATTTGTAGACTGAACCCTCAAGAGGGATGTTCCAGCGTCGTCTTCCCCTCCTGCTCGTGACAAATCAAACCCATTCGCCATTTGTTCACCTCCTCTCCAAACGGCGCGATTCTCTCATCTGCTCAGCCTTGCAGGAAGCTCGTTAAACAACGCGTTGGAAGTGCCTGGAATATAATGAACCGGGGCTGGAGGCAGCAGGCAGACAGGGCTGGGCGCCCCTGGGGTCTGTGCCCAGCTGAGAGGCTCAGGCTGCCCCAAAATTCCACATCTGGAAGCAGCCGCCTCCTGCTCCGAGCAGCACAGAGCGGTTCATATCCCTGGGCAAGCGAGTTTGCTTATTCCTCTGCCTCCTGCTGGTAGAGAGCAGCTTGTTTGGAGGAAAATAATAATAATAGAAAGAAGGCTGAGGAATGCGAGGGAGCAGGATGAAGCCCAAGGGAGCTGGGGCAGTGCAAGAGAGAGAACAGCCTGCCCTCCACCGCTGAGAGCCTGAGCACAGTGCAAGCAAGCTTTGATGGGTGGATGAGTTCACTATTTGATAGGAATGGTTGGACTCAATGATCTGATGGGTCTTTTCCAACCTGGTGATTCTATGATTCAAGCTGCCCGTTCCCAGGAAACCACCTTGTCTCGGGAGCTCTTTAGCCACAGTGACACGGAGGGAGGACACCCCAGGGGATGCTGGTCCCCGCTCACGGCACCATCCCACCACAGTCCGACACACCATGGCCACGCAGCCCCTCCTGCTACCCAGCCAGGTGCCCAGCCCCGCGCAGAGACACGAGATTTTTAACCCACTTCATTCACACGACGTTAACCCCACCGCCGCAGTTCCCGGGAGAAAGAGGAGTTTAGCCTAATATGTATTTAAAGATTGAACGCGTGCATCCATTTCCAACTATCTGCCACCCAGACACATGGCTAAGCCACTTCCAGACATTTTACCAATTATCCCAGGGTCTTTGCACAGTCCATTACCCCGTAGATGTTACTAAGTGCTGCATAAACAACCCTCTCCGCTGCGTGGCTGACACTTAAGCGGACAAGTGTGAGCGTATTCCAGCAGGACAGCAAATGGAGCCGTAACAGTCACAGCAGAGAGCTCCCCCCACTGCGAAAGCCATTATCGCCGGCACATCTGTGCCGCTTGCCCACCCAGGAATCACCTGGAAGAGCCACATCAGCAGAAAACTCCTACCCTCCGCGCTCCTCAAGTCCTGCCCCCACCGCAGCAAGAGAAATTTGGGGCTTGCAGGAGGAGGCGGTTGACCCCCGGGATGCCAGGGATGGAGTGTGAGAGAGGACATCGTGCAGACCACATGCATCACGTGGAAAGCACATTCTGCATGTCTCTACACCATAATTAGAGCATGTTACCCACACACATGTGAAAGAATTTCACAGGCCTTATGAGGAGCGGCTGAGAGAGCTGGGGGGGTTTAGCCTGGAGAAGAGGAGGCTGAGGGGAGACCTCATTGCTCTCTACAAATACCTGAGAGGAGGTTGTGGAGAGGAGGGAGCTGGGCTCTTCTGCCAAGGGACAGGGGACAGGATGAGGGGGAATGGCCTCAAGCTCCGCCAGGGGAGGTTTAGGCTAGAGATTAGGAGGAAGTTTTTTACAGAAAGGGTCACTGGGCATTGGAATATGCTGCCCAGGGAGGTGGTTGATTCGCCTTCCCTGGGGGTGCTTAAGGCCTGAGTAGACGAGGTCCTGAGGGACANGTGATTCTGTGATTCTGTGATTCTGTAATTTGTCCACATGGAGGCTGGAGGTGAGCAAAGCTATAGCAGGATTGGGAAGCAAGAGGAAAGCCTTGCGAGGCATCCAACGGGTCAATTTTCATGGAATCATAAAATCACCAGGTTGGAAAAGACCCACCGGATCATCGAGTCCAACCATCCCAATCAATTTTGCCACATTCAGACCAAAAACAGGGTCCTGCCCATCACAGCAGCTCCAGGGGGTTGTGCACAGGGAGTTTCTTTGCAAGGAGAAGGTAGAGGACGCAGGGAACACCCAGACTGGTTGGCCCCGATGTGGAGGGTGAGGGACGCACCCCAGGACAGCCTGCCACCCTCAAACATTTTCCACAGCCCCATCCAAGCCAACACACCCAAACTGATAGGAATGGTTGGACTCGGTGATCCAGTTGGTCTCTTCCAACCTGGTTATTCTATGATTCCCCAGCTCGGGGAAGTGTGGCACAGCCAGACCGAGAACCCTAATCCTCAGTCTCCTTAATGCAACAACCCTGCGGGAATCCCTGGAGCCCCAGTCTCCACCTGCTCTGCTCAGAGACACTGGAAGAAATTATCTTCTGAACTGGGACCAGTCCAACCTAACTCTCTGGAAGCTGGGAAGGGCTTTGAGCTGTCCCGACAGCCCCACGAGCACCTGCCCATCACTCTGACCACGCCACCGGCTCCAAATGTCACCATGTGCTTCGCCCCTTCCCTTCCCCTCCTCTCTATTGTTTTTAAAAGCAGCCAGACTGTTAATTAAAAAGGCAGAAATCAATTGCCCTCATCTCCCCATCAGAAGCTCCTCTGCACACAAGGATTAAAGCCTGCTTCTACTTTAAGTCAATTAGAGATAAGGGGAAGCTGACATTTCTACAACCCGCCTTATCAAACTGCTTGAAAACTGCTCAGATTAAAATGTAAAAAAGATTATTTCTTCAGCTCTCTCTGCCTCTCTCCTTTTTCTATTCTTTAATTATTCATAAGAAACCAAACAATCGGTTGTGGATAGCCCGAGATAGCCCTGCTCCACCACGGGATTATTAGTAACTTGCAGTTCCACCCAGGAGCTTGGCATGAGCATCCTGCAGGGACACTGTGACCCCCCCAGCACACCCCAAACTGGGGGCTGGAGGCACAGAGACTTCACGATCGCAGGGAACCGGTGGCTGCCCCATCCCTGGAGGGGTTCAAGGACAGGCTGGATGGGGCTTGGAGCCCCTGATCCAGTGGGAGGTGTCCCTGCCCGTGGCAGGGGTGGGACTGGGTGGGCTTTGAGGTCCCTTCCAACTCAAACCACTCCAGGATTCTATGACTACAAAAGTAGCCCTAGAAAAAAAAAAGCAGATCCTCCAAAGGGTCAAATTCCTGTTTTGGAGCAGATTCCAGTGACACTCTGCTGCCTAATTAGCCACAGGGAGGAGGAATCTGGGCTGCAAACCTCGAGACCCCATGTCAATTGCCAACCAGGGACTAAGTATGAAGCTACAATGGGGTCTGAATGATAAATACAGCTGGGGATGGGGACAGGGACAATGCTGGCACGGCGTGGGCTTTATCAGCAGTGCCTGGGAGCCTCTGTCTCACACCTGAGTCTAAAGAGTGAGAATGTCATCCCTGCTTTGGGATTTACCTCCCAGCTAATGGGAATGGGAGAAAATAGGGTGACAGCTGGACAAATAACTCCACATCGAGTTAGCTCTTTGATGGGAAGAAGATACCTGATGACGTTTGCTCAGGGAGATTGTTTAGTGGTTGATAGAAACGGTTGGACTCGATGATCCTGGAGGTCTTTTCCCACCTAGTGATTCTGTGAGATGAGAACTGTGGCATCTCTCCCATCCATCCCCCACCCACCTATCTGTATTCTCCTCTAAACGCAGGTTGAAGAGAGGAGAGGCTGTATTAAAGTTTCATATCAAAAATGTTTGGGGATCTCTCGGAAACACACGAAGACGTTCGAAGCAAACTGCAACAGCAACAGAGGGATCACCCTGATGGTGTTTTTTACATAGAAGAAGAAAATAAAACATCTTATTTCAGAAGCAGCTACGGGAGGCGGAAAGCTCCGTATTCCCCTAAGCGGCGCCGAGACTACGATTTCAATGTCACATACAACATCAGAGTTGCTCCTCGGGCTGGCCCATACCCCCACCACCTCTCAAACTGCCCCCAAGAGACCATCCAAATCCTCATTGTCCCCAGCAGATGGAGCAGGAGGTGGGAGCGAGGAGATCAATGCTCCGCTCGTCTCTCTATCCATGCCTCAGTTTACTTATCTACAGAGGAGACATAATCCTCACCCGTAGCATAAGGATTTCATTAACTTAAACCTTTAAAGATTTATAAAGCACTTGTGAGAGCTCCCACACAGGAAATATTCCAATGTCACCGAAAACGTCAACTATAACTTATTAAATCTCTCTCTCTCTCTTAAAAAAATAATAATAGGAGATTATGTCCCAGGAGGAAGTTTTCCCACCAGGCTTCTCTATTCTTATAAAAACGATCTAGCGTCGCTTAATGGCTCATAAATTCCATCTCACATTAAGGAGATATTAAACATGTATTTATAAAGGTTTAAACAGATCGGTTCGCTTAATTTTCGGTTCCCCTTTAGGCAAAAAAAAAGAGAGCACATTTCTATGGTGAGAAAGTCCTGCTCTGGCTAGCGGAGGAAGATCTGCATCAGAGCAGCCCCTGCGACCCCGTGCGTGAGGGACCGGGGGGATGGATGGAGATTTTTCCTGAGGGCACGCGAGGTCCAGGCTCAGCAGCACTTTATGGCCCTCCAGGACGGCGCCAGCAGCCAAGTTCATCATGCAGAAATATGAGATCCTGCACTTAAAGCGGGTCAGAAGGACTTAAAAGTTAAGCGTAGGATATAATTCTCCCATCTACTTTAAAAAGGGTATAAAACCGGTTCAATTCCCCATTCAGCTGTACGGACCAGCTCTCTGACAAATTGCTTGTCCGTCCACCAAATTAAGGGTATTATTCTTCATTGCTTAATTATTTTTAGTGGGTTTTTTAAAACCCAAGTCTTGGGGCAATCCATTTTAACAGCCTATTCCAGCATTAAGTGGTGAAACCGCACTAATAGTGAAACCTGGAAAGGAGAAACTCTCTCCAAAGAGCAGCTGGGCAACCATCCGCTGCCTGAAATACACACGTAGAGTCACTGAAACAGAATCATGGGATGGTTTGGGTTGGAAGGGACCTCAAAGCCCAGCCAGTCCCACCCCTGCCACGGGCAGGGACACCTCCCACTGGATCAGGGGCTCCAAGCCACATCCAACCTGGCCTTGAACCCCTCCGGGGATGGGGCAGCCACAATCTCATGGTCAGATTAATTCTGGCCTTTCGTGAGGTTTAGAAACAGCACTTGAATGCCTTTACCTGAAAAAAAACAGCTTAAAAATAGGGGGGATTTCAACCAGAGCTGCTCCTGAGCCAGGCGCTGTATTTTGGGACCACTGGTGTGACTTTTAGAAGACATAAATTTGTGTAGGACTGATGGACAAGTTTTCCCTGTTTGTCTTAAGCCATAAAAAGGCTGGGCTTGCTGAGAAAATCAAGGCTTTAATGCTCAGGAAAGAGCAGAGAAGGACACCGTGAACCAGGAAAAAAGCAAATTTTGAAGGGAAAGGGGATTTGGATGAGCACTGTTCCCCCATCCAGGTCTCCTCATTGAGTGACAAGCAGGGTCAGACCCCAGAGAGCAATCTGAGATTTTACCATCCCACCTACACCCTCCACAAAGCAGCTCCTGAGCTGAATCCCCGCACGCAGACGGCAGGAAGCTTTCCAATGAAGCCGGTCTGCTGGGGAGCAATTAGAGCAGAAGGACATGGAGAAGTGAAATGAATTGCTCGGTCATCTTCCCCACAGCACGCTTGGGGACAAAGCTGTCCCAGCCTCGTCCCTGCTGCATCTTGAAAGGTGATTATCATTGGCAGGATCAGAGCGGGAAACAAAGAATTAAATGACAAGCCCTGGGACAAGCGGTGACATTGAGAAGGTGACCTCCAGCCGCAAGTTGTGCGGGAGCCTTAGCCTCCTCGTTCCAACTAAAACTTATCAAAGAATGATTTGGGTTGAAAGAGATATTAAAGCTCAAATAGTTCCACCCCCTGCGATGGGCAGGGACACCTCTCGCTGGATCAGGGGCTCCAAGCCCCATCCAACCTGGCCTTGAACCCCTCCAGGGATGGGGCAGTCACCACTGCTCTGGGCAACCAGGTCCTCCGCACCCTCATAACAAACCATTTCTTTCTAAAATCTCCTCTCAATCTCCCCTTCAGGTGCTGGAAGCTGCTCTAAGTTCTCCCCTTTGAGCCTTCTCTTCTCCAGCCTGAACAACCCCAACTCTCCCATCCTGTCTTCACACGGGAGGTGCTCGGGCCCTTGGAGCATCTCAGTGACCTCCTCTGGACCCTTTCTAAAAGTTCCACGTCCTTTTGTTGGGGATTCCAGAACTGGACAAAGAGCTCTAGGTGGGTTCCAAGCACTGAACCAAACACCAAGACCGAACCCAGAGCTGTATTCACTCGAATAAAACAAGCACGACAGACCAAGCAGGCGTCCTCGCACAACCCAGCAATTTGGCTGCAGCACAATGAGGAACCCTCCAGCCAGTTTTCTATACCTAATCCACTGGCTGCTTCTAAAACGTACAGAAAAAAAGGCTTTTAAAATAAAAAGAAAAAAAGAAAAACAACTCCATTATTATCGTATAAAGCAATCTATGCAGATAATATTTCTCAAATGCTCTGCGCCTTCAGTCGAAAATTCCTAGGTTTGACAAAGATTGAATATTACTGTCTAGATGAGCATGATACAATAGGGTGAAACCAGACATCTTTATTCCCTAGGGAAAAAAAAAAAAAACAAAACACGTAAATCCTCTTTTATAGGAAATTCCGAGACCTTTAAATCTGGGGCAACACCCCCATCCCTTTACTTTTG
>WAAB01008190.1:0-39216 GCA_013389865.1 Piaya cayana
GGCATGGTTTAGTGTTTGATATGTTGGACTCAGTGTTTGATATGTTGGACTTGATGGTTGGACTCAGTGATCTGGTGGGTCTCTTCCAACCTGGTGATTCTGTGATTATATGATTCATAGACCACTTCCGATATTGAGTCTACCAGTCATCCACTGCCCTCAAGTAAGATGTGAATTAAGTTACAGAATGCATTCACCATTTTGAAGCTGGTGAGTGTGTAGATAAGAACAGCTAATCTTGTACATCTTACTATTTGGAAATAAAAGATATATTAGCATATCTAATTATTTATTTTTAAAAAGTTGTTTCTGCATTCTACTTTGAAGACTCACTTCTACGTTTTGACTGGAAGCACAGGGCAAGTGGTAACACAGAGTTGCCACCAGAAATAAATTAATTAGAGACAGATACTCTGAAAGTGGGAGGCTTTTGGGTTCTGAAGTTCTTGAGGAAATTAAGATCCTTTCAGTAAAGCAGATATTAGCTCTTGCTTCTTTATCAAAACCTTGCATACTATCAGGTAATTTTGCATTGAAGGCAAAAGAAAACTCCCACTTATTCCAAGTCTTAAAGATTAAACACCAAATAATGAAAGACTCCCTGTTGCCCTGGGCAAGATTAAACAAATGACCCAAAAAGAAATTTGTATGGAATTTAAGCTCTAAAACTGAAATCTTGAAAACCTACCTTATCTCTACTTACCTTGAAGAAACCTAATGTTGGACATCATTAATATTCAGCAAACATTTACCCTTAATTAGATTGCAGACACTGAGCATCTTCTTCAGTTGCACCTGTCATTCAGGGAAATGAATCTTCCCAGAGTATGTGATGGGAGAAAAACCTCCCAGGGAAGAGGACTTCCCCAGTGCAATTAAGAAAAATTTTAAGTTTGTTAACTTCTCTTTCCAAAATTTCATGGTCAATATTTGTATAAGCTTCACAATTTGTTGATTTTCAATCTGAAATAATTGGGTTTTTTTGTTAAAAGTTGAAAGAAACATTAGGTGAGTGAAAGGTTACATACAAAAATGAAATTCCGATATGCCTTTTTCCATTGAATAAAGTATTTCAGCCTGACTTGATCTGGGCTTTTTGTTACTTAGTTCACCTGAGAACTGAAAATATCAGTTTTATTTTTCCAACATGGAAGTTTTCTCAATGTTCTAATCCATTAGAAAAATTTGAAAAACTCATTCTAAAACTCATTGAGGGAATGGCCTCAAGCTCTGCCAGGTCAGATTTAGGCTTGACATTAGGAAAAAATTTTTCACACAAAAGGTCATTGGGCACTGGAACACGCTACCCAGGGAGGTGGTTGATTCACCTTCCCTGGAGGTGTTTAAGGGATGGGTGGATGAGGTACTAAGGGACATGATTTAGTGTTTGATAGGAATGGTTGGACTCAATGGTCCAGTGGGTCCCTCCCAACCTGGTTATTCTATGCTTCTATGATTCCTTTTTAAGTTTTTATCAAATAACAAACCGAATGTGTTATATTCACTGTTTTTCTTTTTTCCCCACCTTTCCACCTGTATTTTTATTATCTTTTACATGTTTTGAATATAAATATTTCTAATATGCTAGACAAGCTAGTTACTTACAGTCTTACAAGCTCAGATGATTCACCAATATGTGTATAAAGAAGAGCATAATTTATATAGTATTAATGCATCATCTACTGATGAAGAGAGTAATAACACCACCCAGGCAACTAGTGTGAAGTAATATTTCAAAATCTTGTCTGTGTATCAGCTGCTAATATACACCAGACAGATCTACATTAGCAGAAGGCTCATAAATTCAAAGAGTACTCAAATTAACTATCAAGATGGTGGAATACTGGCAATATCCTTGGGGCATGTTTACACTCCATAGAAGCCTTTGTGAGTAAAACAGTTCATTAAAGACAAATTCTGTCCTAAGTCAGAGGCTCTAACTCAGGAAAGATAATGCCAGATGGATGTGGCTTGTCAGATGAACCTAGTTCTAGCTTTAACAAGCTGTGTATCCATCTTATCAGTTCTTCAACAAACAAGCTGAGTGGAGACAGGAAACCAAGCCAAGTACAGCTGGCTAACATTTGTGTAATTGTGTGTAATTGCTTGGTTTCTTCCCATACACTTTCCAAATCTAGCAACTATACTGTTGAATTTGCCCTTTAGTAGCTTACAGTTTATTTTGCTTCCCATCAACATCTTTTTTATGTTCTGAATGACTTAATTGAAGGTCAAACATGTACCTGTGGCCGATGTCTCTCTCACAGGTTCTGGTACCCAGTGTCAAGGCCTCATTCTACTAAGCTACAAGGGTTTGATACAGGGTGATGACCATGAGTCTTAAATGGTAGAGAGGAAATTCCCTTTATTGAATGTTGGATTCTATGGCCTGCAGCAAGAAACCGGTAAAAAAAGCTAAGTTTTCATATTTGAATATCAATTTGTGGCACTCATACAGCCACCTTTTTATTCTAGAATACATTTGGTTGTGGAGATACCACGCCTCTATTTAGCCCTGAAGGAAAGGACTAACTTCCCAGACCAACAAAATGAGCTGTGCTGAGCACTACCTGATAGTCTTGTTCTGAGTATTATCCACATCTGAGGAATAGTTAGGTATCAATTCTGACCTGATTCCATGTAGCATTGATTAACTCCATCCAGTTTCTCTGCTCAGAAGTCTGTCTGGTTTGCATTCTCTCTTAACATCTCCCCAGGAACTTCTTTGGTAACTCAGTCACTTGAGATTTCACTCCTGGGTAGAAGAAACCCAAACATTATGGGTAGCAACACTCATCACCAAAATACCTGAATCTTTCTTTGACCTTTTCCTTTTTTTAATTTTAATGTGCAATAACTATCTTTCTCAGAAAAAGGGAGCAGGAGGTTGGTTGCTGCTGAGAAGCAAATTTTCATGGTGTTCTTTGGAAAGTTAAGGGAGACCAAATGCTATTGCCCTGCTAGATGCTAGAAGAGTAGCAGAACATGCATGCACATCCAATCTGGTTTGATCTTTTTCTCAACAATAATTTATTGGTTTTTTGTTCCAGTTATTTATCGAACTGCATAGGTGCAAGGCAAAACCTCCCCCTTTAAGTTTTACTCTGAATCTACAGAAATGGTATTTGGTCTTTGTACTTTTTCACTGTATTTGTTAGCACTTTTGCTTTCCTTCGCTTCTCAGCCAGTAACTTCACTAAAATCAAGGTATTGTAAACTGAGGACAGCAGATTCCTGCTGTTTTGGAAATGGTTAGTATAAGAAGGGGATGCACACTTTATGCAAAAAAAACCCCAACAAACTGATTTGGCTAACAACTGTGGAATAAACCAAGTAGAATTATTGCCATTTAAATTTTATATCCTTCTGGAACAACCATTTAATGCAGAAGCTGCTTCAGACATAGGGACTATTGTTTAGTTAAAATAATAATGGGAAAAGTGAGAGTAAAATTAATTCTTAGGAACAGAGTGCATATTATTGTGGTCACTGCACTGATAAATATTACTCTGGTTAAGAATTTCTCAAGTAGACCTCGGCAAAATAAACTGCAATAGATTTAAAGAAAAATGTAGATATGGAAAAAAAAAAGTTAAAAAGGTATTTCACAGATAAGTGCCCCATTAGAACACAAAATGAATGTATTGGCACCAGAAACTTACATGAAAACACAGGGCAGCTGTGTCCTGATTTATTCAAGAGCTGTCATTCTCCATACTTTTTTCTTACTTTCTTTATACATCTTTCTTTCCTGAAAGGAAGGTCTCACCCAACTTCAACCAAGCTATTTCAGAGTAACATTAAAGCTCTGACTTAGGCTGACAAACGACCTCCCTGTGGGTATCTCTTTCTCTGCACAAAACTGGCCATTGAAAAATATTGTAATCAGACGCGGTGGTGATTTTATTGGAACAAACTTATTCATTCCTGTGGGCTGTTAAGCAAGTTTCTGTATGAACCATTTATCAAAAAATCAATGGGAGACTTTTGAATATAATTTTTCCTGAAAACGTATAGAAGTACCTAAGCTTCATAAAAGTATTGATGTGTGTCCCTGTGTGTGTGGGTGAGTGAAATGAAACTGTGTCAAGACAACGAAAAATGATAAGGAGACCAGAAGTTTTCTCAGATGAGGTCCCACTGTGGCAAGGAAATCCCCAAAAGCTTTACATCAAGTAGGAACACTGTGGACTTTTCCCAAATCAATGGAATAAAATGACTTCTAGAAATGTGAAATGTCAGATATCTGGTGGTAACAAAAAATGAATAATACTACAAAAGAGTTTCTAAAACTCAGATGGTATCCAGTGAGTTCTCTGACTTTTGCATCTGATAGACCACTGTCAAGAAAAGGGATGCAGACCTCTGTTCTGCTGTGTTACGCTTACTCCAATTCCAGAAATGAGGGGGAAAAAAAATGTGTGTGTTTGTGTGTGTGTGTGTGTGTATATATATATTTGTATTTACCAGGGCAGTGTCACCACATTTATAATGTGCATAAAGCAGGAAGGTCACTTTAAATATATGTCTATGGACAGCCAGATATGCTCAGAAAGAAAGGAGAACTCATCACATTCCCTTCTAATTGTACAAGGTGTATAGTGTAAGACCATCTCATTATGAAGCTTGTGTTAATGTTTCAAAGAGAAAATCGTAGAATCATAGAAGAACCAGATTGGAAGAGACCCACCAGATCGTGAAGTCCAACCATTCCCACCAATCTCTAAACCATGCCCCTCAGTACCTCATCCACTCACACCTTAAACACCTCCAGGGAAGGCAAGTCAACCACCTCCCTGGGCAGAGCACCCTATTGCCTAATTAGCAGTGGAGAAATACGTGTCCCAATATTTTCACCTTACATACTGAATTCTTTTCCATCCATAGCTGATAAATGATCACAGACATTTCATTTGGTTTGACAGCTGAGAACTGTGAAACATGGTGTGTCAATAAGAGATGGAACATTTCTGAAATTAAATAGATTTAAATCTGCTTAAAACACTGGAGAACTTTAAAAGTACTCTGATGTCAATAATATTTTTTTAAGTTCTGGCTATAATATATGAATGAGGATGAGATAGACAGATGGAGAAAAGGACTATTGTAATAGCTAACTAAAATTATAAGACATGAAGATAGGTTAAAATAGCACAAAGAAATAATGTTTGGAAATAAAGGTGACAAAATCAAAAAGCATTATTTGTGGTCTAACTGTAATAAAAAACAACAGAATAAAGCCATTTGTTTCAGAATGGCACTGATAAATAGACAAGGAAACACACAAGAACATTAAAAAAGAAAAGAAAGTTAATGAGGTCTTCAGGAAGCATTTTGTATGCAAAGAATCTAAATGCTGCAGCCTCCATTCAAGACAAAATTGCAAGACAAAATCTGTGTGGTAATTCAAGAAAGAGATATGTAAAATGTCATGCTGACTACTAGCTAGATGTATGACATAACATTTACAGATTACAGTATATAGAGTAGAGACGTGGAATAAATATGCATTCTAAAACTTAATCACCTTCTAACATGGAAAAACTACAAAGTGATTCTCCAGAGTCCAAATATGTAGCCTGCAAAATTTTCTTTCTTTTTTTTTTTTTTGTGGAAGTTTAAGCATAGTAAGTGGAAATTGGAGTATTCAAATCCATCAGAGACCCCAAAAATATAGTTTTAGCTGAGTAAATTATTCCCATGTTCAAGCTGCCAGAAGCAATTTAGTCTGTTTATACAGAAACAAAATCACAAGATTAAATCAATATATTTTTTCCATGTTTGTGGAGCAAAGATAATTGATTAGAAAAGCAGCTCACGACAATAACAATGTAACAATCAGTAGCTGGCATCATCTCTCTATCTTTGAAATGAACACCAGTTTATAATCTCACTTACTTACCTTTTAATTACCTTGGTTTTTAGCCAGAGAGTGGAAGGCTAGCTCATTAACCTTCTTTATCTTTCAAGAAGGTGTTTTTTCCTTAATGTTTATGGTTTTTCAGACTTGCAGTTATTACCATAGGCTGCAGAGGTATTTATTAGCAAAGCTGGTCAACTGCAAGTTCCATTTCATTGCATAATGTATTCACCAATCTATTCTTCATGACTCAAATACATATGCCAGTCTTATCAGTAAACAGAAATTTCATAGAATATTTTTCCTGTTTCTACATGTGAAGCACTGTTTTTTTGCAAATGCTAAAACCATTCTGTAGATTGTTTTGTTGATGGCAAATGATTAAGAAAAGATCTTATGAGAAATGGTATAAAACACTGATTTAAAAGCAAGAAATTCCATTTGTAATAAGCCTTTCTCTTACTCATGAGTAATGACTCCTACTTAGTGCATTGTTAATGCCTTACTAAGGCAGATGCATCAACAAGCCAGGAAAAAAAAAAAAAGAGAAATAGATTTCCTGAAACATGGTAGGATTTTTCGAAGTCAGCACTACAGACCTGGATAAAGACAAAGAAACTAAATTCAAGAAGAATCATCAGAAAGCAATAATTCTCTTGCTATTAGGATGTTTTGTTTACTTTTCTTTAAGAACTTAGAAAAAGAAGAGAACCTTGAAAAACTTAAGACATCATTACATCTTTCTACAACTTGAAGATAATGTTATAGGTGTGAAAAATATCAAAGAATTGGAATTAGAATTTGCTTTGTCCTTTGTCACCCCTTAAAAAGAAAAATGCATAGTCATTTATGGGGGGCTATAGAGGATTTTGACTGCATCCAGTTTTGTGAGAAGCACAAGAGAACAATTCTGTGCTTCAAAGCAAGCTTTAAGAGTGATAATAGATTAAAGCTGTCTGTGTCTAATCAGTTGTTTAAATATAAGTAATCATCTATTTGCCCAGTCCAACACCTATATTTGAGGGGCCTAATTCTTACAAAGTATGAAAGGTCACTTCCTTCTCAGATTACTGGTTTTTATGTTCTTGCAACTCATACAAATGGACTGTAAGTAAAGCTCACTAGTTTACCCCTTCTACACCTTAAATAGTGGCCACACAAAGGAATATGTAAATTACATGTTCATAAAATTATAATATCATATTTTAAGGTACAAGCAGGGGCAAATGCCCAGAATGCAGGAACTAAGGTATGTAGCATAAATGTTAATTGCAAAGTTATTATGCATGAGGGCAGAATGATATTTCATAATTCAACTGACATAAGGCCATGACAGCAGTTTTGCGTCAGCCTCTCTTTTACACCTATCTGCACTTTTTACACTGTCCCTCTGCCACACCTGCACATCTGCTTGCTCATCTGAGAAAGTCTGGAATTTGGGTAAGGGTTCTCTGTTGGTCTATTACCTGCAACATTCTTCCATTTTTGTCATACGCTTTCCAAAGAAAATACAGAAAGGCTGGCATTTCCTACAACTGAGTCTTCAGTGGAATCTGCAAGAGTTTGAGGGGTAGTCCACCAGTGATGACAACAACCTGAGTATAAATAGGCAACAAGAGCTGCCAGGGTAAGATTCAAAGACAAATTCCTAAATATCTGGAGGCCTTATTGCTCCTCAAATATTATCATTAGTGATAATGTTATCATTACACAGGCTTATGCTGGTGAAACTACAGAGACTGTCAGCAGGGTTAACATATGAGGCAATATCAAAGCCTGAGCTCCTCAGAAGAATATGCCTAATACCCTTATGTTTAGGCTCAATATTCTCTTACCATTGAAGCTACTGTGATGAAATTTGCCATTTTTCATCATCACAGCACCATATGTAATCACATATCAGTGATTAAAATACATTGCTCTTTGCAGCAGGAGAGAACCTGTGGCAATACCTATCACAATGCTAGCTTCCTCCCAGAACTCTGACACTAGAAATTATTATGGAAGAATCAGTAATAATGACAACATATTCTGTATCCTTTCTCAAAGCACATCAAAATCACAGCAAATTCTCACACATGCTTTCTTTCTCCCTTATCTTAGCTATTTCCTTCCACAACCTTCCAGGAAGAAATTCAGCCTAGAAGAGGACACTGAAATCACACATGCCAAATAGTGGTTAACTACCATAAGTCCAGTGGCATGGAAATTAAATAAGTTTACCTAATCTCTGTGTATTAGAATAGACGTCATGTCTTGAACTCCCTTTCAGCCTTTTTTAGACCTGAAATTACACGTTGTAAATTTAGAGAAATTAAAGGTAGAGAAAAATGTTCTGGCAAACCAGTATTTTAGTCATGGCTCCATTGGTTCAGGACAAGCCCTGGCAGCTGATAAGTCTTATGGTGTTGAATTTTAACCTCTAAACCCATATGTGGTTTCAAAGGCACTAAGGCAAGAAACTATGTCCTTCTCTCTTGCACTCCACAGCTGTAATTTGTATCAATGGGGATGGTTCAAAATACATGAAAAGGAGCTATGGTCTGTCTCTTACTAGATAGTAAGATCTCCAGATAGCTCTAATATCTTAATGTTTCAGGTAAGATGCCAGGTCCGCCTATTTTGCCATTCACTGGGGTGGAGTAGATGCAAGTTTAGAATGAATTGACTTTTCTTGCCTTCAGGGAGGACTGTGTGACTTTTCTGACTCTTATGAAGAGGTCTTTTATAACTATGATGGTTGAAGCATATATTTATTTGGTGCTGGGACAATTTCTTTCACTAAATATATATAGCTGTAATACTGAGAAGCAGAGTTTATGACATAAAATCTTAATAAATACACAGTAAATGTAGGCTGGTATTTGCACTAATTAAACTTTACTGCATATTCATTAAGGAGGCCTCTGACATTGAAGCAGATTTGTTCAGCATTAGAGTACAGTATGAGAATGAATTCACTGCTATTTAAGAGTTATACACATGCTTAGTTTTTTATAAAACTGGTTCTTCAAAAAAAAAAGAGAAATTTCAAGCCGTGGAAGGAAAAGAGATGTCACTTCAAAAATCCACAAAATAAAACTCAAGTTAATCCAGAAATGTACATGTTACCAATTTATTTCCTTATATCTTTCACTGCAATGAGTGACTGACCATTTAAGTATCAAGAAGAATGAGTGTTATCCCAGGCCATTATTTTCATGTTGATGCAGAAGACACCATCACTCAATCACAATGATAAATGTCCATTAATTACTGCAAAATCACACAACACATTATTTGGTATGTGACCTCTATGAAGTTTAAATGACTGTACTCTGATCAGCTGCAATCAACTGCCAAATTAATTCATGATATTTGGAATATGATAGCTAGGCTTCTGGAAATCAAGTTCACTGAACAATGTCATACAATCATAACTTTCTGAAGCATAATTTGTCACTACATTGACATATATCACTACAGTGACATATACCACTACAGTGACATATGGTGGAAAAGTAACATGGCAAGTTTTAGGCAATCCAGGAGACTTGTAGAGTTCATCACATATAATTTCTTAGCCCAGGTAATAGACAACCCTACCCAAGGGAATGCAATACTGGACTTGATAGTCTGCAATGCAACTGAACTTATCAGTGATCAAGATCAGAGGCAGCCTGAGCTGCAGTGAACACACGTTGCAGTTCAAGGTCCTAAATGATATGTGACAGGCAAGGAGTATAGTCAGGACCCTGTATTTCAAGAAAGCAAACTATTAGCTCTTCAAGGAATCAGTCAGTAGGACCCCAGGATATGGTCCTGAGGGACAAGGAAGTAGAACACTGTTGGATAATATTTAAGGATTCTTTCCATGAAGCACAAGAATGTTCAACTCCCGGATGTAGGAAATCATGCACAGAATGGAAGAGACCAGCATGGCTGGGTCAAGACCTTCTGGTCAAACTGAAGACCAAGAGGCAACTACACAGGCAGTAAAAGCAGGGACAGGTAATCTAGGAAGAGCATAAGTTCCCTCACAACATCCTTCTCTCTAAATCAGAGAGATATGGATTCAATGAGTGGACTGTTTGGTGAATAAGGAATTAGTTGTATGGTCCCATCCAGAGAAAGTCAATGTCTTGATGTCCAGGTGGAGACCTGTGACAAGTAGTGACCTTCAGGGGTCTGTACTGGGACCAGCACTGTTTAGTATTTCCAGTGCGATCAAGTGCATACATGGCAAGTCTACAGATGACACCAAGCTGAGTAGTGCAGTTGTCACCCAAGAAGGACACAGCAGATCACAGAAGGACAGGATGTCATCCAGAAGGACCTGGACAGTCTGGACAAGTGGGCTTGTGTGGATCTCATGAAGCTCAATAAGGTCAAGTGCAAGGTCCTGCACCTGGGTCAGGGCAATCAGCAGTTTCAACACAGGATGGGGAGTGTTGTGACTGAGAGCAGACCTGTGGAGAAGGACTTGTGAATGCTCATGGATGATAAGCTTGACATGAGCCAGCAATGTGCACTCACAGCTCAGAAGACCAACTGTGTCCTGGGCTGCATCAAAAGAGGCATGGCCAGCTGGCTGAGGGAAGTGATTCTGCCCCTCTGCTCTCCTCTTGTGAGACCTCACCTGGAATATTGTGTCCTGTTCTGGAATCCTCAACAAAGAAGGATATGGAACTGTTGTAATGGGTCCAGAGGAAGGCTACAAGGATGATCAGGAAGCTGAAACACCTTTGCTATGAGGACAGGCTGGAGAGCGTGTATTGTTCAGGCCGGAGAAGAGAAGGCTCCAGGGTAACCTTAGAGCAGCCTTCCAGTACCTGAAGGGGGCCTGCAGGAAAGCTGGGGAGGGACTTTTTACCAGGGTGTGTAAAGATAGTACAAGAGGCAATGGCTATAAATTGGAATGGGAAAGATTTATACTAGATGTTAGGAAGAAATGCTTCGTGATTGTAAGGGTCAATCAAAGGATCAATTTCTGACTCAACATTTTCTCATAAGGTGCTAAGCCTCAGAACTTGACTGTAATCACAAATGCATACAAGGAATGTTCTGTAAACAACCAAAATTGGTACAAACTAGCAAGGAATGTTTTGTACCCGTAACTACCTTCTTATCTCAAAAAAGTTTTGAACCTGTCTCCAAGTCCCCCTGCTCCCTAAATGAATAACAGGACTTACCACAGACCCAGACCATAACAGCGCATGTGCTAAGAACAATCCAACCACAGTTCAATGTGATGATGATTACTGACCTTCATTGAGAGACTCCAAATCAACCACTGCCACCAATAGGAGCACACGTGCAAGGGGATGAGACCTCCAGACCCTCCTCTCTTGGCATGTGTGGCCTGCTAGCTGGAGATTGGTACATCTCCTCAAGCAAAGGCGGGCTGCAAGGCAGGTTACAGGTGTATTGACTAGCATAAAAGACAGCTCTGCAGCAGTTGAATTTTAAAGATCTTACCCACCAAGAGATCATAATGATCGAAGACAGAAGTAGTGGAATGCCTTCTGGACCAGGACCACCAGAGACACCGGGCATTTGTGGACCCATGGTGGCAGCTATAAACCCATTTTCCTTCCTTTTTCTCCTCATCTCTTTCCTTGTTCTCTCTTTTTACATCACAAGCTGCTTTACAGGCACANTACATCTCCTCAAGCAAAGGCGGGCTGCAAGGCAGGTTACAGGTGTATTGACTAGCATAAAAGACAGCTCTGCAGCAGTTGAATTTTAAAGATCTTACCCACCAAGAGATCATAATGATCGAAGACAGAAGTAGTGGAATGCCTTCTGGACCAGGACCACCAGAGACACCGGGCATTTGTGGACCCATGGTGGCAGCTATAAACCCATTTTCCTTCCTTTTTCTCCTCATCTCTTTCCTTGTTCTCTCTTTTTACATCACAAGCTGCTTTACAGGCACAATTAATAAATTTCAAGTTTGGATTGAAATTTAACTCCCTGATTTGTTGAATTATTGCTTTTTCCTTTGCACTCCAAGATCATAACTGAAATGAACCATCACATGTCCACTTATTAGTGGACCGTGACAAAAATGAAGGTGGTGAGACACTGGCAGAGGTCACACAAGGGATTTGTGGCTGCTCCCTCCCTGGAAGTGTTCAAGGCAAGGTTGAATGGTGCATTGTGCAGCTTGATCTAGTGGGATGTGCCCCTGCCAGTGGCAGGGGGTTGGAACTAACTGATCTTTAAGTACTTTCTAACCGATGCCATTCTATTTCATCCTATGTTCTATAATGAAACCTAGCATGCTGAGAAATTATCTACAGTTATGATGGTAATGGAGGTTGACACCTCGCCAAAGTACCAGAAATACTGAAATCTCTTCTGTATTATCCAGCAATCTATTCCATTCCTAATAAGAACTTTTGGTTTACTATGTTTGCTTCTGTTTGCTTGCTAGATTGAATGCCAGACAGTGAAGCTGAAAGAACAAGGGGTTTGACATGTTGTCTTGAACAAATGGCTGCAATGCTCTCTCATCTGTCAGACTTGCCATCCCCATGACAGGGGCTGCAGAAAAGCAAGTGCACCTGCATCTCAGCTGCTCCTCTCATTATAAATCCACCTTCATGGATGCAAGTCCTTTTAGCCAACTCTATGATGAAGTTAGTATTTTGAAGACTGGTAGGTCAGGACAGCTGAGAGCAATAACATCCATAATTTCTGGAGCAAGATTTTGCCTGGAAAATAAATGCTACAGGCTGTCCATGTTCTGCCTTATGCTCTTTCGAGCCTGCAGGGTGGACCATGGGAGAAGCTTTGTGTTTAACATTCCAGAGCAGGTAAACACGCCTGAGATGACCTGACAGCAAGCAGGATGCTACTATGGCAAGGACAGTTGAGGTAAGGCATGAAGAACTACCATACATAAGAAGTGATATGCAACATCTTCCTCATACAATTTGGTCTCCTGAACTATAAGTTGACTAAAATCTACCAGGTTAATTGTTTTGTATAATGATAAGATCAGGTAGTGAGACTCTACAAACCATTCCAGAAACAATGTGTCTAAGGACATCTCTGGGGTAATGCTACCTCCTTTGATTGTCTAAATTTTAATATTTTTAAAACTCGTTAAATAGCTTGCTGATTTGTTCCAAGACACCAAACATGTGTACTGTTTTATTGGATCTAAGAGTGTCTGATGTCAAACATTTTCTGGGCTTTGGGCGTAACTCTTTTTTATTATTGTTTTTCATTCAATACAGCTCAGTATTTTAGCCCTAAACAAGCACATTGCCTCAACAAGCTGGCTTTCCTGAGGCTGCCTTTTAGTTTACTCAGTGGTTGAGCAAATCTTTAAAAGCATGCAGGACTCTGACACTTTGTGAATTACAGGACAGGAAGTTTTAATCCTTGGCACAGGACTGCCAGCCAGCTTTAGCTTTCCCTGTAGACTAGAAATGACATTTTTGTCACATTTAGTCTTAAAATCTCAGTTCACACTCAGATTTGAACATAGGCAAAAGGATGGGAGTTTGCTGACCTTTTCCTTATTCTGCATCTGTTCAACATGTAATTACACTTTAACACATACATCTTTAATACATTTCAAGATGAAATATTTTTCAACAACATGGAAAGCATGAAAAGTCTGAAAAATGTCATGAGTTTACAAACTTGTCAATAGACTGCACAGTGCATCTGATATGAGACTTTGCCTTATGCATTTGTCATGATGCAAACGGCACTTTGTCCTCAGGGGACCTGCTTGGCATGTTCTAGCCCTTTTTGCCCAGAGATGAATTAGTGCATTTAAAGGAGAGCACAGAGGCTGCTTTCTGAGACTTAGGCTTTACTTTGCTCTTGGTTGCAACTCAAATCACAGAAAGCATCATTCACACACACAGACACTTACAGGCCTAGGTTTATGATTAGTCCCACTGCAGTGTGCTCATACACATATAACAAAAATGGTTCCTTTGTGGAACCCAATGAAGTAAAACAAGGGAACAGTATATTCAGTCAGGTTTTTTACTACTAGGTAAAAAGTTCAAGAGCAGCCCAAACTGAAGGATGACTCAAATTTCTTATTTGCACTTTCTGAAAATTTTCTCTATAAACAGTATTCATGGGAGGGTACACATATACAGGAAAAATTGATTACAGGAGAGGAGGAGGTAATGAAGCAGCACATTCAAGAATTCATATTGCGTTTGTACATCTTTTAGTAAGAACACATTAAATGTCACTTGATTTCAGGATATAATTGTTCTTTGCCTCCCGCAAGCTTGTGGGAACATTATAGCACCTTTATTTTGTTTTCTCTTAGCTTAAAAAAATGTATTAGCAACAGTAATTGCAGAATCTGGTCCAGATATGAGGTACATTGCTGATTTATTATACAGTGACAACAAATTAGGAATAAAAGTTCAAGCAGAGAAATAAAACAAGGCCAAAATAATTAATTTCCAGGTGCCACACATTATCCAGTGGAGTATCCAGAGCACTGCTGTCTAGCCCCTGCTAATGCTATCTATAGGAGTCTGCTTTTCTCATCCCTGGCTGGGAGCTGAGCATGGGGAATTTAAACTGTTGGTAAATTGCTTGGCCCCACCCCATACTTCTTTCCTTACCTCTGGATGGGAGTTCTGCCTTTGATGCAAGGGGAGTGCTCCCTGGGAACCCTACACCTGTTTTCCGTCCACATGAAGTTTCAACGTGTACATTGCATCTTGGTCCTTGGATGGTGTTGTAAGATTGGGGAAGGTTTGTTGCACCACTTAATTTTCACACTGCAAGCCCAGATAACCAGCTGCTCAGGGATATGAGAGTTTCAAAGACATTGCAGTGGAACTGATGATATAATTGGAGGAGGTAATAGCAAGACAACTGTGACAGCTTTGCTGTGAGAAGCATGTTACTGATGAGTTCAGCATTCAAACACTGTTAAGAGTTTAGAAATGTAAGCATTTGTTCTTCACAACTGAAAATACCTACTACCATATGACTTCCATGTTTCACACTCCTCCTACAAATAACTGTGGGTTTATACACTGTGTTTTTAATTAGGATGCTGAAGGGATGTTGGCAATACAAGTATTTCAGTGAGTATACGTACGTCTGTTCACCTTCACCACTCATTTCTTATACTGTGAACTGTCTTTGATAAGTTATTTATTTCTCTCAGTAGTAAGCTACTAAACTAAGATCAGAGGTCTCTCTTCTTGGAATAAAGAACAAAGCAATGACAGCGACAATTCACACTTAACTTCTACCAAGATATAAAATTATCTGAGAAAGTTCAGAAAAGAAACAGTATAGTTGTAGAAATAAAGCAAACCCACTGCATTGGATGCTGTATGAAAAGCTCTAAGGAACATGAAACACTGTTCTTCAACATTGCCAAGAAACAATTAAATGCTTAAATAGTTCTTTTAGAGTCTTTAACTTCAAGGAAGATGCAGGAGATGTAAATGAGTTTTCTGAAGTAGGAAATAAGGTGCTTTATTCACAGAAAAGGTTATTGATATATACGACTAACAAGGAGTCTTCTGAGCCTTAATTTATGTGTTCACTAGAAATAGCAGGTTGAGTTTTATTTCGTTGCCGATGGAGCTCCTGTAAATTCAGTGGAATGCCACAGAGGGACATCAGTTTATTATTACTTGAGCACAAAGTAATTCTGTCAGTTCAATGTGTGGGTTTTGGCTCAGATTTGCTTCTTAACAATCCTATTTAGTACCTGACTATGAAAGCATCTGTTTAGGCAACGGATTGTAAGGATTGTGGCCATATCTTGCTGTTCTTTTGCATAGAAAAATTCTGTTGACTCCAGAGGAAGATCTGTATATGGAAAGACTGTATCTCAATTGCCTGTGATCAATATCTCATAAGCATGTGTAGCCAAACAAGTCTCTGTTATAATAAGTGTATCCTTACTCTTGTCATTGTTCAGTGTGTGGGTAGCCCAATGCTTGTGTCAGGATGTCTATGTCTGAAAAGCTCCTATAACTGTGCCTAAAATATTCAGAACTGATTTTTCTTCTTATAATTTTTGTTCTGAGACCCTCTGAAAGGATATCTGCATGTGGCAGATTCTGGGGTGGCAATTTTGCACCACTATTGGTGGATCAGATCCCATGGGGTTCTGTGCCAGTCCTTTCCAGGTTCAACTGAATTGAAACGGAAAAGGAAAACTGGGATGTTACTGTATCTAGCTGACCTACAGTGCTGAACCAATGCTTGTATGCTATTCACAGCTACCAGGGAAAACAAAAGTGGCCTTGTGGCCATCGTGGGTATTCTGTTTTATGTCTACAACCAAAGTTGACACTTGGCTACTCCAGGAATAGTCTGAAACAGGAAAGGGGAGAACAAAGCTATACAAGATATTTTCACCATACCTGCTAAATGTTAGTTAACCATCTGTCCATAATAAAATCTTTATAGTTATATTTAAATAAAATATTTTTTAAAGCCCTCTGGATTTTCCAGTGGTGTTACTAATTTCTGGAGGACCATTTTCAATAATTCTTTGGATTCCTATAAACATTAATAAGGAGCACGTAAGGTTGTCTACAAAAGCCACAAGCTGTTCACCTACCTTTAAAGGGTTCCCAGCAGGTACTAACATAAAATTTCAGAAGCCTGAAGGTGTTTGTAGGAGAGATCACAGCCTTAAGGTAATGCTAAGGCTATATCTTCCAAGAAACAGGAGGTGAATTTCAGAGGACATCAAAAGTTGTGACTAAAGTGATCAACCATCTTAAATTACCTGCCCAGGTTTCTGATTTGTTTGTGGTTGCTTTTTCAATTTTTAACTGTGTAGAAAGACTTTCATTTTTTTATCTGTCAGAGGTTTGGGTATTAGACTTTTTCTCAATTAAAGATCAAATCTTGAAAGTATTATTGATCCAGCCCTTTTTTTATTTCAGCCTTTTTTTTTTTTTTCAACTAACAGTCATTGTAAATACCATTCTACTATTATATAAATTCGATGGGGCTAATATTTTTTTCCTACCAATAAAAACACATTAAGAAAACTTAAAAGAAAAAAGTCACCATCTCTTCCTTTCTGTCGGCAGGAACTTGAAAGAAAATGATGAATGGTAAAATGTTAAAGTAAAGGCTCCGAAAATAAAGGAATTGGCACAACTATGTTCTGCATTTTAAATTAGAAATATCTACTCTGAATATGTAAGTAATCAGACATCTATTTACATCCTGGTTAGAATGTGAAGCTTCATTAACTGCAGTGGAATCACATGCAAAATGAAGACTTCCTCCAAAAACCCAGGTTTACTCAAAGAAATACTTAATGTTTTATGATAGCATTTTCCACTTGAGAGACCTGCTCGTGGTGAAATCATTGTGGATAAACATACCTGTATTTAAACAGAGAAAGGATACAGTCTTCTAGTCTAAAAACTGAGCCACAGGAAACTGAATGTTTATATGAATCATTAGTCAAACAGAGGTAAGAATGCAAAAAACGTTACTGTTTCTATTGACCATGATCAAGTTTGTGCGACATTTCTAAAGGCCCTTTTGTTATACAAACCAAACCGTGAGGGATGTATTGTATAACATCATGAAAGTACCCATACTTTATATGTCTATATTTTATAATAATTTTACAAGGCTATTTCTTATTCAAGACAACATTCATTTCTCATGGCAGGTTATATAGAGTGAGCATTTTAATACTTAAGCTATAGAAAACCCAAGTTAAAAATAACAGGTATGCTTCTAAACCATGTTAGCAATAAATGTGGGTTTTAAATTGAATCTTAAATAATTATAGTATTCCTTTTTTATAATCCTACCTGTTGTTTGCAGAGTATTATTTGTTCTCCTTTTACCCACTTGTGCCATAGTTAGTTCTTTTCCTATTACAAATCCCACAGGGTTCATCCAGGAACTCCAGAACATTTAGACAACAAATAAGCACTACAAGGAAAGACAGAAAGACTAGAAATGTTGAGCTTGCAATAAAAACACTCATTAAGTGAGAAGTCAGACTTCTACTACATCTTCATTCATTCCTCCACCACTGTTGATGTCTTTCCAAATAAAAACTGCCTCATTAATGTTCTCAACTGCAGCAAACATCTTCCTGTTTAACAAAACTCCTTTGAGTTCATGTTCTGTATAGTAAAAGCAATCTTAAAATGAATCTTCTACGGCTCTCCCCTTTCCTGTTTTACTGTTTTGCTACCCTCTACTGGCTTTCTTTTCTCTGTCACATTAAATAGAAGCTGTTGATTTTCACTTTGAAAAGTTAATCATTTGGCACTGGCTTCTTCCATCTCCATTGGCAGGAACAGGGATTTTCATCCAGATCACCCTTTTCAATGAAATTTCTTAAATTAAACAACTCCCAGGAATACATCCATTATGCATGCTCAGCTCTCCTGTGCAGTTCATGTTCATTGAGTCTGATGCATAACGGTAGTAAGTGTGCCCGTATTTCTGACCTCTTGAGCGAAAATATGGAAACCCTCCATACATTTCCACATCATTTGGATGAAAGCTCCATGTGCCCTTGATCACCACATTCCTCTGAATAATTTTCCCATTTATAATTTGTATGGAAGTCAGGAAAAAAAATAACAACAATGGACATGTCACAGTAAATTAAGTAATCTTGATAGCAATTGCCTTCTTATGCAAAAGCCAGTGGTGGGGGTAGTGAGGGAGTGGGGGAATACAGTTTGTGGCTTCAAATACATCTCACTTGAAATCACAAATAAAATCATTTCTATACAATATGTGGCTGTTCTCAGAAAACTGTGTTTAAGCCTGAGACTCTCATTATTGAGAAGAGTTGTAGATTGGAGAGAAGTCAGTGCAAAGCCGTTGATATGATTAAAGTGGACTAGAGATGTTGACTTACAGAGAAAGAAGAAAAGATCTAAATAAACAAGCCCTGGCTGTGGAATGCTTAAAAAGCATTAGGATAACCATTAACAAATAGCTGAAGCATATGAAAATTGAGAAAAGAGATATCTTAGCCAGCATAAAGAAGAATAACCAAAAGTAATGAGATGAAAATTAAGAAAGGAAAATCTAAATCAAGTGTTTGAGCAAACTCCCAGAAGTTGAATGCATCGCACCTTGGGGCACTTCCCTTGGTTTAATGGAAGTCCCATCAGCTGAGACAAATAAAGCTGGATAGATGAAACCAAAGTGGTTGTACAACAGATCTAACCCTGCCTTTACAGAGAGGTAGACCAAAATGTACAAATAGGGCTGTATCATCTTTAATATCTCTGAATCACTACTAAGATTATCCAACTATTAATGCAATTCCCCTTTGAATGAAAATGTTCATGCCTTGCAGAAAAAGTCTATGAGTGGCATGTTTTCAGAAGATAAAAACTCTGCAAAAAAAGCTCTTACACCTCTCCCCCAGAAATATTCATGTGTTGTACCTGTGAGTTGTTGTCTTTCAGATGTACCAGACCTACAGAGTACAGTTGTATTCACTGACAACAAAACAGTGAAGAAAACGTGACATTTGTTGAGTCTATTAGAGTTACTGCAGTGGTGATTGCCAGGAGTTTTGTGTTCACTGCAGGTGGTCATGCCACAGAGCAAGCATGCATCCCTGATTTGTTTAGACATTTGGAAACCTCAAACATTATTAATCATCACACAATCTGATTGACTTGTTAAGCTTACCAGGCATGGACAAATTGATGAAGACCTTAAATCTTCCTGAGCAAAATTTTCAGGGGAAAAATTGGATGTGCCTAGAAAAATTACATGTAAGATATCTCTTCCTGTAACCATCAAGAAAATATGAGCCAGGATAACTGTGTTCCTTCTCCTTTAATTTACTCCAACTAGGAGGAGAAATGTAAGCAGCCTTTGTTTTCTGTTCATGAGGCTGTCATAATTCACACAGGATAAGAGGGAAAACAATCTTACTGCCTTTAAGTTTTTGTGGTTTCAACTGCAGTCACTAACATCTCTAGATACAGCAGTTTTTTATCCTTTTGGGAGACTTCATGTGCTCAAATATGCAACCTGATGCGATTGATAGGCTGATGGCACAGGAATCCCTGTGTCTACTTGCAGGGTGGGCACTCCACAGAGTACCAAAATAGACCAATATCTGCTCATTTCAAACAGGCAAAGTCTCATCACTGCATCCACGGTAATGAGAATAAAACACTCAAACTGATATACAGGCATGAAAACCTAATGTAAATTGTCTGTACAGCAGTCTTACATGTGGAACAGCAACATAACTTTTATTCTACTCACACTTGAATAAGTTGAGCTTCCTGATGTACATATCTGATTTACCTCAATTGTGGTGTTTCTCTTGTGATTCTGGGTTGCATTCCCACTTACCCATTCTTAAATATTTGTCTGCTGGATCCTCCTGATACCATGCATCTTGCTGTGTGCTATGTGTACTGTCACAGATCTGAGTCTGTTGCTGTGATTACCAGTACAACTACACTGTGACCTTGGCCTTGTTATCTGAAAAGTAACGAAAAAGCTACTTTTGCTTCAATTTTCTAAATAGTCATTCTTCCTTTTATAAGAGATCAACTGTCCTAGAGAACACATCCATAATTTCTGGTCAAACTTCAAGCATGCATGGACCACACTTTCCTAACTGGGTGACACTATCATTTAAAAGTAAGACAGTATTACTCAGAATCTTTCCTTCTGCCTAGGTTTTAGTACTTAAAAATGAAGACCTTAATTTTATGTTTTAAAAAGTCCCACACTAAAAACGTAAGAAAAGTATAAGAAAGAATTTCAGGGAGAGATAAGTTCTCTGATATGTAAAACTTTTTGACTTTCATAGTAGTAATCTTCCTCAGTTTTCATTTCTGTAGAGATTATTTGTGTAGTTATATTACATATGTGTAACATCAGTTTAGGCAAATAAGCTATAAAAAACTCTCTAGTTTGTCTAGTGAAATTCTGTACATAAAATTTCAGATACGGAATAATTTTTTTTGTGTCAATGCTTATTCTTTTCTATTCCATCTGCTTTAGTTACAGATAAAACAAAATCCCTTCCTCCCAAATGTAGAACTGCTAGAATAATACAGGCAGAATTAGAAAGAAAGATATGTAGAATCATGGAATCAAAGAATGGTTTGAGTTGAAGGGACCTTTGGATTATCTAGGCCAACCATAATTGTCATGGACAGGGATACCTCTTTCTATACCAGATTGCTTAAAGCTCTGTGCAATCTGACCACACTGCTTTTGATACATCCTTACATATGATTGGCCTTCTGGTCTCTGAGTTCATGTTAATAGCTCATGTCCAATTTTTCATATTCCATTATCCTCAGTCCTCTGCAGGGCTGCTCTCAAACCATTTGTAGCCCAGTCGGTATTGGTATTGAGGATTGCCCTGATTCAGGTGCAGGACCCTGCACTTGGGCTTTGCTGAACTTCATGAAGTTTGCACAGACCCAACTCATGCCTCTGAAAATCCTTCTATATGACCTCCACTCCCTCAGCTGTATTGAGTGCACGACTTAACTTGCTGTCATCTGCAAACTTTCTGAGGGGGCACTCAATCCCATTTTCATTGTCATTGCTGAAGACGTTAAATAGTAATGGTCCCTGTATAGAACCTTGAGGGACACCTTTGGTTACTGGTTTCCACTAGGACATTGAACGGTTAACTATAAATCTTTGAATATGACCATCCAGCCAATTCCTTATTCATCTAATAGTCCATCTATCAAACCCATTTCTCCCAAATTTAGAGGTAAGAATGTCAGGGGAGACTGTATCAAACACCTTACAGAAATCCAGGTAGATTTACCTTGGCAGTACCAAGAAACACTAGTTCCCTCCTTACCTTTAAAACTCATCCCAATAACAAATAACAGAGGAATTCTGACAACTGCCAGTGACTTTACTGTTAAAGTAAATCTCATTATATTTTATCCTTACAACTTCCCAAATAGTTTCAAATGTGTTTACGTTCTCAACACTACTGAAGATATTCATTATTTTTCAGGTTTTAGAGATACAGGAAGACTAAGACCTGATTTTTAACAGAGGACCTAGGAACAATCTCTTCCCCCTCTACCTTTTCCTGTGTTCTCAGCTGCATTCAAATTTACTCCAATACAGCACAGCTGCGTAACTTGGGATCAGGCTGCTATGGAAGTAGCTCTGCTAACAGAAAGCCCTCTGGGACACCCATCTGGAGCCATCAACTTTGGCAAGAATGGCGTTTAAGCTCAGATCTCTACATCTAGTGCCTTCTGGCAAGTGATGTAGAAATGTCAGTGCCCAGCCTTCTGCCTCATATCCTCACCTTGCTTGTGGGCCTTGTTAGCTTTATCTCGAAGTGGTCACATAACAGTTTGTGTTGGTATGGTGGGTCCTAGGCAATTAATGCATAGCCTGTCCTTACTGTATTCACCTTGCTCATGATAATGTCTGCTACTAACTTAAAGGGAAGGGTTAAGATCTTTCTCAAGATATTAATTCAATCTTTACCCCACTGATGCCTTCAGTGGAAAAAATGGGCAGATTGCAAAACTTTTCTGCTTGAAAAGCATTTGTAATTTTTGAGGCATTTGGACCCACAATCCTCAGAGATATGCTGACACTTAAATCCTGGTATTTCTAGTTGGGTTACACCTTTAGAAAAGCCTAACCTACGTGAACTGTGCAAGCTCAGGTGTTTGGCCTATTTCACAGTGAGAACCTGAAACTGAACCTCTCAAATTTTGATCCATATGTAGACAGCAGACCTTCCTGGTTTTGAAATGAAAGTTCTTGATTTAAGTCTTGAAATGTTCAGTTTATTTTATTTGTTAAGCATTCCAACCATCAAACTGAATTTCTGAAAAGAATTATGAGACATGAAGTGTAGTTCCCTAGTTATAGAAAATGATGCTTTGTGTTCTGCTTAGCTAGATCCCTACTTACTTTTTGATAGGCTATCTGTTTTGGAAGTAACATGCTTCAAATGCAGAATCACAGAACCAAAGAGGAAAGGGGAAGATGGCAATCTGCCAACTAAAAAAATATTTTAAAAATCTCTTATCTGTTATATACTGAAATCATTAACTATTTTATAGCTATAAAATTACACTAAATTGTCCCAGTGTGCTCCTAGCAGGACTACGATTCGTTGGTATCTGAGAGACCAGCACAGTGTAGTTTCACAGGTATTTAAGTCAGGATTACATATGACAACTGCGCTCTCATTCAAAAGCTGGTACCAGTTCTGGATGATTTGCTAAAAGAAGATCTATTTGCAGGGTTTCAGTTTGACAGATAAATAGCCCACCCAAGATCTTTCAGTGCTAGGGCATCCAAGAGATTGCCCTGTTTATGGTACTGTGTGCAACCTATAGGCATTTAAATCAGCTTTGCTGGCATATTAGCAAACTGAGTTTGCTTTTGGTATCTCAGATACTGAGGTCTGTACACTTCTTCAAAGTAGAATCCAAGAAGAGGGAAAATGAAAGGGAGAAAATGCACAGTTCTGCAGAATTCACACTGAGACAAAGTGCTGCACAATGAAATGCTATGCCAAAGTAAATTAAAGGTAAAAAATACATAATAAGAGCCTGTCAAGACTGATGAATTAATTAAAATTTTATATCTTCAGTGTAGTCTACGACTTAAACATTTGGTTCTGGTGCACCTATGTTCACAAAGACTATTCCAATCAGACTAGCTGACTGGCACTCCTAGGTTATGCCCCTGACATCTGTCTCTTAAATGTGATACTGAACGAAAGGTAGAAAGCTTTGAAAGACATAAAGCATCATTCAAATGAGAAAGTACACATTCAAACATTTAGCTGAAACCCACAACTATGTAGTTGAAAGTGCATATAGAATATCTGTTGCTATAGTACAGTATTCCCACGAAATTAAGCTTTCTCTCTATTCTTCCAGGAACAGGCCTGATAATAACTAAAAGATGACACTTCCAATGACAAAGGGTCATTTACCATCATGCTGGGGTATTGATCTCTTGCTGAAAGACAAAATTATCAACTACAAAAGGTAGTCTTGCTTTGATTTTTTATTCTTATTTAAGAATTTCAAGTAGAGATGAGGCTTAAGCATACTTTTCTAAGCTTTCTGTGAAGAACAACACACAGAGGGATTTTTTCATCTCTGCTTCTGTTTGGAATGATTGGTATGACCTGTAAATTAATTTAAATGTCTACTCCAACAAAAAAATCAACGTCAAGTCCAGTGTATAAAATACTAGTTATACTAGTGGAGTTAGAAAAAAAAAGGTAGAAAAAAAAGAGGTAGGAAAAGGACTTCTCAGTTGAGAGCTGAGGACTCATAGATTCTGTATTGCCTCATACTCCCTGTTTAGTGCTATCTGAAACTCGATGGGCAAGGACTCTGTGATCTCCTCCAGGCCATTGATAAAGATATGTACTGATTTAGGCTTGGATATAGCTAATTTTCTTCATTGTACCTTGCATGGTTTAGTAGCTTATGTACAATCATAGAACCATGGAATGATTTAGGTTGGAAGGGACATTAAAGATTGTTCAGTTCCAGTCTCCCTGCCATGGTCAGGGACACCTGTCTTGGATCAGACTGTTCAAGGCTCCATCCAAACTGACCTTTAACACCTCCAGGGATGGGGCGTCCACAGCTTCCCTGGGCAATCTGTTCCAGTGCCTGACCACTCTCATCATGACAAATTTCTTCCTAACGTGTAATCTAAATCTTCCCCCTTCCAATTTATAGTCATTTCCCCTCATCGTACATATGCACATATGTATGTAGTTACATTTTGGATTTGTGATGAAAACAGGCATGATAACACGGGGATGTTTTCACTATTAAGTAAGTAGTGCTTACACAGCACCAAAGTCTTTTCTCTTTCTCACATTGACCCACCAATGCCATGGGTGTGCACAAGAAGGAGAGAGAGAGTACAGCTAGAAGGAAGAATGAGGAAGGAGTGAAGTTCAGAGTGATGGTGTTTGTCTTCCCAAGTAACCGCTACATGTGATGGAGCCCTACTTTCCTCAGGGTGGCTGAACACCTGCCTGCCAATGGGTAGCAGTGAATCAATTCTTTGTTTTTATTTGCTTGCACACTTGTCTTTTACTTTACCTATTAAAGTGCCTTTATCTCAACTCACAAGTTTTCTTAGTTTTACCCTCTGTTTCCCTTGCTATCCCAGTGTGAGAAGTGAGATAACAGCTGGATTGGGCTGAGCTGCTTGTCAGGGATTAAACATGAGAGAGGATAAACAATGTAGGTCCTAGAGAGACACTATGATGTCTGACTTGTTAACAGACCAATACAACCTGTCAGCCGCAGTCCCCTGAGTCTCACCACCCAAACAGTGTTTTATCTATGTTGTTGCCTATCTATCCAGATCATCATGACCCAAATTGGATGTGAGAGAAGTGACAGCATCAAGAGCATTCCATCAGCCCAAGTATCAAACATCCACAGCTTTCCCTCCATACAGACACCACTTGTTTCTTACTAGGAGGTCATTGTGTAGATCAGGTGTGATTCACTCCCAGTAAAACCATGCCAACATCTCTCAGTCACTTTCTTCTCCATATGCCCAAGTATGCATTCCACATTTTTCCCAGGAACTGAAGCAAGGCAGACCTTTTATGGAAGACAGATACAACATTTGTCTTTCTTTAGTCACTGGGGACCTCCCATGACTTCAGTGATCTTTCTGTATACTGATAGCAGGGTTGCTGCATACAAAGCTGACCAATTAGCCAATTCTGACCAAAATTTAAACCACACTTTTGCGGCACATCTGGAGCACACATCTCCGACATGCTGGAACATGAAACTTCTGCAGATCTGGAGAATTTCAGCCTTTCAGTTCACATCTTGACCAAATGGTGGCAGGTAAAATCAGAAGGTGTTGAAAAGAACACATAGATTAGATTCCTTTGCTGATATAAAAACCAGCATTCATAAATTGTATACAGATTTCATCAACTCTTGTTTTTTCATGCAGAATTTCAGGCATACTATTTGCAGTCTTTCACTTTTGTTCCTAGTTCAGGGATCCAGAGTAAGCTTTTGCTTTCATCTCAAGTGAGGCAGTACTAGTATTATAAGTTTTTAGTTAATGATAGCTTGGGACGGTTGATTTACTTACTATACAACTTCTATTCATTTAATTTTAAAATACACTTTTTGCCTTTCAAATAGTACACAAGTAGTTTTTACACTCAGTTTTAGTTTCTTCCATTGTAACACTAAAACTCCTTAATTTGCAATGTCCCTTTTGCAAACTAAAAACAATACCTTTTACTGGAAATTCAACCTTTATGTACATAAGAGCTTAGTGACTTCATTTTTTTATCACTTGACTGACTTTTTGAACATCAGTTTTCCACTGTGGTAAACATTTTCAGACTCACAGGTGAGCAGTACTTCTAATGTCATTCTGGCATGACAAATTCAGAGTAATTGAATCTGTTGCAACTGACAGCATGATACCACGTTTGCCATGATGTGTCAGCACTATCTTATCTGCCCGAGAGATCTTCCAATCTTCAGATTACAATGGTTGTTTCTTAATATTGATAGAATTATCTTCCATACATAACCTACCATGTACAATCCAATAAACATTTATAAATACTAATTCCATTCTTCTTTTGTTAAGGTCACAAAACTGTTTATTTAAAATATATAAAGGCATAAAAAATTTGTCATGAGATGACCACTTAATGTCAATTTATTTAGTCATTTTGAAACATCAAAGAAATATTTGGCCTCTAGCATTTACCACTTGTTCTCTAAATTGGCAAGTTCTGGCCCCTTCCTGACCTCCTCCCTGCCTCCAAGCTTTATCTGTTATCTTCAATAGGATCTCTCTGGTGTCTGACAGCACTGGCAAGAAAAGGTGTATTACCACTACTCTATAAGGTCTTCTAAAGAGTAAGAAGCACATTCTGATGACGCAAAGCAAAACTGAAGAGTCTTCAGTGAACTCCCTATCCTTCTTCACTTGGGAAACTGAAACCACAGAGGAATTTCAACTGTGTATTAGTCAGGGGTCTTGCAGACAGCAAGTATATTAATACTATCTACACAACAAGAGGAGGTTACCATAAATCAACAGATTAGCAGAAACAGTCAAAAGTAACCCACCTTCTCCTTATACCCCACGAAGATAGATGCAATGAAATGAATTTGTATAAGATAGATGCTCAGAAATCTAAGCAACATTTCTGGCTGTTGGTTCTTTCTGTAGCGAAGATGAAGCAAATTCAAAGCTACAACCAGCTGAGGTGCTTTCAGTTCTATGAGGCAGTTTCCACCTCTCAGGCTTGCCAATACCTACTTGGAATGCAGAGATACACAAATTTAAAGGAAAAAGAACCCACAGGTTCTCCTAGTGAAAGAAACATGCTTCTTCTCCACCATATGGAGGTGATTCTGAATGACACAGAAGGGAAGTGTTTATAATTTATACTGAGAAACTAATGTTTTCCAAGGCATTAACTGTGTGTAGAAATATAAGAGCATGGTGCAGAAGATTTGAACAATAAAATAGTCTTTGCTTAAATCACTCCCTTAATTACTCTGCCAATATGCCAGCCAATATGCTAACAACAAAACAAATATTAAGATACAGATGTAAACCTAAACAAAGGAATAGCCACCAAACAAACATTTAGTCATACATACTATAGAGAGCTTTATGCACCACATACCTAAATACTGCAATTTTCAGCCTTGTTGTGGATAATCCTCACAAACATTCTAAAAGCAGCACAAATATTTCTCATTGCACTTAAGTTTGACCTCACTTTTTAACACTAGCAAGAGCCTTATTAAGCTGAATTTCCTGTAGTTTTTCTGATAAATTCACCACTAAAACCTGTGAGGAGCAAGGGATTATATTCCCTTAACAGTGTGTATAGAGTTAATAGGAAATGAGAGACAGCAAAGAGAGCTTTATTGGAGGGAGCTGACTCTCTTCCTTTCATGTGGACAGAAACATTATCAGTCAAATGTCAAGTCATCCCAACTTCCCTGCTGAGGAAAGCAAGACCTTTACCAAGAAAAGGTCTTTAATTTTCAGCAAACATTAGCTATTTCTGTTTTCACTAAAGTATTTTTCTGTTTACGTTATTAAAAAAAAATTTCTTCTTAACAAAAAAAGGTGGAAGATTGAGTCATGAGTAGATGTCAAATTGGAGTACTCCAGAAACTCCATGCACTGAGATCTGACCACACCAGATATCCAGGAAGGCATTAGAGTCCTGGGCAGGTAGCAGTGTAGCAATGTTGTCTTTAGACTTTCTGCAGGCTCTTTACAGTAACATGGAGGACCAACTTTACTGTCAACAGTGCCACTTCACCACTGCCTACCAACATTGTGGCAGGTGAGTTTCAAAAGTCAGAATGTGGGGGAGGGAGGTGTAAAAGGTCTTCCTATATAATTCTAGTGTTTGTTGTCTTTTCATTCCACTAGGCATCACTTAGTCCACCTACAAGAGAAGGAAAGAGTCTGACCTCCCTCCATTTTTTGGTTTTTTTATATTATGGCCACAACTCCTCTGTACATTCAATAGTGCAAAATTTTCCAATTTTTTCAAGCAGTCTTCATATGAAAAATCCTGTTATGTCACAAGTAATTTGCTTTATACTTGAATCTTTATTTAAGACAGGATGACCTTAATATATATTTTTTCTCTCACTTTTATTTATGATAGTGCTATGGGAGTTAATGCTTGTTCAAGCTTCAAGCACTGTTTTTATGTAACGAAAACAAAGTTATAAATAAAAATAAAACTATCTGCCATGGCTCCTCTTAAAATCAACCAAATGATAGTTAATACCAAGCTTGTATGCCTCTGTTTCCTGAAGTATTTGAATTCCTGAAGCATTAAACACAGAAATAAAGATAAGGTGTCTATACATATAACATTAATATTGTAATCTCAGTATCATTCTATATACTTCCCCCAATACCATCTGCTATCTTCTTTGCTTTTTTGACCACCATGTCACATTGAGCAGATGTTCTAACTGAGCTTTTCCCTGTGAGGCACAGGTCTTTCCCTAGCATGACTGCAGCTAATTTATAACCTATTAAAGTACATGAAAAATTCAGATAGTTCCTCCCAGTGATAAGAAAGCTTTCAGAAGCAATGCCTTTAGAATTCATCTGAGATCAGAACTAGGACTATCTGTTATTTCAGCACCACATTGCTAGCAACTGTTTAGTATTTTCATATATGCCATTTGCCTTCATTAGAGAAGGAGCCTTATGCTTCACTTATCTAACCATATAGATTCATATTTTGCTTATTTAATTTCTCAAGGTCAGACATTCTCCCATAGGCTCTGTTCAACTAAACCAATGTCACTTCAGCACCTATCCCCAGAGAGAAACTAAAACTGAACCATTTAAAGTGCTGACAACCCTGTAACTAAATTTTAAGTAATTCTGAAGAAAGACACCAAATTATTTAGTTTCCGGTAAAACACAGATAAATGGAAGTCCAGCTATAAGGAAAAAACAACTGGATATTATAGCATGAACCATATGGTACCACATAGGATTTTTCCATACTCATGAAAGGAAAAAGATGTATTTATGAAATGTACAATCATCTTCATGAAACTAGACAGTTGTCTGGAAGCATTTCATTTTCAAAAAAGGCATAATTACTTTTATTTGTTTTGTTTTAAAAAATTACTCTGTTCATTGAATAAGTACATGGAAAAGGGACTTCCAGAAACACTTTCAGGAGTGCTGATAAACATGTGCAACACCAAAGTTTGGATGTTGGGAGATGGCAGGCACAGAAGGATGGGTAGACCCAGGAAACCTCAGCAAGACCATGTGGCTAATAGATTCAGTATATCTTGTGACACACAGTGTCCTGTTAGAAAATACTGACTCCTTTCACAGAGCTTTCACTTCTCGCATTCACTCAGTAGTTCAGTAGCTGGTACTTTGTTCTAACCTGCAAGTTAAAACAATTCAGCTTCCTCACAAGTCTGTGAGAGATGAAGCACCACATTGTAACTGGAGCTCTATCCTTCTTTCCATATCCATTCCACGCAGTATTAATAATTAAACACCCACCAGGATAACTACTAGCACTCAGAGGTTTCACTCAAATGCTCTGTGAGTCAGACAAGCTTTCTCTCTTGCAATAATAGCCCATACAATTGAAAAACAGAGGCAGATTCTCACATGGCTGCATGCTGTATGCATGGGTGCAACTGACACTATCAATGTACTGTGAATGTTCTGATGTTGTAAAACTTTTCCCATGAAGTCATTCAACAGCTAGTGAGAATAGACGTGTGTCGTTATGGTGGTGGTGACAACACTTACCTGTGAAGTGTCAAAGCTTAATTATTTATTCAGAGCAGTACAGTTTCAGTGGGAGACCTGAGAAGACTGTCCTCCCTTTCTTCCCTCTCTCCTAAGCACCCTACAGACATTCATCAGAGAAATACAGGTTCGTATTCCTTAGAAAATCAGAGCATTCCATTTAAGCAGTTCCTCTATCACAGCAGCACTTGGGTAGAAATAGGCATCTCTGTTGACTTTAATCCGCATTTACTTTAATTTCTTATTTTTGTAAGTAACGTTTGGACTGAGTAAAATTATTTTGGGAAAGTGGAGTTATTTTCCTGAGGAAAAATGGCACAAATTATTATTTCATTCACTGTTACTCATTTTTGCCTCAGATACCCATCTCAGAAGACAAATTTAGCCCTGCTACTGCACTTCCACCCTCCCCCATTAAATTAGCAAACCAATTTACAATCAAAGTAATATATTTTAACGGATACAGAGTAGCTAAATAAGATACTTTTCAAGCTTTATGTTATCTACATCAAGCAGATAACAACATGGGACAATGTGTCAATGTCATTGAGTTCAGCTGATAAAACAATGGAGGAAAAGCAGAACCAATGTGAAAAGCATTGTGAGCAATTGGGAAGCAGAATTCCCAGAACCACAGAAAAAGTCATGGATAATGCCTGTGAAAAGCCTAAATGCATGCAAATATTAAATACCAATTTTAAACCACAATATACAAAAAGCACTCCTTCTGTTAAATTTGGACACAAAATCTTAGTAAAGTGGCGGTGAATGTGTGTGTGCTAATTCTATTAATACTCAGCCTGAATAAATTTAATTTATTTCTGGAAAACTTCAGTCCTGTATCAAACAGGACTTTATTACTTTGATGGCGAAACAGCTCAGAGAGAAATTACTCAGGAAAGTAACCGAGAAAGATTAAGACTAGTGATCCAGAAACACCCACTTATATTTGAAGTGATCACATGTTCTAAGGAGGAGTAACTACTTAAGGGAACAAAATAGAGAAAAGAAAATGATAGGAAAGTCATTATGATTGACAATGAGCTTCATCAGATTGCTCACTAGTGTTTCTCAGCATGCACTTCAGGGTGAACCTAAGGTAATATGCAAGCTTAGAAAAACCTTTAACATCATTGTCTAAAGAAGTTTGCTATTTAACACAAAGAAGGAGCTTAACTACAGTTCAGAATTTCTCACAGCCACAGTACTATCAATACATGCTTTTTACAGGGAAATTATGTGTTTTGTTCAAACTTACATCCACCTAAACACTGTCCAACCACAGTACATATCCATCCTATTGATAAAACATGCAATGCTGCACTATCTGCATTATCTCAGAATGCACTCTAAATACAGTTTTTCCTCCCAGATGTCATTACCTCCACAACTTAGAGATTGTTTAGATAGCTTTTTGTGAGTTAACAGCAACTAGCCTAACTAAAGACAAATATTTAGAAGGACTAGCTCAATGAGCTTCCCAGCATACCTGAGTGTGGTTGCACCTTCAGATCTCAATGCTCAGAAGTTCAGAAAACAGCAGTTAATTTTATTCACTGCAAATGCAGACATTCAGCATTCAGTGAGATACATTAATTTGTTTTATGCTTCCTTTTGAATATTCCACAATGCCTCTTTTCATAAGAATTAACTCTACTGATGTCCATCGAAAGAAAATCATGAAACTGAAATATGGCAGGCAATTCTGCTTAATGCTAAGTATATCTCACCACACACTAAAAAAAAAAAGACATCTTCAGGTGAAGTTTATCTGTTAAGAAAGTATCACTCCTATTAGGAAGTCTGTACTAGCTTTCAGCTGAAGCATCCAGCCTTCTTTTAACTAATCTGTGTGCACTTTTTAAAGTGCATGTAGCTATTTAGGCCAAATATTGAAAACTTTATTCAGATTGAGTTCTGTCTTGTTCTATGAAGCCACTCAACTTATTTGCTTGTAAGTGGTCTTTCAGCTCCGGTACAATTTTCAGAATGTGAACCTATGTAACCATCAAGAAAGGCAGATCCCACCAAGAAATGTGAATTCCAGTTTAATCTTAGTCATCTTGTACCAATTACTCATCTTGTCTTGAAAGCCTGGCACCAAAAATGCAATTTTTTTGTAGACTTAGGTTGCATAATATTTATCAAGTATTTAAATAGTGATGTTTAAAAATAACAGCACTTTCTCCATCACCTTAAAAAAAGCCACCACATGAACCGTGGACACTTTATTAAAGATCTGATGGCAAAGGCAAAATCCAAATCAATACTGTAGCTCCAGAAATAAAATGTAGGCTAAATGGGGGTAGCTAAATACAAAATCAGATCTCCTAGATGCCTAGTTCTGTTTTCTCATATGACCATGCTCAAGCCACTAAGCTTATTTTGACTTTCTGTTGCCTGATTTATATAGCCTGAAGGATCCCTGTTTGGATCATGCCATGTAAATTATCCTTACCTCTATTTAGGGAATATTTCATTGGTTGTGTATTCTCAGGTTTCTACTTGGCAGTAAAAAAGGCTGACTCTCACTTTACTATGAATCAGCATCAAACTATGAATAAAGATACTTTCTGGGATATTCTACACTATACCTTTCAAGAGTACACTACAACTTACTAGAATACACTACAGAAGAATTTAAGTGGCCTCAGAAAATATTTTTAATGAACAAGAAGTTGCCTATAGATGCAGAAAACACAGAAATCTTAGATCATGTGTGTAAAAATACTGATTTTTTTTCACTGCTTGGCTTCTGATCTGCCTGTAAACTTCAATAATACTGCACCTCCCAATACCCCATAAACACCTCTTTGTTAAACAAAGTAATTTTCTGGTTTCCTAAAACAGAAATAATAATAAGCAACTTCCTTGGCAACTTAAGGTTTCTTGTTTTACATTAAAGTTCTTTCTTTGCAGTTCTTAATAACAAAAAGCTGTCACCAAGATCTGTAGGCATTTTGCCAAAGGATGACAGGAGGAATTCCTTATATTTTATTGTTACATGAAAGGAATATGATGAATCTAAAATATTCAGAAATCTACTTCTTTCAAACTGAATTTCTGTCCAGTGGATTGCACAGATTCTTTAATCTACAAGGCTGAAATGGCTGCTGATATGAATAAAATAACATAATTTAAAAGACATTCACAAAATACTTAAAAATAAGATAATGTTACCTTCATTGTTCATCTTTGTTCTAAAAGTTTACTGAGACCAATTCCTTTCACAAATTAAGTCAGTAAAACCATCCTGTTGCAACAGTATCCAGAGAAAATGTTCAGAGGACAGAAAACCACATGATTTAATCTCTTTTGTTATTAACCAATGAAATCATGCACAAATAAATGGACAAAAAGATAATATTATCTTCATCTGAAAATCAGTATATGGTATGAGAAAGGACTAAAAACATTTTCCTTATTGATTATGGCATAGTTGAGAGAATTCTTCAGTGGCAAGGACTGAAATACTGTCAGGTTTAAAAAAAAAGACATGCACACATGTACAGGCTATAGATAGCTGGTATTTTTAAAAGCACAAATGATATAAAAATAAGAAAAATAACTTTTTAGGTATTTTAGGAGTGCAAAATATTTGTGAAGCTATGAAAACATCACTGTAATTATTCACTGTACCTTTCAACATAAAATAGTGTGACACTAGCGTCTTTTGTGTGTGTGTGTGTGTGTGGTTTTTTTAATATAACCTGTTATTATAGCTTATCCTGGTCATTTAAGCCAGTTATTTGCCTGCCGTTTGTGGTGGATGGTTAGTGCTTAAGCTTAAAGAAAGCAAAGGCTTTAAAGGTAGGAAACCCTTTTCAAATACCCTGGCTCTTTATAGATCAGGGCAAGGATCTCTGTGACTGCAGTTCTGCAGGGTTATACCCTGAATTGCTTTCATTTAAATCCTCTACAAATGATAGACACTCTCTATTTGTTCTACTGGCCAGCAAAGCTTCACCATATCCTTCCCCTTTACCATTTTTCATGCCTTTATTTCTGCTCCCTTCTGCTTGCTACTCTACTAAAAGAAGTGGTGCACCTTTAAAATCAAATATATTCTCATGTCACTGAAAATGTATTTGCATTTGTTGTAAAAGTATGGGGAAAGCTCAGCTAAGCTGAAAGATTGTTACTATGTAGGACTTGATTTTTAGTAATGTGGCATAACTGACAACTATAAAACTTCAGTATTCCAAAAACACTTGCCTTGCTTTCTCATATGAATGTTTTCACAGATCATTACTCAGAATTTATGCAGGTGAAGTTAATTCCAACACTTATGAATAAGATTTTTCTCCCATTTAAATTATTTTTTTAATAATGATCCTCGCTTAAAGATGAGAAAAATCTTTGAGTCTGGTTTCCTTAAGACTCTAACTATGCTCAGAAGATGTATTTCCATATGAAAAGCTAAGTTAAGGTTTTCTTACTATACTGATTTTACACTTATAGTAATTGAAGATTTTCAGTCCTCCCCCCCAAAAAAGTATCAATGTCAACATATTTCTATAGCCTGATGAATATTTTCCATATTGAATCACTCAACAAATGAGAAATAAAGTCTATAACATTTTAAATTAGGTTGAGAATACACTCTAATGTACACATGCTGTGGTTCTAAATATTTAAAATTATTACACTTTTGGCAGCCTTGTCTTGTCACCTATTTACACTAACAGAGCTTCCACTTCAAAATGTTCCACCCAGATAGGAATCAACAGACAGTATCGTAAATTATTCACTAGATCTTGTCATGAGGTAGGCAAGGTATTTGTGGTAATTTCTCCAAGGATAAGTAAACAGGAAATGGGAATAACTACTTCAAGCTTTTCCTCTTGCATTAGTATGTACAGCTACACAGATGAAACCTTACAGAGAATACTAGTAAAAAACACCCATGAATTGAAATAATGATTATTAATTCTAGCACTTTCAAAAAAAAAAACGATTGAAAGCCATACATACAGGTAAAAATACTGCTAACAAAAAAAAGAGTATTCTATTAAAACAAAACAGCAGGAGAAAAAACTTTCTGCAGAAAAATATTTAATAGACTCAAAAGATAAAGTGAGTACTTTCTTTGCAGAGAATCATGTAATCCATAACTTTCCAACAGCACCAGAAATAACTTCCACAGAGTTCTGTGCATGACTGTTGCTACTTAATTGTTTGAAAAGCTCTGCAAGTCACTGTTACACTACTATACCAGAACTGTTGCCTATACAAACTGCTCCAAGACAGTTCTTTAAAACAGAGAGGCAAAAGGCTGTTGATGTTCTCTCTTTCACCAGCTCATGACTATTCACCAAACTGTTTCAAGAAAATATTCCTTGATAGCTGGGACAGAAAAACACTAGTAGATTTCAAGACAATAATCAGAAAGAAAGCCTTTTAAACTGTACAAATGGTAAAAACTCTCAAATAGCTTCATCTCTCACTAAAAATTTTATGAATATTAACACCTCTTATTTGAGGCATGTCCCTTAAGAAACAATAAAGTATTACTTAAAGAAATATGATAGTGATGTTGGAGCTTTGCATGGTTATTGAAAGATACTATAATTATTACTGAAACCAGGGAGAAATAATCAAGATGACCTTTATTAAAATAAACTAATGAGATCTGGCAGAATATGAATTTAGGTCTAAATGCCAACAATGTCATGCTGCCAGCAAATGAAATACAATAACTGAAAACTATCAAGCAAAATGAGAAAAGAGGTCTCGCTGGACCTTCAGGAAATCTGTTCTTACATTTTGTTCACAATACCTGGGAACCGAAAACAATAAATTGCCTTGCTCAGAGATGTAAGAGGTGTACCAGTCACATACTTGGCAGCATTACAGTTCATATTACCTCATCTACCGGCACAAAATATTCAGCTAAATAGCAACAATTGGGGCTAGATTATTCACACTAGAAATCCCACTTCAACAGAACTGCTGACCTGAGCAGGTGTTAATAATTTCTCAGAATAAGTGGTATATCATGTCTGTCTCTTTTTTCACTCAGATGCAGAAAGTATGGGGTTTGTATGCTTTAAGTGCAACACAATAGTTCCTTACATAGCAGGGAAGCTGTAAAATGAAGTAGAGTCCTACATTCTTTAAAGAAGGACTCTTTGGGTCAGTTACTGTCAGCAACTTTTAAATGCAGACGTTTGAGCCTGTATAGTTTTGGATGGCAAAAATATTCACCTGTTCAAACCTCAGGCTGCATCTGCAAATCCAGGCAACAATATGTGCAAATAAAAAGTGACCCAAAGCTGTGTGACACAGTTTCTGTCAGACATATTTCTAGACTAGTTGGCCTCAGAGCATGAGTAAACCAGCTGAAGATCCTGGCTCTCTATCTCTGGATAGCAGCTGGTCTCTTGCCTCGGTGTCCGCAGGCAAACACAGAGTGCAGTATCCACCGCCTTTCTGACTGCCAGATGGCTATAGCTACCAGCTCCTGCATGGACTTTGTCATCTGAACACTTCTAATGCTTACATATTTAAAGCCACCATGATTTGAAGTTAATTACAATTTCCCATGTTTCCAAATGCCTCAGAAAATACCATTAAGTGTAAGACAAACACACTGCAACATAGGAACTCATGTAGCACAATCCTTGCCCAGAGCTACAAAGATCAACACAAGTCAGGACTAGACACCATTTAGCCAGGCTTTCTAGCATGCTCTCTAGCTGCAGAAACAGACCCCTGAATATATACCATTGGAAAGCTAAGCTGTCTATTTATTAGTACAAGCAGCAGGTTAAAAGCTGTACTGAGATAGTTCAATGGATATTTTGGAGACTGGCCAATATCTTCTCTTTGCCATTTTAATTCCAATACCTTGGGAAGGCATTAAAAAGCAAGGAAAAAAAAACCTCGTTGCTAGTGGTTTGGACTGCCTAGTAGCTCTTTAATGTCTTATTCCTGTCTGAATGACATCTTAAAAGATTACAGCACAATCAGGAATTGTGCTTCAGTTTAGCAATATTTTGTTGACACTGGTCCAACACTGAGTGTAAGCTGCCTTAGTTTTCCATAGGAGAGGGCCACTTCTTGGACCAACTGCTTCTGCTTCTGAAAATACCACAGTTACCTGAAATCACCTTTTTCATGACATTGAATATGTAAGATCAGTCATATTCATACGAATTGAAAAAATGTTATCTTGTTCCTGTGGAGGAGTATTTGTGGAATTTCTGGAATAACATATTCATCAAAAACACAGAAACCACTGACTTTCCAGCAGTCACAGTGGACTTTAATCGACTATTTCTGAGAGTCAATTTATGTTGCAGTCACATGTACCACTTTTAACAAATGACTGTGGTGTAACCAAGTAATATATAGGAACTCATGACTTTTTTTCATCTTAATGGATATCTGAAAAATCAGAATTTAAGCAAACTGGATCTTGTATCTTAAAAAGTATCTTTCCCACTATTAATCCCAGAGTTCAAAGATTAACTCCGAAATTTTCCTTGTTACTACTTAAGATATATTTGAAGGGTTGTTTTTCTTCTATGTAAGGAAACCAAACCCGCTTATTTCTAGGGTGTGCAGTGCATGAAAAGTCCTGAGACACTTGAGGTTTGCAGGAGATATATTGTAAGCACAAAGTATTTTTCTTGCTAACTTGCATCCTTATAGGAAAAAGCTTCCTGCTTCTATTTATACACAAGATTACAAAGCCTTTCTTCTTGTCTTTTTTTCTTTTCCATCTATATGCTTTGCTTCTTGATCACACTTTATTTCCATCTCATTGATTCATCTTCAGGGCTTTCCTGGAGAAGTGAAACATAGTTAAGAACAAAACATACATAGCTTACAGAAGATGAGAAGGAAAAAAACGTTAACCAGTCTGGTGTGTTGAAGAGGTACAACTACTTGTAAGATACAGTATTAACATTAAAAGAGTTCTCAGAAAAGCCTGGAGCTGGCCCAAGTTTATAATAAACCAAATCAAATCCTAAGGCAAAGATAACATAGATCAGAAGACAAAATCAACGCATATTCTGGAGGGAAATGTGTAAAGATGGTGCGATGAAGTGCAAAGTCAAAACTTCGCTCCATGAATACTGTGTGCAGTTCTGGGACCCTCACCATAAGAAGGATGTTGAGGCTCTGGAGCGTGTCCAGAGAAGAGCGACTAGGCTGGTGAAGGGGCTGGAGAACAGGCCTTATGAGGAACAGCTGAGAGAGCTGGGGCTGTTTAGCCTGGAGAAGAGGAGGCTGAGGGGAGACCTCATAGCTCTCTATAACTACCTGAAGGGAGGTTGTGGNTGATTCTGTGATTCTGTATTTATATGAAAATTATTCTCCCAATATTATCAGGCTAAATGAAGACCATGCAAATTCCTTTTAGAGAGCCCATATATTTATCTCTAGAGAAATTGATGTTAAAGTGATATAATCTGTATTTCTTTCACTAACTTTTGTAGCTCTGTTTCCTAAGCAGTAGAAATAAGAATATTGTAAAAAGGAAAAGACTGTGTAGCCAAGATTATTAAACAGTTATAGCTGTACAAACCTCACTCTCATGAGAACATGACAATTAGCCTGAAGAAAGCAATCTCATATTGTAAAAAGCCTACCTCATGAAGTGTGTGACAACATCATAGTTTGAAGAACTATAAATAATCTCAAATGGAAAGCTGTCTGTTCAGATGGTATAAAATAATTTCATTTATTTTCAGTCAGCTTCGAAAAATAATGTTTCCATATATTGTCTTTTGATCATGCTTCTAATTTTTCTGGATGCTGTTTGAAGTTTCTTCATGCTTGCATTTCCTTTCAGGGCTTTTTCTTTCCAATAATAACTTTCATGAATATATAGGATTTGTTTTAAAATCATAGAATCATAGAATCATGTAATCACCAGGCTGGAAGGGACCCAACGGATCATCAAGTCCAACTGTTCCTATCAAACACTAAACCATGTCCCTCAGCACCTCATCTACCTGTGCCTTAAACACCCCCAAGGAAGATGAATCAACCACCTCCCCGGGTAGCCTATTCCAATGCCCAAGGACCATTTCCATGAAAAAATTTTTCCT
>WAAB01008190.1:42122-52730 GCA_013389865.1 Piaya cayana
TCTATGATCTGATGGGTCTCTTCCAACCCGGTGATTCTGTGATTCTGTGATTCTGTGATAGAATCACCAGGCTGGAAGAGACCCATTGGATCACCGAGTCCAACCATTCCTATCAAACACTAAACCATGTCCCTCAGGACCTCGTTTACCCATACCTTAAACAACTCCAGGGAAGGTGAATCAACCACCTCCCTGTGCAGCTTGAAATATAGACTCATAGAACTGTAAAATAGCTTGGGTTGGAAAAGACCTTAAAGATTGCCTCATGCCAACCCCCCTGCCATGAGCAAGGACACTTCGCAGTAGAAAAGGCTGCTCAATGCCCCATCCATCCTGGCCTTGAACACTTTCAGGGAGGAGGCATCCACAACTTCCCAAGCCAACTTATGCCAGTGTCTCAGCACCCTCATTGTACAGAATTCCTTCCTAATATGTACTCTAAATCTTCTCCCTTCCAATTTAAAGCCATTCCACCTCATCCTGTCACTACATGCCCTTCTAAAAAGTCCTGCCCCAGCTTTCTTTTAGACCCTGTTCAGGTACTGGAAGGCTGTTGTAAGGTCACACTGGAGCCTTCTCTTCACCAGGCTGAAAACCCCCAGCATTCTCAGACTATCCTCATAGCAGAGGCTGTCTAGCCCCTCGATCATCTTTGTAGCCCTCCTCTGGACCCGTGGGGAGGGGCAGACCGAGGGTCTCCGACGGGAGTAGGACCTGGCGACAGCGACAGACAGAGGCTACCAGCTGGGCAGCCCCGCTCCCCACATCCCGCTCCCCGCATCCAACCCTCCCCACCATCCTGGCCCTCCTGCATCCCGCCCTCCCACATGTGGGCTCTCACCCCACATCCCACACCCCGTATCCCATAGCCTCCCTTGCATCCTGCATCCCGCCTATTCCGTATCTCGCCCCTCACTCTGCAACCCAGCCCCGCGCATCCTGCATCGGCCTCTGCATTTCGAACCCCCACATCCAATCCCCAAACCCCACGCATCCCTCATCTCGCCCCTCTACCATGTATTCATTAACTCACTCCTCATCTCTGCACCCACATTTCACCTTTCACCCCGCATCCCACGCCCCTGCATACCACCCTCCGGCAACCCACACCTCTGCCTCCCGCATCACGTCCTCCCACCCCGACCCCCGCATCCCATCCTCCGCACTTGGGTCTTCACCCCACATCCCGCATCCATCATCCCTCCCACCCCGCATCCTGCCGCCCCCTGAATTCCACCCCCTGCATTCTGCCCTCCTCATCTCGCCCACCCGGCATCCTTCATCCCGCTCTTCACCCCGCATCCCGCACCCCCGCATCTCTCCCTTCACCCTGCATCCCGCACCCCCGCACCCCATCCCGCACCCGCCGCCTACGCAGGGACGCGATTCCCCTCGCGTTACGGCGGAGTGGGGCCCCTCCGACCGCTCCCCATCAAAGCCCCCTCTGTCACTGAAAAACGAGGCCACTTCCCCTCCGTCCGGGGGCGGGGACCGGCGGGGCGGGGCCGCACCCACCGCCTGGAGAAACGCGTCTTTGTTCGGGAGGGACCGTCAGTCCCGTCCCGGAGCCCCAGCGCTAGGGGAGACTGGTGCCCTGGTCCTGGCTGGGAACAGACACCGCGAGGGAGCAGCCTCCGGCGTTATCCACAATGCCACACTACCTAGTTATTTTACACTGAAAATATGCATTGCCACTTTTTATTTTATATTTTATTTTATTGTTTTATTTTATTTCATTCTTTTTCTCTTTTTCCCCACCTTTCTATATTTCTAAGAAAAGTTGTGTGTATTTATTAGGGGTTTGGGTTTTGTTTTGGTTTGGGTTTTTTTACCTTTCATATCCTCAAGCCAATGTCCCAATATTCCCAAGCAAAGTTCAGTTTATCTGTTAAGGTTTGTTGTTTTTCGTTTCTTCCTCTGGGATTCACTGTGAAGTAGATGATGAAAGACAGCAGTGGCTGCCCCTGCGTGGTAACTGGTGAAACGGATGTCTCCAGATGTGCTTTTACACCAGGATGTGTTAGGCTCTGGCATTTCCTGATCAAATAGGATTGATGAGTTGCAGCCTCTTTTGGTAGAGCAGGCTGAGAGTCTGACACCAACAATGATAAAACTGTAGAAGGGTCTGGGCTGAAAAATTATTTGGAGAGTTGCCATGATGTAACGTGGCTACATTCTTCTGCTTGGTAATGGAGAAAGGGGAGGGGGAAAGACACAAAATAAGTCCAAATGATCAAGTTGCCACATTTTCTAATCTAGCAGAAGCTTGGGGATTCAGGCATATGTTTCCTCCTACTGTTGGGAGATCAGGCACCAAGAACTTAATTTTTTTTTCAACTACACCCACTTTTAATTGAAAAAATATTATTTGACCCCCAATTTGCCAAATTGTAGTTTGTCACCAAGGTTTGGCCTTTTTCTTATTCCTTCTGTTGTTTGATTTCTGGTTTTGTTTTAGTTTTGTTTGGTTTTTTTGTTTTTAATAACAGACATATAGAGATATTATAGTGGCACCATCTTTTGTTTGCAGTTGTAGAGGCCAGGTTTAATGTGTATGCTTTTCATGCCGTGGCATTTAGGGGGTTAAAGCCACATATTGCGTGGATTTTAGCAGAAACCTATTGAGCTGTGTATCTCCTAACGTGAAATGCACTATAATTCAGAGATTTTTGATGCTGGAGGAGCACTTTAGCCTGAGGTGGTGTTTAGAAATCACATAAAGACTTGAGGCCAACAGTTGCCTGACTTCAGACTTCAGTGATGCCAATGCCATGAACAAGGCACGTACTTTACTGGAGGTGTAATAAGAGAAGCTGGGCTTGCTTCCTGGATTAATAATTCAATTGGAAGTTGGGAATAAAACAAAAACACAATAGAATCCTGTTAATTCAGCTGTTTCCACATTGCTACCCCTCCCCCAGTCCCCTTCATCCATCACTTTCTCTGTGTTTGAAACCACGTTCCCACTCTGAGAGTTAATGGTAGGGTGGGTGGTAATAAGGAGTGAGAAGCTGTGAGCAGGCAGAGGCAAGTGGTCAGAAGTATCATGTTTCTCAGGATGTCACACACCCTGAATCCCTGAATTCAATGATCCTTTCACAAGGAACACTACCAACTTTTTTTTTNGTTCTTTTCACAAGGACCCCTACCCACTTTTTTTTTTAATTTTATATATATATATATATATATATATATCTTAGCCCAGCGTAGTTTTTAGCTCAGAACTTGTGTGCATTTTAGGCTTTTTTAGGTGTGGATCTGGGAGGGCTGAGAGGTGAGGACGGGGACCTGGAGGGACCGGGCAGTGTGCTGGAACAGGGTCGGTGGGGTTGGGTGTGTTTGAGGGCGAAACCAAGTGGGGGGGGTGTTATTTTTTCCTCTCGTTCCTGGGGTCTGAACAGAAAGTACGTTGAGCTGTAATTAAGACATCTTGGAGGCATACTTAACTCATGACGTGTTGCTTTCCTTTTCCTCTCAGTGAGAAAGTGGGTCTCTGCCCTGAATCAGGTCCTCTGCCACCCAGAGCCACAAAGAGACACAGAGGCATACACCGCACACACTGACTTAAGGTGAGCACCAAAAACTTCTTCCACACTTCACTGTCCTCTCTTTCAAACTGCTGGAGAGTTCTGAGAGCGTCTCAACTCAGGAGCTCTGCGCAAGGTAAAGAAAATAGTCAAACTTTTGGGAAAGGTTTTTACTCCTTTATTTTTCAAAATTAGATGGGGATCCATTAAGCAGTGCCTGTGCCATCAACTCCAAGGCTACACTGAAGCGACTTTCAAGGGATATAATTTGTCAGCTGAGGTGGGGGGCAAGAGTGAAAGGCGAATTGAAACTGGCTAGCTTCAATGTGTTTGACTTTAAGTGCTCTGTGTTACCAAAGGAGAGATCATGTTGCAACTACAGATTCTGTCTGAAAGACAAAAGTTATATACTACTGTTTCGTGACTTCCTCCTGCGGGATTATACATTTCACAGAGATTTGTCTTTCTTGAGGGATTTCTCGATTCAGCCAGATGCTTTTAGAAATTTTTAGGACATAGCAAAAGGACAACTGTAGACTGAGCAAGAATTTCAGGAGCTAGTGACAGATTTGTGTGAAGTACTTTCTGGCCAGTATGGAGGAAAAAGATTTTGATAAGATGTGATAAATTACATACTTATGTCATATTTGGATATTTATTTCAGAGAAAACCTGAATAACATTTGGCACAGGTTTCTATATTTTTTCCAGCCACCAAGAGAGTTAGGTTGCCACAGTGCTTTGAATGTGTGGCTGCATGTCAGCTCATCCACAGCTATGGTAACTGTATCATCTTACTGGCTGTTTATTTGGTTTGGGGGGGTCAAATACACATGGAGATATATAATTCAAAATGTTTTTTTAATAGCAAAACTACTTGTGTGGTAGAATTAGATATAAAGGGTTGGAAAGCATCTGCATATTTGAATGGAGGTTTATTGTTATTTAAATATCATTAAAAAGTATATTAATTACTGCTAGGATCTTTTGGAGCAGAAAATGTTGCCATATGTGTTGCTGTGTGATGTCAGGTAACCAATACAACACCTTCAGGAGACAGGGAACTTAGCATGGTGTACAAGAGAATCATGTAGATTATTAACAGAAGTTGAGTTTGTATTACATGACTAGCAAGACTGTTCTAGTGCCTAAATGCCTAAATGTGGAAAGAAGCAATCTGGAGAGATTCCTACCGTCTTGTTAGGGGGGGAAAAAATGTTAGGAATATGTATGAGGCGGCAGTTGAAAACTAACAAAAAAAAAAGTAGGTGCAACAAGGCTGTGTAACTATGGATACATACCTTCTTAATACTAGAGACAGGGTATTTTCAGCATGTGGGGAAATGTACCATAAACAGGAAAATCATTATCCAGTCCTATGGAGAAGGAACTGGGAGCCAGTAGTCTCATGGTAAGGTGTGTCACACAGATTGCCAAATCTTTCTGCTGTAGAGACAGCTCATGCTTCCTTGGTTTTTCATATCTAACATGGCAGATCTTCAGCTCCAATAAAGTACAGCTAGGTGAAATTGCTCTGAGTGCATTAACTGAAACTATAACCCACAAATACTTACCTGTATTGCATGTAATGACAAGGGGAGAGGCAAGAAGGAAGAATACAGGACAGAACAGAAAGAAAGGGAAAAAATATTAACTTGTGATAGTTTTGAACATAACAGTTCAAACAGAAAAATTGGAAAATAATTTTGTAGAGAGCAGTATTTTCAAGCTAAACAACAAAAGTAACAGTGTGATAATCAAGACACTGCTGGTCTGCACTGAAACTGTGTCAAAAGACTTGTCTTCCTAATAAGTTTCATGAATGTCTAAGCAGATTCCAACGAGGAGGAGAAAAAAGCCCTGTGTCTTTATGAAGAAAAGTACTATGTACAACAATGTCATCTTCAGGGACATAACTGACAGTGTAATTCACAGCAAAGCATCCTTGCATTATAAACCTAACAGATTCCGTTTCTTCTCATTTTCAGTTATCATGCTTAAAACAACTAGCAGCTACCAGAAACAAACAAACAAACCAACCAACCAACCAACCCACCCACCCACCNGAGCACCTTTAATTTTACAGTTTGTAAAAGGAAAGAAGAGCACTTTCTACTGTAGATCCCTTGCCCCTCTGATTTAATGCTCATATATGACTAAAGTAGAAGGGTTTTTTTTCTACTATTGCTCACAGTCTGGAGCCATAAGTACTGTTACTAAAAACTTAGTAAATCAAGTCACTTAGCCTCCTAGCCCCTCAGTAAAATTCTGAAAATAATATTGACCAAACTTTAAAATGTGTTTTGACATCTTCAAGTAAAGAGTGACTTTGCAATTGCTTATATTTAAATATGTTCAAAGTTTTCCAATTCATTGCAAGGATTAAAGTGTGAGAACTGAAATGAACATTTTCTGCATTTCATTTGCCTTTTCATTAACCTGTACTTAGAAGCTGAAATACTTGGCATTTCTGTTTTGTTTTAAACTTGACAGTGTATTTCATTACTTGTAATCTCTCCAAAATGAGAAATTTGGGGGAAAAAAGTCATACTCGTATGACAAGCTGTTTCTGTTGCTTGAGAGGAAGTATTAGACATCCTGTCTCCACTGCTAGTAACTGTAGCATACAGTAGTGCACTTGAAAAGGTAGCTTGTAACTTGCAGGTAACAAAATGTTCTTTGGGGTAAAAAAAGTCTGAATATACTAAGGATTTCAATCGATGGTGTTTAAGGAGGATTAGAGGAAACAGCTGGCTAAGCAAATATTAGGTGTAGAGTGGATGCAGTGGTATAAATTGATAATGCAGTTCTTTATCTGCTCTATGAATGGGAGTTTTTGTGGTGATAAGAGGACCTAAACGTGGTCACTGTATGCCACCTAGTGGGTATTGCAGAGTGTGTCAAAAGATTTTTCTATCCAGAACATCTGTAACTAATCCAGGTGCAACTTAACTGTAAATGCTTAGTTTTATTCGAGTTTTCCATTAAAATTTATCAGCTAGTTTTTTCTTTCCTCCACTGAATTTTAGAGGAGGTTCTCTCTGCTTTTTAATTTCCTTGTGAAAGTCAAGTCAGCTTTTATTTAACATAATTTGCCACTAATATCTGTGTCCAAAGACTTCTAACATACAACTAACAAATATCCACAAATTAACACTTAGTTTGAATACTGAGCAGTTACTGTAAAATTGATGAGATTTCTGTACAAATATTGTGGTAGGAGAAGCTATGTAGAGTAATAATGGTTTCATAGCTCCTTTCAAAACTTCATCACATAGGATATGCTTTTGTTAAATCCTGTTCTGTTTTGTCCCCAGATATTTTGTCAGTGGTAGAAATAGCCAAAAATATGCTGACTTTATTTGTGGTGAATAATGAAAGATAATAAACACCTTCCATCTTCTTTCTTTTTTTTTTTTTTTAAATGCATGGCATTTATTTCTGCCTCCCTCAGACCTCACACAGACTTATCATTTGAGCTATCCTTTCCCTTTATTATTGAAAGGAAAATTACTTTTTGGTCCAATGGGTTGTTTATTCAGTAGAGGAAGCCCAGATACTGACAGTTTTCATAGCTCTAAAAAACCCATGAAATGACAAGGTTTTAAGCAGGTACAGATCAACTTGGATATACTTTGTGACTGTTTTCATGCTGTGTGACTATCTTGCATGCTTCTACTTCCTAAGCTTTTTTAAAATTTTGCCATCATCACAGCTCCTGCTGCAGTCGTCTCCTAAACACTTAAACCAGGTGATGAATCTGTGGTTCTTATCCTGCATTTTCCAAGTGAGTACCACAGTGGCTACTGGAGCAAATAGGTATTAGAGTACTTGGCAAAATCAGGCTCCCTGTGCTTTGCTTCTTCCTGGTTTTTATCACTGCCTGAGTGCTAAATCAAATGGTCTAATCACACTTAGCAGAACAAATGATTTCTGTGTCTTTTTTATTCCCTTAGCTTTGAAAACACATTTTTTAATTTGCTTTTCCTTACTAAAACAGAACAGAAATCCTGAGCATGACCAAAGTCTCTGAAAACAAGCATTTAAAATATGCATTAAGAAGTCACAGAGCAGTAATCTGCACTGAGTAGTTTGAAAACCTTTCTCAAGAGTTACGTGAAACATTACCATAGGAGGTTTTTAGTGTAGTACATGGGTTAATGGCTAAAATAAGAAGGAAATCTGCCTTTTCATTAGTCAGGCAAAGTTTACAAACTAAAGACTTGGAGGGTAAAATAACACAGCAACAAATGGGCTAATTGATTTGATGATCTGCATTATCGGTGGCTACCTCTCTTTTTCACTCTGCCTGGGCTGGTAGTGTGAGTTGCTACAGCTGCTAAAGGAACCAGACCTAAACTCTGTTAATGAGAGTCTTTACAAGACTGCAGAGTCTCTCCTGGGACAAAGCTTTCCACTAGAATAACTGGCATGCAAAGCCATTACCATTTTCTGCAACAGGGCACATCAGACACTATGGCAGAATGAACATCATTATTTATTTGGTATAAGGGACCAGACAAATGTCTCTAGATACATGCTTCTTGCTCAAAAAAAAAGTCATTTTGGCATTTTCATAGTAGCAGAAGACCATCATCTAGAGACAGCTTTCCATTAATAGTATCTCCTAATTGCTTTAAATGCTTGCAGCCTACAAGGAACATATGCTAAATGGAAACAGGTTAGACTATGTTTCAAACAAATCCAGAGGAAAAAGAGGGAAAAGGTACTTAGAGGCAGTTCAGTCTTTGCTTTGATCACTTTTTGTCTGTGTTATTGCAAGTGGATGTATTAGGTTTTGGTTTATTTGAGTTTTTTGCATGTCATATTATGCTTATGTCATAGTACCTGATAACTCATCATCTAAAGTGTACCAGTAAGTATTAGTGCACTATGCAATGAGGAATACTGACATGTGTTATTGTTGCAAAACAGATGCAGAGATCCATCTGATCTGAGCAAGTGTGTGTTTATTCAGCTTAGCTGCTTTTCTATACACCCCATTCCGTTACATCCCTCTGTCCCCACAAGGGTGACTACAGTGTATTATTGGTTAAAGGTAGATGTCCATAAAGCTATTGCTAACATATTATTGGCTAAACTATCACATGTGCTAAGAAATCAAGTTATGCTAAAGTTAGCTATGTTGACAGTTCAATTCCCTTGTTTTTCTTCTAACTGCTAGTCGCTCCCACCGAACTAGCTGCTGGGCTCCTAGAAGCTGGCCTATTTTCGACTTTCTGCTTCAAGGTCTTGCCAGCTGCTCAGCACCAAGCAGTCTCACGGCATCCAGACAGCCTTGTCTGTAAAATCTTCCCACATGTCATGATTAATTTTTCTTTGAATTCAGAATTCCTTTCCTGCAATGATGCCTGTCCTAGAAAAGAAGCCATCTGTGTGCAACTATGCATATCCACATGTATGTGAGTGTATAAATAGATATATGCATGCACTCACATGCTCTATTAAAATGCGTAATTTTTTTTTTTTTTGGAGCTTGGTAACTGAAAATTGATAGTGCAAAATAGCATGCTGATGTTCATTTGTAGTTTTTGGCCTATGTGCTATTACCCTCTTGTTTTTAAAATGGTGATTTATTGCTCTAGTTAGTTGCTAGCTGGCACTTGTGTTTTGGTAGATCATACACACAAAAGAGGTGGTACAATACCATTGTGCTATGCAATTCTGATCCAGCAAAACAAAATACAAGCAGCTTTATTAGCATTAGCATCAGTGAAATTAATAGAAACTCAGACAGGGCTCAGGGAATAAAACTATAAATCTATTTGCAGAATGGCATCCATAATACCACATATGGCTGATCAAAAATCACTACATAACACTGCTAATCAACAAATCTTTAGCTTTATAGCTATAAATACCTCAGCGTTGTTAATAAAGTATGAAGTAAAACTATGCACATTTAAAAAGAGTAGAAGAATCAACCCCTTCATGTGTGGAATCTCTGTGAAGGGGTAGTACATGCTTAATGTCAGGATAAGCCTTCCATTGCTAAAATAACTTCCAAAGCTCTCTAACTGGAACTGGGTAATTGCTCATATATTTATTAATATTTGAGAAAACACATGCTACACCCAACATTTCTATGTGGTGGTTGCTTTTTTCCATAAACATATCTTGAAGCCAAAGAAAAACCCAGCCTGAATCATGTGCAAAAATGCTGCCTAAAAATAAGAAAGACACATTGCAAATTTTCCTTTTTTTTAAATAGCCTTGAAAACATTACAGTGTTGGGCTCAACCAAGAGTTTTATAAGAATCATTTCAGAGTAAAATAATATTACAATAGATTCGGCAGTTCTTTTACCATAATTGCAGCAATACATGAATGTTGCAATTAAAACAGACCTTAGCAGTGCTGCCACCTTCTGACTAGATGCTGCCTATTGCCCAAGGTAATTTGCTACCGTTTTCCTGAGATGATATACATGCAGTTGAGAAACTCTGCATTTTTAATTTTGTAAATAACCTGGAGGATTAGTAAGCTCGTTGGTATTTTCAGAAAAATGTTTCCAGACTTCCAAACATCTGAAGCAAAATGTTGAGTTTTGCTGAATCTTTGTAATTGCTTCTTAATCAATTTGACTATCTGCATTTAAAATTGGTATACAAAATGTGTTCCAACTTTTGTTAGCAAACCAAGCAAGCAGACAGATTTTTTTCCTTTGGTTTGTGTTTTTGCTCGGATATTGCTGTATGCATAATTTGACTGGTCTCATTAGAACATGTTTTCACTAGTATATGAAATAAACCATGATTGCAGTCAATGATCTTAAAAGATTAGTTTTCCAACATAAATTATTTTTAAAAACTGTATTAGTAACTGCATATTTGTCTGGTTGTGCACGAGGTTCTGTGTCTGGTCACATACAACACACCATGCTGTTTTGATGCACTTTGGAGGCTGAGTGCTCATCTCTGTAAGCAAAGAACTAATCAGAGGTAGTAAAGATGTCAGTCTCTCAAACATTTTCCAGATTTTGCTCAATTGAAACCGTGAACAGAGAAGACTGTAATTAAACTGTTACTATTGATACAGATAACTGCAGTCATAGAATCATA
>WAAB01008192.1:0-55173 GCA_013389865.1 Piaya cayana
GAGTTACAGAACATTCCATTACTGCACAGTCACTGTTGAAACTTTAGTCTCTGTTGGCAAAACATATTTTTAATTTGTATTTATTCAGTCTCTGCTTTCCTAGTTACACTGTAGTCCTTTTCATTTGTTGCTTCCTTCCATTTCTACCCCAGGAGCAAAAGATGAGTGCTAGGATCTGAAAAGGTTAGTAACTATTTTTTGTCCTCTTCAGTAGATAAAGCCTATCAAAACCAGAACACGAGAAAGAATCCTGTAAAAATGAATAACTAAATAGACAGTTGAATAGATGGATGGATGGATGATAAATGTTTTCAGTTAATTGATCACTGTTTAGCTATTGCGAAGTGTTTGTTACTGGATGTTGTGGAGGCAGAGTAAAAAAATGTAGTATGCTGGAGACAGAGGAAAGGAAAAGAGTTTGCATGAGAATGATAACGAATTTGCATATTATGGCATTTCAAAATATAGGCTATTATTTATTTTTGTTTTTCACCCTGCTAAACAACTTTTAACACATGCTGTTAATAATAAAAGATTCCTGCACACAAGTAATTACATTTTTTTTCTGTGTGAAAAACTAGCTTTTTCATTACATTAATTCTTACATTTCTGTTATTTATTACATAGCACTGCATATTCTCATGGGACCTAGATATTCAACCTTGGTCAAATGCAGTTGTTACTCTAGAGTGTACAGTGACCTTCATTCTGATGGAATGGCTGCCTGGGGATGTGCTTAATGCAAAGGGAATCTCCAGCTGCAAGAATGGACTGACTTCCACTTTCTCCTCAAAACATTTATGGTGGAGGCAGCAGCCAAGGAAATGTAACACAGGGCAATATTATACATACTGGCATTTCTCCCTCTTTCTTTTCCTTTCTTCCTCGCTTTCACTCTCTGCTTAGGAGAGTGACTTAGGCCAGATATCACTGACCCAGAACTTGAAGAGTAAATGATTACTTGGGAAGAGTTATATCATGTAATGACTCAAATGGAGTCACTGCTCAAAAAAATTCCGTGGGGCTAGAAGTTCTGGTAAGAAATATTGAGAAGGAGAGGTGATTTTGGAAAGTGGGAATAGGATCCCTGATGTAAAGTTCAACATACCAAAAAAAAAAAAAAAAAAAAAGGAACAAATGACAAAAAAAGAAAAAAAAAAAAAAAAAGAAAAGAAAGAAGGTACACTTGTCATAGAAAGAAATAAACAAACAAAAAGGTCCCATCCCAAAACCATGATTACCTGAGCAGCTGATAGAACTGGTTGACTGGCTGCAAGGAAAACCAAAATTTAAAAAAAAAATTTCCTCTTGTCTCCTGACAAGATATACTAGAGGTTTATATTGAATTTAGAACCTGATTTTGGATATATTCTGAGTGTGTAGTGACCCATTTTCAGTGGAGAAATGCCTTGAAGCTCATGACATAATGTATAAAGATCCTAAAATCTATCTTAGTCCTCTAACAATTTACACAAATGTAGTGCTTTATGTGCTGCAGATAGTCCTACTGATTCAACAGGTCACTTCTCAGTGCAAAAAAATCAAGGAGTAGCAAGAGCACGTCTGCATTTATACTTAGTGGGGAGTGAAATATAACATTTTGCTGTTCTCCTCCTTTGATGACAGGAGCCCATCAAGTCACCTGCAGAACTGAGTGTCACAAAGACAAAACATATGCTCCCTGTGATAAACACTGTTTTGTAAGCAGATGAATTTGAACTAGGTCTGTAAATCATCACTGCTACTTGATGTCTTATCAGGAAAGCTCCCAAAATTAGCTACCTCTCTATCCATCAGCATGGGAAGAAAAAGAACAGTAAATTTTCCTTTGGTGCAGTGTGTACCAGAAAGAGTACATACTCTCCAATCTTAACATAAGGATCAAAATAAAGTAGTACAATAAAGGCCTAGTAGCAGCATCTTAGAGGAAGAAAAAACAATGGGAAAGACAGCCACCTTCCTACTTTGCAACATTTATGCTATGGGTAACTGGAGTAGATGGATTTCATCAAGACAGAGGGAAAATAGAAAACTTAAACCCAAAATTATCCTTAGTTAGTAGCAGCAACAATGCCAGTAACAATTTAACAGCCATTATGGTACTTTGCACTGTAGTTTAGTAATACACCCTAAATTAATACATCTGATTAAAAACCTTCTATGCTGTTTGCCAGTGCTAAGTACCCACCACCCCTTTGTGTGAGGTGGAAGGTTAATCTCAGAGGCTGTCCTTAGGCTCCCTCTGTAGCCAATGCAGCATGACAAGTCTATTCAGAAGATGATTCAGAATAGAGGGCTAATTTCGCAAATCTGAAAGGTGTTGTGAAGGGCCTCTCTCCTCCCTTGCTGTGGAGACAGCTCAGGGAAATTAAGTGTGTTAGGCTGACCTGAGTTTTGCCTGGTACTTTGCCCTCCCATTAAGAGAGCAACACTTAAAGCCAACACTTCAAAGGTATTTAGGTATATTAAAAATAAGGGTCTTAGCATCTTTGATGACAGGGCCCACAAAAAGTAAAATGCAAGTGGTCTAAGACCATGGAATGTGGAAGCAAGTAATTGGATCCAAAGTCTCAGTACAAATCTATCTTGTTAGAGGGGAAGGAGGACTGCCCACAAAGCATGGTTTCAAGCGAGACTGAAGAGGCAGAGACCAGTTAAAGAAGAGAGTGCTCTCTGTCTCCTCCTTGGCCCTGACATCAGGATTGAGGCAGAGGGGAGAGAAAGTCCCTGCTTTTGTTCACTTGTCTGCCTCAGCCAAGGGAAGGAGGGAGGCTGGGCAAGGGGCTGTGCCCCCCGCCGGGCTCTGGGCCCTTTGTGCCACACAGCAGGTGTGAGGGGAAGCTCCTCTCCCTGGATGAATGAGCATGTGCATGTCGATGCCCCAGCTTCTTTCATGGCCGTGCTGGGAACCAGAGCGAAGCCACATTTCTCAACAGCAGGCCAGTAATTCCTGGAAACAAGCAAGCACAGGAAGGGGTCATGGATTGAGAATGGGGGTAGTTTGGGAATAGCTCTGCGGGACCACTCCTTATCTAGCATTGCCTGTTGACAGATTTAGGGCTTCATCCCACAAGGCATTCGACATCTCCTGAGAGACCTGAAACTGGTATCTTGACTATTTTTCTCTGGGAAAAGCTGATCTGGCAAAAAAGCCTCTCTAAATTCTTCAGCTGAAAGGGGATACATAAACTTTAAAAAATTAATCAAAGTACCCACAGGCCCCTCTTATTCACATCCCTGTTTCTCGCTTGCTTTCTGGCACAGAAGAACTCTCGCCAGCCCAATGCTTCTCACCCTGCATCCTTATCAGTGGCTGCAATGACAAGAGCTCTAAGCCAAATGCCTGGCACATGGGAGCCTCTGCCAGGACAAAACCACATATTTAGATCTATGCTTTCAGTGCCAGGTGGGAGGTGTGAATGTCAAAGGAACACGACCTCAGACTGCGACTGGCAGGCTGTGCTGTTGATCCAGAGGGTCAGCCACTGTCAAGGAGCTACAGAAAAACAGAATTAAGCACATGAGTTAGAGCTGTTGTGTTTGGGACACTGAATTTGCTGGGTTTGACACAGTGCTGGTTTTACCTTAGAGCCAAATCATGTCATCCTTGAAAAGAAAGGCTGAACTTGCTTTTAAATTTAAGTATTTGAATATGGATTGAGCAGTCTTTGCAAATGAAAAAAAACAACCAATCTCCTCTCCAGATACAGTAGGCTTGGCTGTGAAAATTACTGCCCTCAGAGACTGAACCTCCAGTTGTTGCAGCTAAGTCATGTGCTGAGTTAAGGGACCCATCCCCAAAGTATGTTGAAGCACTAAGGACTATATCTAAATAGCCTTAACTCTCCATGTGGCCCCATGAACAGTGTTCCCTACTGGTTGTGCTCTTCTGGAGGTACAGAGCATGTTGACAGAAATATGCAGTCTAGGACCTTGAGAAGAAACTATCCCAGGTGAGCCAAACACTGAATACAAATTCTTGCACAGCCAGCAGCTTCAGAGTGGGAAGAAGCTCAGAAACTTCTAGGCTGACTGTGTCCTAGATCTATCTTCTGCTGATGGTGTAAGTATTGTAATCACAATATTTATTTTTTTCTTAGTCACCTTCTGAAACATTGCAAGGATTTAATTAGATGCCTAAAAATGCCATTGGGAATCTAAGCCAAAACCTGTAAATCAGAGCAAACATTTTCTTAGTGATCAGATGAAACTGAGTATACCAAAGTCCCCTTTCCATCACAAACTTCTCCAACTTTTTGCTTTGCAGATATCTGAGAACTGCAGATATAGAGAGAATCAGGCATTTTGGCTGCCAAAATCATTGTCAACTAGTGCCAAAAGAATTTGAAATTTCTGAGATGTCTTGGTCAAGCTGAAGAGAGATGACCTTTTCAATAGTATGAATGTAAAGATCTGTAGCCAGTTGACTGAGTGTGATATGCTGTTTGATGCGGAGATCAGGGCTGACTGGGACAAGAACAGGCCACCTCAAGCAGTAATTTCCAAAGGATGCAACTATCTCAGAGAAGGTCTGTGCATTTAACAAGCCTGATAGCGTACCTTCTGTTTTAATTCCCTTATGCCTTTAAAGGCAGCTGAATTTGGAATGAGCTATGGTAAAAGGGTTTCACTTTTCCAGTATGAATTGCTAGTCCTGCTATCACTAATTCTCATGCACTCCTACCATCCCTACTGGTGCAGCTTTTGCTTTCCTGATACAAAACACTCACCTGTGGAGAGATTTTCTGAATGAAATCAGAGGAGACCTTTCAGAAACTATGTAATGGACATTCTGCAAGCAAATGCCTTGAAACATAAAACATGAGACGAGACAGAGGGCTTAAGCCAAAAGGAAATGGGAAACCATAAAGCAAGCATCACACATCTTCCATCACAGTAATATGTTTTCAAAAAAAAGCACCCGATCTTCAGCATATGTAAGCTGGGCTGACTCAATCAACAATGGAAGAAGTTTGTTAGTGAGCATAGCTAAGGCTTTCAAACTGTGATAGGAGAGAACCGAGGAAAGCATGCTGTATCCTTAAAGACAGTACCAGAAGTGATAGGCAGAGTGATTACTTTATGAACATGTGAGCAGAAAAGTGGAAACCGAACTACATGCACAGGTTTATTCAAGCAATTTTGCCATCACAGTCTGAAGGCTAGAGAATGTACCTGTAGCACCATAGTCACTGGCTTTCAGAGCTGCCTTTCTTCAGTGGTTACATGCCTGATGACTAACACACTAAATAAAGTACCTCTGTAAGTTAACTGTTCCCTTGGGGAGGGACTTCCAACTGGAAAGCAACAACAGCAAATCAAGGCTGTTAATGAGCTTCCTATGTTTTATACCCTATAGAACATCTCTGCAATCACTTGTATTTGTGTAACACTAGTCTTGGTTCTAATATTTTTGTGCACAATGCAAGAAAAATGTCATCCATTTTGGCTTTGGCTTACATTCCTGTGAAATATCTGAATTTGAGCTGCGTTCTTCTTAGTTGTGTAAAACTGGCCTGGTCTCTGACCTGTGAAATCAACAGGTCCTGAGGATCTCCTCACAGGACTACACAGTCCAGATTTTCAAAGGGATGGGAGATGGGAAGAGACATAGGAAAAAGACAATACACACCAAATTCCCACCAGAAATGGGTACAGCAGAAAATAAGGCTGCCTTTAGAACTGAAAAGACACTCTTAATAAATATCCATGGCTAAAGAAACAATTATCTGTGTAAGAATCTGAATTTTTATTTTACCAACCAGCATGTAATTTTAGAAGTACTTAGATGTGGTTGGTTGGAGTCATTCCACTCCAGTGACAAAAGGCATAACTGCTATCTACACCAGAAAGTCAGCTTGAATTATGTGAAGAAAGGACAAAATGAGAAATTCTGAATAAACACTGGATGAGAAAGATGAAGGATTCACAGTGAAGGGCGCAAAGGAAATGAGCCAAAACACAACTAAACTTTCAGGCTTGGTCCACAATTTTGAGGAAGTTTTGCTGGTAAATTGTGGAGATGACAGTATAAGTTTTCTTTCTATGTTTATCTGGGGCTTGCCGTGCACACCCTGGCCTCCTTCAAGAGAAATCATCTTTTCACGAGAAATCTGCCAGGTAGGCTAGCAAAACAGCTCTCATAAAATTAGACAGACTATTGATCAAAACAACTAACAGCTCTGCATCAAAAGATTTTAATGGGGAAGAGAATGGATTACAGGTAGCTTTTGGCTTAGAATTAAAAGCTGAAATGAACTCTGCTTCCTTAGCATCATTTATGCCTGTAAACATCCAGCAAGACTTAAACATGCCAGGCTCACACCATACCAAGAACTTAGGGAGTTTAACTCACTGTTCTTTGGTGGGATACATCTACTCAGATACTCTGCTCTCTGTCATAGCACTTTATAACTCTTCAAGCTGTTTGCTTTCTAGTCTTCACTTCATCAGAAGGGATTACATCATGGAACATATTCCACAGTCAGGACAGAGCTAAAGGTTTCTCTCTACTCCTAGCATTCTTTGTGTGACTTCTTTAAATTAAAGCTTTCCACAATCCTTTTAAAGTACTTACCTGCTGAAAAATTTAGAAGGAAATCTGGATTTTTTTTCATGCAACTGGAAGAATACGTTGCCCCTGAATGAAGAACCAACACTAGTTGCCTTTCCAAAAAGCTGGTCTCGGAGAGCCCTAAGCCCTGTTTCACATAGTTTCCCCCATGATTATTAGCCCTCTGGGGGATGCCTGGATTTGACTTTATCTGAATATTCTTTTACCCAGCTGCAGCACCTGAGGGGTAGGATGCACTGTAAGAGGCCCCATGTTTACAAGCACCATTTGATACAGCTTTTCTCTCCATTTCTCTCCAAGAGTGGGCCCTAAAGAGGTGAAATGGCACAGTGAGAGAAATACAACTAATGTTTTCAACCTGCTTTATTTCTTTATCAACTGTTTATGTTAACGGTGTCCTTCAGAGTCCATTTGCTTTCTGGCACAGGTGAAGAATGCACTGGAGATGACTGTTTTATGTAATGTTTATGCAGGCCATATTTTTTTCATAACGTGCAAAATATAGAATGCTGCTACTACTTTCCAAAAATGTCCAGTACATACAATTGCCACCTAGAACAGAAGGCCAGCTGGAAACGTACCCCAGTAGCGTCAGCCAGGGAAGCAGTTGTGTACATGTAGGGGAAAAACCTAAACCACAGTGGAGGAGTGGAACGTGAGTCATCAGCAATGCTTTTGTGTACACGGAAGCAGTAGACAAAAGCCTAGGTGAGACAAAGACCAGCAAGGAGTATGTTTTCCAGAACAGAAATTAGTGTCTGAGTAGTAAGAAAGCCATAGGATATCTAAGCATTCTGTTCTACAAGGTGGCCAGTATACTAAGAACTTGCACTCATACTGAAATGATCTAAGACAAAATTGTTTATATACAAATATGTGTAAACATATAAATATAGATACATATATAATGCTTACATACATATTGATTTTAGTATATAGACTGTATCCAAATATATTTTTACACAGCCCATATGTGCATTTTGTGGACTGCCTTTTGAATATGCACTCCACTTAAGTTGTAGAACTGTTTCTGGTTGGCTGTTATGTTAAACATTTAAACAGGTTCAAAGAGGGATTGGATGAATTCCTAGGGAAAAAAAAATCATCAGAACTGCTAAATCAAAGTTACCACCTGTAATGTAGGAGGTCCTCAAGATGTAGCTGTTGAGTTGACAGTAAACATAAATTAGGAGTTGAGACATGGCCTGCCTTACCCTGATCTGTTTTTATCCCTTGTGCCTGTGGTCGCTGTCTGTATTGATAACTCTTAGGGCTGGGCTGATGCTTGACCTCTGAAACTACTTCACAATTCCATCCCCATCCAGCAAAAGGTGACAAAAAGAAGTAGATAAACTGAAGACATTGAGGAGCAATAACAAAAAAAAAGAGACCACAGAATATCTGGGCCATATGAAGGCAGCACACAGAGCTTGCTAGATTTCAGCTCTTACCTGGTTGTGTGTCCTCCTGTTTTCTGTAACGTTTCCAGTGTTTAATTGCAAGCCATTGAGTGCCTTACTCTAAGATCTGTTAAATGAGCTTTCTTTCTGTTTCCCTGCAACAGCAATCTGGTGTCAACAGTGCACAGTGAAACAGAGCTCAATGTGACCAAAAAGAGCAGACAGCCTGGGGGGCCTAGGGCTCGGAGACTTGCTCAGGGAGTCTGGCAGCATGTCCTGCTGCTGCAGAGCGCAAAGGTGAGGGCTGCTGTCATCCTTTCGCATCTTCTGCCTTCCTTTCCTCTAGGCATGAGGGAGAGCTTTGCTGCAGGCTTGGTTAAAGCCAGAAATGTCATGTATCAGCCTTATGTTACTGGTGTTGAGCTACCATATTCATCCCACATTCACTAATATTTTTTAAATGAGAAAATAATTCTCACTTAATTTTTAATTTGAGTTCCAATCTTCTATACCTCTGTTGTTCCTGAACAGCTCATACATGCTGTTCTACATGGGAGAGATTCATTATTGGAAGTTAATTGCAGACATCTCCTACCAGCAGTCTGCTATGGGAAATCTGCAACCTTCATTGTGTTTTAGCTAGACATATGCAATATGGCATGCACTGTATCTCTGTCCCTAAGTAGGACTGCAAAATTATTAGAATTGCCTCACTGGCAGGAATTATAACATTTTCAGATTAAAAAATTGGCATAAATGAGCTACTTGTTCTGACATTTTTGCCAGCAAGTCACACTGCTGAATTCTTTCCAGAAAGTAAACAGAAAAAGGGCATCAGTGCATTCAAAGTGAACCCATTTATAATTTGAATTTGTCTTAGTGAAAGACAGTTTTACAGTTGGTTTACTGAGAGTTTTAGGTCCTGTCTGAGGCTCCTTGACTTTTTGATTTTGGCTAAATTTCCACTAAGCTACATGGGAGCCTGACAGTCAGAAGAAGTGAGCCATCATGCCCTCATTTTCATTAGTTATGAGATGCTTTATTTCCCAGGAAGCTGGGAAGTTTCAGGAGCAGGTGACCACACCTGTACAGTTAATTAATTTGCCTACTCTGAAATATAAACTGGAAGGATGTCTTTCTGCCTATGGAATGTGCTTATCTATATTTTTTTCCCTGTAGCGTAGTTACATTTGAACTTGTGCTGATTTTATAAAGTGGGATGTCCCTGTCCATGGCAGGGGGGTTGGAACTAGATAATCTTCAAGGTCTCTACCAACCCTAACTATTCTATGATTCTATGATGGCATATACTCTGGATGCAAACTAGCCATTGCTGACAGGGCCTGGTATGTATTATGACCCCATGAGCAAACAGTAAAATTTTACTACAGTATCTTCATATTGCTGAAGACAACATGAGCTTTCCAGTTAAGTGGAAAAATCCAGGAGGTTCACTGGGACTAGTAATAACTTGAAGCATTTCTCTTCAGACATTGCTAAAAAAATATAGCTGGCCTATCATGCAAATGAATTTGATCAAAGACACACCATTAGCTTATAGTGAAATTATTTGTTCTCCACGTATTTCTGTCTTGAATACATAATTAGTGATTTTTTTCATTACTCTCATTCTTTACATTGTCATGTAATTTTCAAGGCAGAGTGCACTCCATGAATTTATCACCTCTCACTATCATAGCTGTGAAAACACATTTTTAGTATTTAGCCATCTCTGGCAGTTTGAAATGGTCTCCTTCTGCAAACATGCTGACACCAAGTCAGTCTGCTGTGATTTCTCAGGCTTCCAGCAAGGACCCTAAGGGGTCACTGGCTCTCCCAGAGAAACCATCATGTCTTCCCCACAAAGAATAGACTAAAAAGCATCATGTGCTAGGTGGACTAGAGAAGATGTTTTTGTGGCAGCCAGGCTATGCTTGTTGTACAGGCAGAGGACCTTTTTTTTCTTTTTTTTTTTCCCAAAAGGGCTCTGGCACGTGGTATAGTGTTTTCCAGGGTCACTGACTGGGGCACCTTCATACTTGTTTTTTTCCCTTCCAGTGCTCCCTAATCTGGCAGCATCTGTGGCCAAGCATTGCTGTGTGTCTGCCTCCAGGAATTCCCAGTCAGGGCAAGTGGCAGGTAATATGGTACCTCTCATTCAACTTTTTTCTCTGAACAGCCTTATCCTTTGCAATCTTTGCTGAAAAAATCAAGTGAGGACTGAGAAAGTGTTAGGGCAAAAACATGACAGTAAGTCACTGAATTGTACTTATAAAAACTTAGGTAAGTGAGGGCAAATTTACATTATCATTTAAGTAAAGAAAGCATATTTCCATCCTAGGTATTTTGTTTTATTCAATATCTTTTTCCTATCCCAATGTCATTTGATTCTGACATTTATACTGGGGAAATAAACAAGATTTTTTCCTCTGTATATATCCCTCTGTAAGTTAACATCCTTTATGTGTAGTTAGGTAGAAGACCAGATAGATTGCCCTGGAATGCTAAATAATACAGAACATTGACTGACATTACATTACATCAATATCAATTACTCTTCCATTACACTTGTCTACTTTACCCTTTCCTGTGTATGTGTCTGTAGAATGCAGTCCATATTTAACTAGGGAGTGGATTAGCTAATGAGGTGGTAGAATCAGTTACTTGCCTGGCAGCAAGGCAGTGAAAGCCATCCAGCAAACACTTTCTGACTTGGAATTTTCTCTAACAGGTAGCAAAGAAAAAAAAATAAACTGGTACAGGCCCTCTCATTAATCCAACTTCCCTCAGGAATGATCTGATCACAGTTCATTTATGCTATGAATTTTCTTTTTTTTTTTCCTATCTCATGGTACTGTGGGATGATTGAAAGAACAGCTACTAAGCAAAAAGCATTTGTCCAATAACTATTACAGAATAGAGGAGAGGTTTGCCTCTGCAAAAACTGACACCAGACAAGTCCTCTTTGGTCAAACGCTAAATATTCTAGGATCAAAGTGATACTCCAGAAATACTTTATCAGCGGATTTATTCTGGAATAATTTGGAAACCGTATCTCTGTTCATGTAATTTTTACATGGGGGCAGAAACAGACCTTGGAGCATTCATAGACAGTTGATCCTGAGAGGCATCAAGAAGATCTGTGTCCCACTTGCTAGAAAAAAGTGAAGTTCAGAGGTCCTAGCAGGAATTGGGAATCTGTTAGGGAAGAAAGGATGCTGAAGGCTAGTAGGGATAAAACAGAAATGAGTCTGGATCCAGCATTGCAAAAGGGGCAGTGCATCCCATCACAGAAGATGAGCTTTGAAGGCTGCAAGTGCCTCCAGTATCTGGAGGAGCTTAGTTTGAAGAGGAGCTCTGGTGCAGGACTAGTAGAGTATGCAACTCCAGCACTGTTAGAGTTTGCTCACTGAGCCACATTAAGGGAGAGAAAGACAGCAGAGGTGTGCAAAGCTGCAGTGTGGGCCAGTTTTGTGGTGGTTTATGCCGGCATCACTTCATGAGACACAAAAGAACTGAGCAGGCTTGTAGGAGATGAGCATATTTGGGTCAGGAAGCAATGTAGGAGTTTTCTACTACAAAACTGTTTGTCATTAACAAGTGCATTTTGAAAATACTAAAAGTAACAAAATTAGTAAATCTGTGTTTTGAAGGCAATGCTATGAATTTTGAAGGACTGAGAGGAGGGAAAAAAGAGGGTGGTGTTGGTGCTGTTACCTCAGCAATATTTTATTTGCTGCTTAGTGTTACTCTTAAACAGTTCTTTAGCCAGGGTGATGCTGGTGCCTGGCTTTTTGAACAGTGACAACTGTTAGGTGCAGCTGCATCTAAAATGCGCAGTCAAGAGCATAGTTGATATTCTGCCTTTTAAAAATTGAAAGCTGATGTTAATAGCTTGTAGCTTTCAGTCATGAAAGGAAGACCAAATGAAACCTTTTCTGTTTACATGAGACCTTCCCTGCAGTCAAGATAAAATAAACCACACCAGACTGACCAAAGAAGGGAAGAATGAAAGAGTTTTTATCCAGGCTCTTCCTTTCTATTCTCCACTCGCTTTTCTCTGCAACAAAAAATTGATTGAATTGTGAAAGATGGGGAATACAGCATCACAGATTACAAGGAAACGCAGTACATCTGCTTTCTTTATCAGGAGACAGAAATGCCTTCTGGTTACAGCTCCAGCTAGCCCTTTCAGAGCCATGTTAACAGGTTGGCTGAGAATGGCACTTTGACAGGACTAGGCTGATCCTTATTGATTTGCTATTGCTTTTCATTCAAACTACCATCATTCTGCTGTTTGGCTGCTTTGAGTGGCAGCGTGCGAGAGCTGTGTTTCCAACTTGAGAACATTTTTGTGGTGAAGTTGCATGCAGCTTCTCAGAGAAGTTTAAATGAGTGGATGTCACAAAATTAAAACACTGAAACTACAGTCCCCACACGACTGTGAAGTCAACCACAAATTCAAAACATAGCAGGAAGCGGTGGGAAGAAGAAAGTGAGAGTCATTTCAGCAGAGGATTTAGTCCCATATGTTTTTCATGATGAAAAAAATCTATATTTTGCTTTACAGACAAACACAACTTGCTGAGGGATGAATATCTTCTGGTTCTGATTTAATGCTTTAGTTCTCTTACTGAGTTTTTGGTTTATTTCAATGTAACATGCATAGCAAGGAGTGAATGTGTGAGTGTGTGGTGCTCCCTCAGTAGGTTATAGTTATACTCACTTTGCACTTTCCAAACATCATAAGGACGTCTAAGGCTATTTTAATCATGATATCTCATGGACTGGCTGCAGAATCATGCAGTTATTTAGCTACACTCCTGCATGGATTAATTCATTGTGTGTCTCAGTTTATAATAGCTAGTCTACTGCCAGTACCTGGATAAGATTATTTAGAGGTCATCTGAGTTATAGTATAGTCCATACCAGTGTAGGCATGTGCTAAATGTTAGGTAACTGAATCACAGTGTAGTATCAGCAAACAAAAACAGTAATAAAGGGATTTGACAGCAGGAATAGAAAGGACAATACGAGTTTTGGGTACTGCAAAAATTTCTAAGATTCTGGAGAAACAGCAGCCATGGCTATTAGCAACTTTCTAAATACAAGACTGCAGGAGTGAGAAAAAGAGAAGACAGCACAGAAGCTTGTGCTATTATTAATCAATGTAGAGACAGAGCAAGGAAGACATGGAATTCAGAATCTGGCTTGTTAGATTTGAGTGCATGGAGAAACTTAAAACTGTGACAGTCTAGGAGGGCACCCTGCCACAGTGTACCTTAAACTTTGCCCTTAGAAGGTCATATTTAAAACTCTAGTGGATGCATGCACTTGCTGGGAAGCCAATGAGATTAAAGGCAGTCTGAAAACATTCGAGCTGCCCTCAGCTTTGCCTCAGAATGGTCAGTCTGCCCAACACTTCACCAAGTAACCTGGGGGGGTTGGTTCACAGAGCATTTTAATGCAAGACGTTTTAACACAGTCCAAAGATGCTCTCATGGCACATGCCAACAGTGATTCAGTGCCTCTTGGCTACCATGTGACTACCACCCCCCTCAATCCCTTCCCTCCCTGCTTCATTCTCTCTAATTATTATTCATTTAAAAAAAAAAATCATCATGTTCTCATCTTTTTCCATGTAAAATTGTCAACTTGTCAAAAAAAGACGAGTTGGGAAAAAAAAATCCCTTCCTTTTCACCTTGTCTGGCTTCTTTCAAACTGAGCTATGCAAAACCCTACTGCAGCCTGACAAGTCCTAGCTGCTGAGATTTCACAGACACTGAGGGAATGATGGTGGTGGGAGGGAACAGGGAATTCATTTCTATAGGGGCTTTGCTGCAAACTGCTGCATTCTGCAGGGGCTCTCACAGACACCTTGGGATTGAAACAGGGCAGTCTGAATGGAGCAGAGGAAGTCACATTTAACAGAAATTAATGGGTATAGGAATAGAAAAATATGATGATAAATTTTCTGTTTCAATGTAAGAAAAGTTGCTGGTTTAAACAGCGAGGAAAAGTGGAAACTTATTTCTGTAATGGGATCTGCCTCTGGAAAGGAAACAGTGTCCTAAGTTATTATTTCATTTTATTTTGAGGCAGAGGATTTATTTTACAGACTGGAATTGGATTGAAAGATTGCAGTGCTACAAGCAGACCATCTGTCCATAACAGTATTAGACATTACGATGTTCTTTGCTTTGCAGCTATTAATACCACGGCTCCAGTTTGCCTGCTCCTCTGCATTGTCTGCCTGGATCTGCCTGGTAAAAAGGCACTGGAAGAGAATGCTGTATTCATAAGACAAAAATACTGTTTGGTATCTAAATACTTGCATTGCAGAGTGCAATATGCAACTCCCTGTCAGGTGGAAAGTTTGGTAGGTCAGCATTCAGTGGCAGATTTGGACCTCTTCACACTGGTGGTGTTATTCTGATGTTCATTGCATGACATTGGCACTAGACCAGGACTGCGCCCTCTCCTTAATTTGCCCTTTTGTATCATTTAGACAATTCTTCATAGAGAGATATGGAGAAATTCCTGATTTGCTGCTTCCTTGAGCAGATGTCTATTTCCTTACTGGGTGCAGCTATAACTTCTGGCATATTTAGGAAGAAAGAAGGTATTTTATGAGTTATGTGAGCAGGATGGGGAGTAGAGACATGATGAAAAGTGAGATCTGCAGAAAGAGATCTGCTTTTGTAACACCAAAGTTTCATCTTACTTGTCTTTTTGATTGTTACAACCTTTTTTTGGTTTGTTTGTTTCAGAAGAAAGCAAGTTGGAAGTGATATGTCAGCATCCATATACACAGGGATGTGAATACTCTGTGATTATATTGATTATATTGTGACTTTCTTTCTGCACCATCTGCAGCAACAATTGAGTTTATAGATGGAAAAATATCTCTCTCCTTGATTTTTATTTTCTCAGTTTTTACCTTTCCAGAAGGCAGATGAGAGCTAAATTTCTCTTCAGCAATCATCAAGCCTGATTTCTCAGTCAGAAGATGTAGAAACTACTTTCTCTTCTAAGTTATTCTAGACTCTTGCTGTCTTTCAGGAGGTGAGAATTTACTCAGGAACCATCTTGTGCCAGAGGTCCTTTGCAGTTTTTGGACAAACACATCCCCAACATTTATGTCGCTGTATGAGCAGCCACAAGAGTTTTGGTTATGAGTTTTCCTCAGATACAGTTTCTTCTCCTCTAAGTCTGGCAGACGGACATTGCCTTCCCTTTCTTGTACATACATGCTCTGAGCTCTGTCTTTCCTGTTTATCAGGAGCTCAGAGCTTCTGGAGGTGCTTGTGGCAGGACAGGATTTGTGGAAGAAGCACTTCTTCCATCAGCATCCCAGGGCAAGAGACATTTCTCCTGGCAGCTGTCCAGCTCCTGCAAGCTAAATATGCCAGAAAGGTCACAATTTCAGGCTCTTCAGAAAGCATTTCCTCTCTATCCATTTGAACAATTCACCTTTGACTAATAGAGTTCTGGGCTGAAGGAACTTACTTGTCATACAGAGATCTGCCCCAGCATCACTCTGGGCCCCTTTTGCAGATTGTGAGGAGCAGTGGGAGGATTTGAATACTCTGTACCTCATTCAAAGGGAGACACTAAAAAGGTTCAGGGACAACTTGTACTCTGGAAGTGCATATGCTTTCTCTGTTATTGTAGTGTGAACCTGCTGTACCTAGTGGATTTACAGATGTCCACGTTGTAGATGGTTGCAATTAGGTGTGAGAAAGTCAGTCTCTCTTATAGTCTAGACACTGGTTTGTCTTTCAAGGCATTGAATATATTATGTCTAATGTATATTCTTCAATACTAGCCCTGCATTTCATACTGTCTTCCTTAATCTTTATTCAAGATCATAGTCATAACCTTCTGTGCTAACCTCATGAGTTTGGAGAAATGTAAGCCTATGTTCAGGAAGATATCCCTAACTGCTGCCTCAAGATGAGCCACAGCAAAGTGGCTCCCCGATCTGGGTACCTACCTGATGGATTACTGAGAGGAGGCAGAGGGAGCTAAGCCTGTATGACCAGAGCTGCTGCTCTTCTGGGAAGAGACTGGGGCTCTGAGGTAGCAGTATATAAAAGGACCCTACTGGGAGTAACTACAAGGGCAGGGAGAACAGCTAGTGCTTTGAGGAGGCATTGTGTGTCAGGCACACTGTCCCATGAGGATGGAAACACCAAGGAAGTGTGCACTAGACCGGATAAATCTAGAAAGTTTATGTTTTTCTCCCTGGCCATTGTGTTTTACAGAGACACTCCCATCACTCTAGTTCTTAAATTGTGAGACATCCTGCAGTGCAGGTTATCTAAAACCAGAGGAAATGCAGTCACACAATTACAGTGGGTTCAGCATCATTATAAGAAATCTGAAAGAACTTTCCTTGGGCATAATGGCATCATTTTGCCAATATTCTGTAACTCAATAAACATGCAGTAAAGCACTGATTCATAGCCAGTGGAAAAAAGAATCACAATTCTCACTAATAACGTTTCTCATTTCTGATTTGACAGTAGCTGATGACAGCTTTTATAGACCAACCTCTGTTGAGCATGTACCTGCAAGGAAATGAACCTGTGAGTTAATGTATTGCATAGACTTAGCTCAGGAATAATTTGTGCTAATTGATTATAAAATCCAAATCAAACAGAACAAGCCTACTACAACAACAGCTTGCAAGGGACAGGTCTAGAGGAGGTGGATGATTTCCCCATCCACTTCAGTCAGAGTCCATAATGTGCTCTGCTCTTTCAGGTGAGTTTAGATCCCAAAAAATTGTAAACCAACTCTTTACAAAAACTGCTTTTGGTACTGAGTTCTCGCTTGCACACGTAATTTGCATCTGAGCATGTGTTCTTCACTGTGAGGATGGGTTGAACAGTTTAGCACCAAGTTGAGAGGGAAGATGAAGAAAAATTAGTGAAGAAATCATATGTGGGTAAAGCAAGTGGCTATGTATTCCTAGGACCAAAGGAGAGTTTCTCAGATTCTTGACTGGTGTTTTGGGGCAAATCATCACTTGAAGAAAACTACTTTCTCTCGCCACTCTTAATGGCAAAACTACCTGAAAGGAGGTTGTGGAGAGGAGGGTGTGGGCCTCTTCTCCCAAGTGACAGGGGACAGAACAAGAGAAAATGGCCTCAAGCTCTGCCAGGGGAGGTTTAGTCTGAACTTTAGGAAAAAAAATTTCACAGAAAGGGTTATTGGGTGCTGGAACAGGCTGCCCAGGATGGTGTTTAAGGCACAGGTGGACAAGATGCTGAGGGGCATGGTTTAGTGTTTGATAGGAATGGTTGGTCTAAATGATCTGGTGGGTCTCTTCCAATCTGTTTATTCTATGATTCTATGAAATGCTTTTGCAATTCTGTTTCATATGGAGGATATGTGAGGCTCTAGGCTAGTCAGTGCTTTGTATTGAATGTAAAATATATCACAGTAAAAGGCTTTTACTAAAGTTACTGTCATGCCTTAGTTAAACCAAACTTCAAGTGAAAAGCAGTCTCGATTACTTCATGCTTCCTGTGTCTGTAGGTGCTCACCTAGCCTTTTAGTATAGCCCGAGTGGAGATACTTCACAAAACGTATCTCAGGCTTGTCTCTGGTATTCAACCAAAAATAGTTTTAAGAAAGAAAAGTGCTATTCCTTGCAAATGATTGCAAATGATTTATAACGCTAGTATGTTTGAGCCTAAATCATCTTGATTGAGAGCAGAGACTGAACTGTTTTTCTGCATGCATTGGATCATTTGAAACAAGAAAACTGGCTGTAGCTGTTCCACTTTTGTAGACTGGCTGTTTATTAGTGCAAGGGCTAACTATGCCACTGCTTTGAACACACAAATGCAGTGTGGCTGTTGATTGTTACATGCAAACTGTGAACTGTGAGAAAAGCTACAGTGCTGTGTCACCAAAGGAAAATACATCCTTCCTCAGTGGTCCTTTAGAGATACAGACTAACATGTAGCATGAAGCAAAACTGAGTTTCAAGTCACAGGAGCTGTTAAGGGGTGCATGGGAGCCTCTTGGTGGTAAATTCGTGTAAGTGTACCTTCTGGTGGAGTTACTTTGGCACAAAATATGCTTTCTGTGTCTGAAATGGAGTCAGGACCGACATGTTGCCTGAAAAACCTGGTTGCTCACCTAATTCTCATTCAGACTTGAGCGACCTGTCTCGTAAGTTTTTCTTCCCTCTCTCAGGAGACAAAAATGGATGAATTTGTTTTTGGAGACATGTAATTTCACAATTTCATTAAAAGAAACTGCCTTCCTGTGAGTCTCAAATGTTCCTTTCCTTTACCATGACCAATCTCCGGTAAGATTGTGATGTGATATTGAACGCTGAAGCTTTCTTGTCCTGAGGAAATATGGGAAAAGTAGGGTCAAGCAAAAGGGAGATCTTTTTTAACCTGATGAAATGAAATGCCTTGTGCTGTGTGAAAATATTCTTATTGATACCTTTTCTAGAGGAAAAAAAAAAAAGCAGAATGAATCAGGAAAGCTCCTCTAAGAAAATATTAGTCAGTATGCAGCACAAGAGGTGGTTTGCTTTCTTTTTCTTCTATGTTTGGATTGAACCTGGCTTGTAGAAAGCCATGTTTTCTCCCAGATGATATAATCAACTCTCACTCATGTGGGCAAATATTCTCCTGATAGAGAAAACCTGATTCCCTACATGTATGGATGACTCTATGGCTAAAACAGTAGGGACTGAATTTTTTTTTTTTTTCAGTTTCTACTTCTGAGGTGCCTCGAGAGTATATTATTCATTAAGGGGATAAATTCACAGTGAAAAACTCAGCTAGAATAAAAATGCTATAGATGAAATAAAAAATGGCAAATACTGTCTACCCTGTCAGTTCTCATCCAGAGTTTATTAGCTAGTTTATCTGTTCTGCTTTCATTAATTCTTTTTGAACACATCCTTTCCTCTCTTCGTTTTGCACTTTTCCTGAGTACACTGTGCTGCAGCAAGCAAGGACTACTTAGCAGATGTTTCTGCTTTGCCGACTCTGGCATTCCATGTTGGTTGTTTATCGACAACTAGAAATGAGACTGAAATGAAACATCCTGACTAGGATGTTTCATTCTTCTCATATGAACTTTGGGAGCAGCATGGAATAACATCTAATCAGTACTAATTCCTGCAGCTTGTACTAACATTAATTACTCAACTTTGGGGACAGAACGTACCCTTAGCAAAATTACCGATGATTCTAAGTTGGGGAATGCTTAACATCCTGAAGAGCAAAGTTAGACTCCAAAGAAACTTGAGTATTGGGCCAACAGGAACTTCATGAAATGCAGGAAGGGGAATGCAAATCTCTGCACCTAGGGAGGAATAACACCAGGCATTAATGCATGCTGGGAACAGGACCTAGGAGTTACAGCAGTTACAGCCAAGTTATGAGTCAGTGCAAAAAATGCAAACTATGTAGTGGGCAATGTTAGGAGCAATGCAGTCAGCAGTCCAAGGGGAAGTGATAATTTGACACTAGTGAAGTCAACAACGAAACTCTAGTTCCAAGTTTGTAGTCTCTGCAACCCAAGAGGGAATGAGAGAGACTAGAGAGGGTCAACTAGAGGACTAATAGGATGATAAGGGACCTGGAGCAAAGACCTACAAGGAGAGGTGGGGTACCTGGGTTAGCTTAGCCTGGTGAAGAGACTAGAATTCAAACTAATAGCATACAGCTACTTGGTTGGGACCTACAGAGATTCCTGAGACAAACATTTCTCAAGAGTGGCAGATGGTCTAAGAAGGACCAAGAGTAACACGTTGCAGCTGGTTCAGCTTAGAGGTTAGAAAAAACTTCTCTACTGGGAGGGTGGTGCAGCACTGGAACAGGTTACTTAGAGAAATCAGGGTCTCTCTCTCCTTTAAAGTTCTCAGGACTTGTCTAGGCAAAGCAACAGCTGACCTGACGTAGTGCTTTCAATAGCCCTACTTCTCATGGGAGACAGGACCAGAGCATCCAGAGATCCCTTCCAATTATTATATGAATTTTAGGGATGCAGCAAGCCAATCTAAGAGAATCCTGTTGCAGTCAAACTTTAACTGAACAGCCTATGGTTATAAAGTGTTACTGAGAAGTGAACTGTGTCTTCATGTACAATAGGGAAAATGTTATCCCAAATCGCACTTCATGTGTTATAAAGCTGCAATGCAGTACATGATTCCCAGACGTGTTTAACATAAGGCAAATCTTCCTACTGGCTTCTGCCTCAGTTCTAGAATTTTTTTAGCACATACCAAGTATGGACTTTTAAGCCTTTGCAACTATCTGTCATTTGATTAAAGTCCAAAAGTATATGCATAACCCTTTGACGAATAAAAGCATTTATGAATCCTTAACTGGCTCCTGGTGCTTGTTCAATTCCTGAGGTACCTCAGCTGTGGCTAACTCTGAAGTATTAAATCAGACAAACTGAATGCACATTTTACACTGTGCACATCTGTGTCCCATAGTCATGTTACATGTCCACAAAATAGCATATCTGTCTTCCAAGTGAAATTTCCATGAAAACACAAGCTGCTCCCATGTACTTATGAGTGCAGTCCTTCCCCAAAGGAAATCTCCTCAACATATGCAGAAGACATCACTATTTCAGTATCCACCCGACAGTCCCTTGCAAAATCCACCCAAAACAGTTGAGGGACACTTTTAAAGTAGAACTTGCAAGAAGTTAATCATGTTCTTTACTTCTTCATCAGATTTGTGCTTTGTTGCACTAAAAAGAAGCATGTTATCACTCTGGTTGACTCATTTTTCATAGGACTGATTAATTTGCTGTCACACAGCCAAAGATACTTTTTCACAGTATCTCATGTTAGCATGAGCGAAAACTGTGGAGCCTGAATTCAATGTGTGATTCAGGCCTGTGGAGACATTATCTAAGTCATTTTTGAGTAACCCCGTACAAAACTTGGGAGGAGAGCATTATGTGCTGAGACATTCTCATTTGACTGCAGCATTTAGAGGATATGTATATCCATAAGTCAGTATGTTTATGTGAGTTTAAAATCTCTTCAAATTTAGATCCACACTGGGAGTTTCAATGTACTTTTCCAGAATTGTTTTGGCTTTCTCTTCTTGTTTTCATAATTTTTTTTTTTTGTGTGTGTGTGCGTGCGTGTACTTTTCTGGTACTTTTATTCCATGGCAATAGTGTTTCCATCTAGTGCAGAACAACTCCTTGTAATATTCAAACACCGTTATATGACCATTGCTTTCTAATAGGCTTGAAAGCATTGCGAGATCTCATTTTCAGCTAAGAACAGGCAAATTAATGACACTCTCATTTGAGAAAGACTTCTAATCAGCAGAGAGGGAAAAACTATGATAAACATTACATGTATATAACATAAAGGGAAGTTATAAGGCTCTGCTGAAAGATTGTCTTGTCTCCTTTGAAAAATATAGTACTTTGAAGTTAAAAGTTTTTAACTTTAATTTCAGAAATATGTAGAGTTCTGTGTTTTATTAACCCCAAAATCTCCTGCAAGTCCTTCAGCCAACATCTTGTTTTCTGGTATTATATCTTTGGATTCAGTCATCATAATTTGCTTAGTGCAACTGAGTTTGCATTACTGTAATAGGAATTACTTTGTCCAGGAAAGAAAGAATAACAAAGTTCAAGTACCCTGACTTTTTGTTTTATCTTCACTCATGCTTTAATTTCCATATCAATTATATATTATAGGAAGCCAGAGACAGAATTAGTGTCAAGAGAGACCAGAAAGAAAAAAAATTGCTTAAACATGCAAGATTCTCCAGAGTCAGCTCATTTGGCCATTATACTAACTACATTTGTACAAGGTTCTTTTTGTCTCATCAGTTTATCCTGAAGCTGTGATTTAGTTAAAATAAAGAATGGAAAAGTACTACAAGCTATAGTGGACGTGTGTACAAAACACTCATTTGTGCCTTTTCTGAAGCTGTTATATTGTCCTGTTCTCAGCCAAATTGACAATGTATGGGGCTTGGGCACTGTTTTATACCCCTGCAACTGCTCTCTGTGCAGTGACAGTACTTATTCCTGCCTCCTATACTGTTATAAAACAAGTAGCTAATCTGTGACAGAGGTAGTATGAATAGGAAAAGCATCTGCAACAGTTGTGAGTCTCAGCAGTTACCCTTCAAAAGGACTCATGGCTGGATCTTCAGAAAGGTTTAGATCAACATTTAAAATAGATGCAGTTACTCACTTTTTTAAGAGAGACACAACATGCATTTTGAAAAGAAGTCATCTGTGAAACAGCAAGTAAGCAAGCATTTTTAAAAAATGTTCAGGCCTAGGCTTCCATTGAATAATGCTGTTATTCTCTCTGGAGGTCCTGGTCTTTTTAAATTGTATAAATGAATTAATATAAACCTATATGCAAATACTATTAGGAGACTGCTATGGGAAATACAACTTATTTTTAAACACTCACTTATATTGATATGAATACTTGATGCCAGAAAAACATTTTGGAGTCTGGATAAGCATAAAGACCCATAAGCAAGTTTAGAAAGAGAGACTGGAACTGAGGATAATATTCAGATCTAGATTGTAAACACCTGCATCACAAATCTGAAAGAGGTACCTCCATGTGAGTTGGAGATCTAATCAGAAGAGAACAGTGTTTTATTTAGCTGTCATTTTTTGTGACTATTTAACCAAGAGAAACTCCTTTAAGGTACCTGAAGTACAATCTTTGCACTAGCAAATATGACACAGGACACAAGAGAATCCTATACTCTTCTAGAACAGCACTGTGGGCTGATAGGCAGATAAATGTATGAACCCTAGATCTCCAGTGACTATGTTAGGTGTTCAGACATCCAGACCGCAGGTGATCACAGGCAATCCTCCAGATTTCTGAATTTGAGTGGAATGAATAATCCAAGTGAATAGTCTTCACTGAAGTTGACAGTGAGTACAAGGCCATTTTAAATAAACACCTAAAGATCCATAAAAATTGCTCCTGAATTGTTGGACTTTTTGGTGAGGTGTTAATAGTCATTGTGATCAAAAATCTGAGCTCATCATCTGAGTTAACAGTTGTGCAAGAGTATCCCTTCTGGGCAATCACGGAGCTCAGAGGACTCATTTGTGAAAGTCCTTGGCTTTTGTTCAGTGACTTCTTAATGGACCTCTCATATCTGATGACTTACTGGACCATTCTGGCTTGTATAGGAATAAGCTTAAGTGCTTACAAGGTTCTTTGGTCTGAGTACATTACAATGTTCTCTTCTTTGATGTCTCTTAGAAATACCCTGGGTGTAGACTTTCTTCAGAGAGGCAGCTTTCTGGGGTTCAGTTATGTCCTGCATGTATGTGGACGCATGAGGTTCTTGTTCTCCAGAGTGCAATACCTGTAGGCAGTCTGTTTAAAAGTTGAGGAGCAGCTGAGAGAGCTGGGATTGTTTAGCCTGGAGAAGAGAAGGCTGAGGGGAGACCTTAATGCTCTCTACAACTACCTGAAGGGAGGTTGTGGAGAGGAGGGAGCTGGCCTCTTCTCCCAAGTGACAGGGGACAGGACAAGAGGGAACGGCCTCAAGCTCCACCAGGGGAGGTTCAGGCTCGACATAAGGAAGAAATTCTTCACTGAAAGGGTCGTTAGGCAATGGAATGGGCTGCCCAGGGAGGTGGTTGACTCACCCTCCCTGGAGGTGTTTAAGGTGTGGGTAGATGAGGTACTGAGAGGCATGGTTTAGACATTGGTAGGAATGGTTGGACTCAATGATCCAGTGGGTCTCTTCCTATCTGGTGATCCTATGATTTTTCCAGAAACTCATAGTATTAGATGATTCTTGCATAGTGACGAAGTTTAAACTTCCAGTTGTGTGGAAGACTCATGGACCTAGGCAAAACAATGAAACATCTGAGTTTCTAACCTTACACTGAGTTCTTTGGACTAAGCACAGATGCTTCAGGATCACTACTATTCCTCCTATGCAGATCTTTTGTATAGCACATTTCTTTTCCTCCCTGAGTATTCCCCAGTGTATAAAACCAAATTCCTTGCCAGCTGAAACTGATGAATTTAATCCTGTGAGGTTTTGTTCACATAACCTTAGTGTTTTTAAAGTGGCCTCTGAAAAGTCTTCTTATCTGTTGGATCTCAAAGTATAAGAATCTGCAGTCAGGGGCAGATATCCTAATCATATTCCCATGCAGTCTTTCAGAGGCTTAAAACTCTTTGTCATTACCTGCTGAACTGTTTGCTCCCTTTCTCACTTGATGTCACCATGATATTCTGGCATTTGAATTGCTTATTCAAATGTCAGTGATGTTCAAAGAGTTAGTGAAGAAGAAAACAGACTCGCACTGAGAAAGCATACATTAGGCACCAGGTACGATTCAGCCTGGCCCTTGTTCCCGATCTATATCTCATTGAAGAATACTGTGTTAAATCTCCAATTTATAGAAGCTTTCAGTATTATACAGGTTTCATCAAAGCAATGGTAATTCACACTATGTGAGGGCCTGGTTATGTCTAGATTTAAAAAAAAACCCAGCAAACAAGTGCAGTGAATGCAGAGGATTATCAAATAACCCCTATTTGTGGCTCATTCTATTACATGTCTCACTAGTATCTGAAATGCTTGTGTACTTCTCTTTGAGGGAATAACTCCCATTTCAATTTTGGTTTCTTCATCCTACCTGCTGTGTTATTACCTTTTTCCGCAAAACTGTCTTGCAGTAGAAGACCATAGTGCCTTGGGTGAAACAGTCAATGGGCAGAAACTGCAATCTGGACATTTTCAAGGGGAGATGATATTATGCAGCTTTCTGTAGAAAAAGCAAATAAATTTTTTTTCTGGTTGGTGCTTATCTATTTTTGCAAGTACATCACTTTGGGAAGAGACTTGCTCAGCTAATCTATAGCTGTCATGGAAATGTAATTTTTCCTTCCTCCAAACCAATAACAGGCACCTGGCAAGCTTGCTTGTGCACCCATGCATTCAAGTCTAGCAGTTTCCATGGAAACCCATCAAACTGTCGCATCAGTTTTCTAACATGCTGCCACTTCACAAACACAGGACAAGCTGTTTTGCACAAAACTCTTGTATAATGCTATTTTGTTTTCTCTCTGAAGACAATTCAGTGAGACTAAATGTTTGCAGACTGCAAGAATTGCTTCTTATTCTGACTAAACTAGCTCATCTCTACAAGAATATGCAGGCTAAGGCTTTCACAAACTCACTGGAAAATATGTTCTAGGCTATTCAACCCCACCTCTAGATGAGAAAAAGGAAAAGATATTTTTAAAATATGAATATATTTATACAGGGATTTCGTTAATACACTACCTGTGGTTTTGATTCTTTTCTAGGAAGATATTTCAGTCCCAAAATCAAGATGCCAGACATAACTTCCTCTTTTGAAAGACTCCTATGCAAACTTTTAAGGTAATTTGATAAATGTATTAAGAACATTATTTCTGTGAGAACAGGAAATGAGACTGTCCATTCTATGGCTTAAGGCCCATCTGATGACTAAAAACAGTGGGGCTTCTTTGATGAGGAATAATTCGGATTTCAGGCTGTATCCTAATAAAGATTTCAGAGAAGCTTCAGAATCTCAGAAGTTCAGAATCTGGTAGTATCTCTCATCAAAATGATTCAGAGATGTAGGTTTCAGATGTCATCCAACACACGTCCTCTTAGGTTTTCCATTTGAGTAAAACTCATGTCATATACTCTGCTATGCAATTTAACATCTATTTATCATTCAGCCAGTAGTACGATTTTCCCAGTGGTCAAATGCCCTGATATGACCAGTATTCATCTTTTAAAATTATTCCTGATTCTTAGGAGCTGTCAGCTCCTGTAACTGAGGAGTATGTTACAGGACAGGTTGTCTTTTTAACAATATCAAGCCTTTTTCTGCATTTGTTTCTTCTCTGTGCAGTACTGTTTTATTGATAAGAGCGGTTGGCCCTCATTTAATCTGGAGAAGCATCAAACACTGTGAATTCATCTTGTGGAACAGCAAAAAATAGTTAATGGTACATATGAGAAGAAGTTCAAAGAAAAGGTTCAAAGGAAAGGACAATTAGTTGGCAGGAACTGTAGGATTAATGCACAGAGAAAATTGCAAGAACAGTCTAATCCAGTGAAAATTTATAATGGAGATCAGATGGAACTAGTAACTAAAGGGGCATAAATGCCCATTTATCAAGGAACATCTTTCAGATGAGGAAACACGAGAATGAATAGTGCATACAGTAAAAGATTGAATAAATTTAACATTGACCTACCTAATGTAAAAGTTTGTCTATGCTATTTAGCATTAATTTAATGCTAATGTGCCTATTTAAAAACAAATTATATTAAACATTTTCCTATTAGTGTTAATTGAAAATACCTCAGATAGTATTCAATGTCTATTATTGTTGATAAAAATCACCATCAAAGCCCTAGAAACATATTTAAATGCCACAAACCACAAAGGATACAGTGAAATGATACTGCTGTGGCCTTAAACAGAGTAATACTATCTTCTTCTCCTACTTTTTTTTTTTTTAATTATTTCTGGTTGGGCATATGCAGAAAGTAGTTGTGGTAAAGAAAGGGATTCTGGTTTGACCAGCACCTTTCCCAGATTAAAACCTGTACTTGCCTTCTGACTCTCCGGGGCAGTTGCCAGTGGTCTGCCAATAAAAACTACAGGAATAAACTCTTAATTTGCATTCCCTATTTGTCTGGCTCTATGATTATATACTCAAAATGTGTCTTGTGGGTTCCAGAGTGTTTGTGAACTGTACAAAGATCATCAGCGCCTGACAGCCTCTCCCTACAGGTGCCTATGGTGCTCAGTGCTCTAGGAAATAAGCTTCGTTTTAGATCCAGCATTTAACTACTTGAAATTATGTTGTCTGTCCACTGAAGGTGTGTTGCTTGTACCGCATGAACCGTGTGTACAGCCTGTTCATAAATTCTCTTTGTCCCTTCCCTCATGTATGTACATGCACAGAGTAAGAAACATATGTAACTTATGAAGACGGGTTCATAAAGTAAAATATTTTCATATGCCTAGTACAGCTGCTTTGTTATTTACAAGTGGTCTGCCAGTCTAGCTATTTAATCTGCTCCTGATGTCAGGGTCTTCTTACCACCCTCAGTCTTGCTATATTTCTTTTCTACTATTCTGTTCTAGAGGATTTGCGACTGCAGTTTTGCACAAGGTATCAGGGTTAAGTTTTTTTTGAATTGTCTGACTTGATTATTTCAAAAAGTGCAATGAGTCATTTATACTATTGCCTGTTTTTTAAGTGCTGGAGAAAAGATCTAATTGCTTTTTGTTGGTTGACTCAGGCATAGCTATTTCCTAAGCAATTTCTCTTCACCAGCAGAATAGTTTCCCACTGAGAATACACCCTTCTTATTGCGGAAACTTGTATTTTGGTGGGTCATAATTAATAACAGTGATGTTATTAATCTTTGCTGAATTTCTAACCTTTAAGGCAAAGAAAGGCATAATTTATAATGTTAAGGAATAAAATTACGGCCCACTCCTTCCCTCAGGGGAAATAGTTTTCCTACACAATTCACAATTGTTTCCCACAGTGGATATAGGCTTCAACAGGCTTTTAAAAGGGAAGCTAATTGTGGAAGAGTGGATGGCAATATGGATGGCATTACTTTACTGTTTGCCTGATTGCTCTTGCACATAGAAAGCGAAGAATGGATTCAGGGATATGCTAATTGTCGCGGGTCTATATTGGACAGGAGCTACACGTGCCATTGTGAGCACCACTGACGGATCATCCTGTTTCTGATTCTGATGACACATAAACATCCAGATACCTAGATCAATCTAAGGCATTGCACATGTCAAACTGTTGCTCTCCCAGTGCTTGCATTGATAATTCATCTTCTGCACTAAAATCTGACAAGCATAAAATTTTGAAAAGGCCAAGTTTGGGGTCTCTTGAGATGATTTTTGACCTCAGCTTTGACAGTGAATGAAAGAAATCACTAGTTGTATGCATTTTGTGAGTCCATTAAACAACTGAGGCCTGGCAAGTTGCTGTTGTTAGCAGGATTAGAAGGATAGCAACCTTTCCACAGCTAATGGAAGCCATCATCTTCAGCATCAGAGGCTTTGCAAACACAGAAAATCTCATGTCACCACTGGGGCAGAATAAATACATGCAGCAATCCATTGAGGTGTTTTGTGGACAAATAAGGCCCTTCCAAACTGGAAAGCCCATTGTTCTGAAATCATGAGGCCATGCGTTAGTGGGGTCCTTGATCCCTGAGGTATCAGCATTTCAGAAGGAGACACTAAGCCTTTGATGAGGTTTGATTTATGTTCTTCCTCATGGTGACCTGAAATCTCTGAAATTTGAATTGCTGGTCTGATGGCTGTGGTGTCTTATCCAGCTGGAACAGGAAATAATCCCTACCTGAACATGACTTTGCAGGATCAAACTGAAAGGTTCAAGGAAATATTCCAGAACACCATAGCCAAAGACGAGAGTAGGGAAGGAGGTACTTCTCCAGAGGGAAATCTGTGGCATCATCCTCATTGTGTTTCTCTGCTATTTGCAGAAGTGCTGTAATAGCACACCTTTCTTAACCCAACCTTTGCTTGCACAACCCTCTTTCCAGTCTGATCTTTCTGTCTCTCTGCCTGCTTTCAAAGAAGTTCTTACCAAAGATCTATATTTTACCATTTCTACTAGCAATAAATTACACCTGTGTACCCTTTGTCACACTAATGGGTAACTTACCCTGAGAGGATCCAGTGTCAGTGATGATGTTTACTTATGCAGTAAAGATGTCAGAATCTGTTTTTTACATGTACACCAGAATAAGAACGTCCAAATTATTGAACCTTAGGAAAAATGTAAGAACAAGAACTGTACGTTAGAAAATGATCATGCCTAGGAGACTAACCACTCAGAAATTAATAGTAGAGATGTGGATTGGAGTCCTCTTTCCCTGTTTTACCTCCTTTATACTAGCCTTTATATGATAGCTACAGAAAGAGAAGGAGGTATGGCTGTAGCAGGAATAATGCAAACTTGGTATCAGTAATGAAAAAGCTCTGTGCTCTCCACTTCTGAGGGCAAGGGAGAGGGAGGCAGCAAAGACAACAAAACTAAGAGAGATTGCATTTTAATAGGTGGAGATATACTAGTTTAGCACAGGAGAAACGGAGAAACTGAGATGAAAGCTGACTGAGATGCTGACAAAGCATATATGGCACAAAGTAACATTACAATAGATTGGGTGCTTTTTTTTATTTGTTAACTTTTCTATTTTATTACAGCCATGTTTTAAGAGAAATAGCTTGTAGTTCAGGTGAAGTGATAACACAGAGTGAGTTATTTGATTTGTCATCAGGTATTTCATCCTGAGAGGATATGGAGACCCTGAAAACCCCTCTGGCATAATTGAATATTCTAACAAATCCCTTCCTCACCAGTGCTGGTCAAATAATAACTGTATGCTCTTCTACCTAGCCTGCCTGGACTGATCAGAGAGCATCAGTGCAGCAAAGTTGCCTGTCACTTTCACCTGCAGAGAAAAGATGCTTTTTACTTGTGCCACCACAGAGCAAACACATCACAATTGACTAGTAATCTTGCCAAAACCAAGTGAACCGAAAATTTATGAAGCTGCTTTTGACAATTTTTAGCTACTAATGTATCCTTTGGCTATATCAATATAAATACTATTTATTAATACAACCTTTCAGAATATTGTGTAGTGGTTTGGTTTTATGTATTGTTTTATGGTTTCACTAAGTCTTGCTTTCAGGCAACAGAGCAGGATTTACTTTCTTGAAGATAATTTCTCTCTTTCAGAGTTTGACTTAGTCTGTTTAGAAGAGGTAATAAACCATTTGCAATGAAAAATAACGTGACATGGGAAAGACAGAGCCAGAGTTTGAGTTGATGCAGGACCATAATCTGGTCTATTATTATTTTCAGAGAGTCAGAGACCTTCTAGTCACATTTCCATGCTCAAAATTTGCAACATCTAGAGCAGCTCTGCCCATTCACCTCATCAGTCAGCAGTGCTGACTCCTTCTGCCTGCTAGGAGGAAAAGACAAAAGGGAAGTAGGGAAAATAAGAAGACAGGATGGGAAATTTCAGTCAAAGAAATTTAATTGATGTCATTAGGAAAAAACAATCTTGAGGCAACTGAGAATTTTTCTGGAATTGCAGGCAATGTTGTCCTATTTTGTTCACTACCCAACTCCTGTTTTAACTGTACAGTATGTCAGTTTATTTTTTATTTGTAACTGTTTTTAAACACACAACTGTCTGAGTTAAATGATTTCATCCTCTGAAATAGACTAGAATTTATTGAAAATTGACTCGCGTGGTGAGTAAACTATCATAGTCTTAGGCATTTGTGCCCTTTGAGGGAGGAAGGGAGGAAGNTTAATTTTCACTATAGCAAGAGACCTGATACAAGGAAAATATCTCATTTAGGGGATAAAAGGAGCAAATCTTATTTACTGGGAAAAAACAATGAAAGAAACAGGCTCTTAGGAGGTGAGATAAAACTTTGGTCCAGTTGGTGAGTTGTACTGTAACTTTATTTTCCTTTGGAGAGTACTGTTATGTAAGGTTAATCTTCTGATGACATTGAACTGTACAAGGATCTTTGACAGTTTACTTAAAGTCTGTGGAAGAGTATAAAAAGGCGGTTCAGAAAATGAGGTAAGTTTTGGGCAACACTAGGCTTCAGCACAGTTAACATATGAAGATTTCAATTAAGTCCCTTTGGAAACTATAGTAAGAATCTGCTATATTTTCTCTTAGAATCACGCCTTTACATGATCCCTTTTGAAGACTTCTAGTGAATCAGTTTTGGTCTGATTTAAGGCTGTTTGTAGTGATTTGTATTCACCACTCTACCATTTGCTAACATTCTACACTCACATTAGGCAAAGGAAGACAGTAAGTAAATACACCTTTTAGCTTCCTGTTTGAGTTGTGGGTGTGTGGAGAAATGCCCTATGCTGTGATGTGAATTATGTCAGTGATATAAAAATGTTGTAAGTACATGGTATAACTTTTTAGCTCTGAGGGTTTAAAGTAATATGGCATCTGTGGTGGTTGATTCCATTGTTGTTAATAACAACTCTCAATGACAGTGGGAGGTGACTGAGGAAAAGTATCAGTTTGATCTACACTGAATTTGCTCTACTTGCAAAAAAAATCCTGTCTCCTGTCTGAAGGGCTTCCAAACAATTACTACTACTTTGCATAGGAGAGACATGTTTTTCCTCTTCTGTAAAGAAGAGAACAGTGACTGCATATTGTCTCCAGGCCTTATGTGGGCAGGTGCAAATTTTTACAGAAGAATTGGTTGTCATTTTGCTCAAAGGACGTGCATTGCTCTGCGTTCTGCATGACACTGACTTCCTTCCCTCCCCAGGCACCAACTTCAGCACCAAGTTACTTTTGAGTTGGAGGCACTTTCTCATAGGATTCTTTACTTAAACCAGAGCTCAGCAACAACCAGTTAGTTCTCTTATCTCTTTGGAGCTATCTGCTTTTGATACTCTAGGATTTGGATCCCTGGAATAGGTAATTTTTTTTTTAGTTCCTTCTAAAATAAATAGATAGGACTGGTGTGTTGTTACATTAACTTACCATATACATAAGGACTGCAAAAGTGTGTGTCTGTGCCAGACAGTAGGATCAAAGGCTACACTAGAAATTGAAAGCTTAGCTCTTTTTTATTCATAAGTAGTAAACCAATTTATCACTCACTAATTTTATAGATATTTGCAATTAAATTGGATCTTGCCTTCTCTGAACCCATCTCCTCCTTTTACTGCATTTGAACTTCATTTTAGCTTCTAGTGAAGGAAAAATTATGCTGAGCTTGTGACATCCATAGCAACATATTATCTTGACATCAAATGGAGGGTCAAACAAGGGTACGTGCCGTATTGCAAGAAGAATAAGCTTTTACAGGAAGGCTGTCCAGTGAGGTAAACATTCCCATCATTACAGGTTCCTTTAGAGGAGTATTAGCCAGCATATATATACCATTATCAGTTCTGAGTGGTGCAAAGACTAAAGGAAAAGCAAAGGCCCTATGTGATTCTACAGCACACCTCAAATATATAGACTGAAGTTTGGGCTGCTGCGTCAGCTTGAGAGTTATAGTTTTTAAACATTTAAAAACCAGAATAATACATAATAAGTATTCTAGGAAAGCAGTATATTCTGCCCTGCAGAAAGCTTATTTGGATTTTTTCTGACCTTGAAGCCATCTCACAATCCGAACATTTCAGATGGCATTCCTCAGAGATGATTCCTTAAAGTATGAAGCACATTTTAAACCATAGATATAGTTAAGCGTGGAAGAATTTCTGCTTAATCGTGATGGATTCTCCATTCTTGAAAACTGTGACATTAAAAATGTTCACTCTTTCATAGAGGACACACTTGTCCAAACAGAAATAATGAACTCCTAAAAATCCCATACCCTGTGTTGTGCTGTTAGTCAGACTAGAGTGTCACAGTGGTGTACCCTGGGATTATTTATGGGTGTATCTGTAAGATATTGTTTGCTAAAGAACCAGCCACTTATTTTTGGTTTGTTTTTTTCTTTCAGTAACTGTGCACTAAAAATAAATGATAATTATGAATTTGCGGGGAAAAGTGGGAAAATATTTGTATTAATTTCCTCATGCAGCTGTTTAGCTACAAGTCAGAAAAGTGGATGAGAGAGCCAGGAAACTGTAGGCAAATCTATCCCAGCATGATAGGTATATTGGGTGATGGATGCTTCTTGGTACTCGCCATGCTGGAAGTCTTGGCAGCTCCCATCTGAGCAAATTACAGGCACAGATAATAGTGGCACACACATCTTACTTGAAGGATGAGGGAATACTTCTGCTGTTTCAGCTTTGGGGAAGGGTTTCATTCCTCTGTTCTCCAGATAAAGCAATGGTTAAGGGACTGAGGGTTGAGCTGCAAGCAGAGCAAGGGCTAGGAAGGAAAGTATGGTATTAAGTAGCTTCAAAGTCTCTTCCTGACACCAGCAACAAACTGAAGTGCTACAAAGCCCATGGTATTGGTTCTGCTTCCTCATCTGCTACAGTTCGAGGAGAAGAGTCTTTTCCTTACAACATGCTTTTCCTAGTTGTGGCTGTGAGTGAGGACACACAAGGGCCTTTTGCTGACATAGGAGTGCTTACGTAGGCTGCAGAGGACTTCCTTGCTTTTAAATTACTGCAAGGTGCATTCAGGATGGCCTAAAATTTGCTTTTTCATGTTTGAAAGCACAGATGGACCCATGAAATCTTTCTATTCTTTCTTATGCCCCAAAGTTTTGGCTAGGCCAGTTCTCCTGCATATCTGGAGTATTTCTATTTGAGGAATGATGGCATTAAAAGCATAACTTCTTTGTTAATGTCAATTTATAGCCAGAGGAATTAAACTGTTGCTATTAAAGAGAATATGTAGGGCAGGAATTTATTTATGCACATTCAGAAAGAGCCTGAGGATGGGCTTAGTGGAAAAATAAATACTGGCAAGGTTCTGAAATCTCAAAGTGAAAAATGCTATGACTAAACCAGTGATGATGCTGTTTTATGTAATGCCTCCTTCAGTAAAGAGAAAGCAGGACTCATATTCACATTGCAGTTCTTTTGCCTTCCCAGATGGCCTTTCTCAGAGAGCTGGAAAATTTACTTTTGCTAGAAATTATTACTGGGTTTGCATTTTTTTTGTTTTTAAAATTTTCAATATTGTGGAGAAAAGCCAAAATTCACAGTGAATATTTCTATCTCTTATGTGAGTATATTAATGGCCACAAATATTCATACTATTTTCTCACCCACCTACAACTATTTGCTCCCCCACAAAAGCTGAAGAGTTTGAGTTACCAAGGAATTTAAGAGAATATTTTGAGAATTCTGTTGAACAAACATGTTTTTCAGTGATTTGTACTAGACTCTAAGGAAGAGAAGGGAAAAGAAAGAGCAAGAAGCTAAGAGAGAAAGAGAGCAAAAACTATCCATCATTTATATCTGTCCAGGTGGTTTGGTTTTTTTTAGAACTCTTTAGTTTAAATTAATCACTGCATTGACTTCAAAATTCTGATGTCATAAATTCCCTTAATTAGCCTCGGCACAGTTTTTGTACTCATTGATTGTGATCTTTTACAAGGCATTGTGGCATATCATTATGTGGAAAGTACACTTAATAGTTACGGAGGGATGTGTCACAACATCTTAAAAAATGTGTCTCTCTGGAAATCTACTTCCTGAAACATCTGTAGTGCAACAAAGATCATAACAAGTCAAAGTTGTTTCTCAAATGCCATCCTCATTGTATCCTGATGGAGTGGTAGAATCATAGAATCACTAGGTTGGAAAGGACCCACTGGATCATCAAGTCCAACCATTCCATCAATCACTAAACCATGTACCTGAGCACCTCATCCAGCTGTCTTTTAAACACCTCCAGGGAAGGTGACTCAACCACTTCCCTGAGCAGCCTGTTCCAGTGTCCAATGACCCTTTCTGTGAAATATTTTTTTCCTGATGATCTCTAGATTCTACATCAAGAAAATTGCCTAAATTGATAGAGAATTGACATAATTTAGAGGTGATGCAAGGAAATTGAGAAAATGAAGATGAATTTCAGGCATATCAAATGTTTTTACCTGATAATATTCAAATAACTCCACCTTATTATTTCTTGCATCTCTCAAGGAAGTTGAAGTTTCTTGCAACTCTGACAGTAAGCAAGAATGAATACAGTTCATTTGTCAACGTGTCACTGACCTATGTCAAAGTAACCTGTAGAGTAGCTACAAGTTCCAGATTTATTTCTTTGGTGAGGAAGTAAAAGCAGTTTTATTGCAGATAAACTGACACTGGATACGAGCTCTTCCTTTCCCTTGCAGCATTGCTATGGGCAGCAAGTGTTTGCCTGCCAATAAAACCCAGACAGGGACATTGCAGCCTTTGAAGAACTGTGTGTGACTGGAAGTTTTAGTGCACAACAAATAAACAGACACAAACTATCAGATGCCATGAGATATTTTGCTGAAAACCCAAGCTACAGAGAGATGCATATTCACACAATTTCACAGGCATTAACCTGTGTCCACATTTATGCATCCATGCACACGTGTGTATATGGCAAACGTGCACATACCCCTAAGTGCATGTAAAATGAAGCAAAGGTTTTTCTGTGCCACTGTAAATATAAACGTACAAAACCTTATTTTTCATGTTCAGTTTAATACCCACACAGGAAAGAAAAACTAGCCAAGTGTTAGCCTCATACATTTATCATGTCAGTATTAGGGGCAACTTATTAACCTTGGCAGAGGATTAAAGAGGGGGTTATTTCATTATATGGACTTTGCAATTCCCTGAAGAGAGAGAAAGTGAGAAGGAATTTAGCAAGCTCTTTCCCTGTGTGTTCCTGTAATTTATGGTCTCCAGGAATCAAGAGGAGAGCTGGAAATAAGCTGGGACTTTTAGATCTCTTTCTTTTCCCCTGTGGCACATCCCATCCTCAAGACAAGTGTAAGTTTAATTATGATCTCACTCGAAGACCAGAGCTGTTTATCAGGAAAAATCTGTTTCCCATTCTTTCTACATTTGGTGGGAACTTTACCTCAGTACTGGATTTGTGGCATGTAGCACATTCAATTTAAGAGATCTTTTATTTTCTTTTCAAATGCCTTCTCTGTTAGCCCCATGCTCTTGACTCTGTCCACAGAGTAACAGCACAGTGATTGTTTTCTAAAATCCTCTTGAAGTTTCATTAGATTTTGCTGGATCTTGTAATAAGCTATGACAAATTCCTTGAAACCCACGAGTATAAGTGCATTTATTTTGCTAAATATTTTGCTCTCTTTTGTTGCCTAAGACTAATATTTCTTTGGTATCATACCTTGTAAAAGTATTAGAAGACACAGAAGGAGGTGACTTCATTTAATTGTTGACTCTCTGTATGTAGAAACAATATAAAATTTCTCCCTGATATCACCAGTGAAAGAAAAAAGAATGGTAGGAAGGAGATGGTGACTTCAATCTTCCTCATTAAAACTTGTAAAGGAATTACAAGCTACATTAGCCTCAGTGTTAACAGAGTAGGTGAGTTGAAGTGTAAGAAGCCAGCTCAGTGTGCAGGCTGGTGCTGCACAAGATACTGGGAGGGAACACAGCCAAGACAGGTAACCACAATAGACTAAAGGGGTACTCCATAACATGTGATGTTGTGTTCAGCACCAAAAGCTAGGGGAAGAAGAGGCATTTGGAGTTATGATGTATGTCTTCCCAAATAACTATCAAGCATGATGGAGTCCTGTTTTCCTGGAAATGACTAAACTGCCAATGGGCAGCAGTCCTTACTTTGCTCTGCTTGCATGTACAATTTTTGCATTACCTATTAAACTGTCTTTACCTCAAGTTAAAAGTTTTCTTACTTTCCTTTATTTTTTTTTCCTGAGAAAAGCTTTATAAGTTTTTCTTTCTTTCCTTCTGAATTTCTCCAGCATCCCACTGGGTAAGTGAGTGTGTGGCTGAGTGGGCTTGAGCTGCTAAATAGAGTTGATGCAAAATAGTGTTTCGGCACAACACTAAGTCCCAGGATTAATAATCATGTGCTCCCATACAAGTAAAAGCTATCTCTTTTGGGTTTAATAACTTTGTCCTGAAGTATCTTTTGTTTACAGCAGTTCAAAAAGGATGCAAAAAAGACCCTTTTTATACATGGCTGTAATTACATTTCACTAATATAGACTTAAGTGTAAGTTGAGTGTAAAACAGAGATGAGGAACTCCTTTTCTTTTCAGCAACTCCTTTTATTTTAGGAAAACAATTCCATATTTTGTCTGCTGGAGAGAACTGGAAATTGGACCCTTCTCTGCCCTTCTACTGAATTAACTAGGGATCTAGCCCATGACAATGTAGGGGTATGTTGTCTTCAGAGGCATTATGTACCTTGGCAATTCATTATCAGTTCATTAATCAATAAAGAGCTGACTTCTTATGCAAAACTGAATTTCTAAAATTTTCATGATTTCTTAATGGAAGAAACCAGAGAAAAGCCAGCCAAAGCCATTCACAATTGACGCAGTGATGCACTCTGCATGAAGAGCAAAATCACAGGTTGTCCTTGAAATTATTTTTAGATAATTTGGAGGCTTCTGAGTTTGTTCTTTCATTGTGTACTTAGGACAATAAAAAAGCCTAAGGGATCCTAGAGGAGGTATGTCTTGGATCTTTTGTGCTGAGTAATTCAAAATGAAATGTCCTGGCTGCTTGACCGGAGGTGTTCATTAAGTTTGAAATTTTTCTTAATAGTTTTGTACTACTTATTTTGATGTTTTTCTTTTACTTAAAAATTAAATACCTCATTAGTGTAGGATAGAGAATGTTATTTTAATAATTCTCAGATTTCTAGAAAATATATTGTTAAAGATATTCATTTTATAGAAGAGAGAATTTGGTGGGGTTTTATGTGTTCTTTTTTTTTATTATTTGCTTGGGAGATTGTTGTTACTGTTTTGTTGTTGTTGTTGTTGGTTTTGTTGGTTTTTTTGGCAGGATACTGTAGATTTGCCAATATAACACATCAGACTAAATGGACTTCTGGTCCAAGTGCATATGTGCATCAGCAGAGCTACCATTCAATCCTAAGACTTCTGGTAGGTTTAAGTGTAAGATTTTGCATAAGACAGTGTAGGAAGTAGTACATGGAAACCAATAGGGATGGAACAAAACAAAAATGGGAATAGTAATTTTTCAGAAATGAGTAACAACAGAGGCAAATCATGCCAGGTTAATTTAAATTAGTTTATTAGGAAGCTAGACATCTGGGAAACTTTAAAGACACAGGTTAGAAGAGCTTGGTCTGATCACAAAGCAGCTGATAAACTTATTTCATAACTAGCTTAGATTAAGATAAAGCAATATTGTAATGTTTGACCACTTCATATGAAGTATATAATGGGATAGTATTATGTCAGAATTTAAAATGAAAGACAGACCATAATGTAGAAGGTGTTCTGCTTTTAATAAGCCTGCAGTCATGTAGAGTTTCTCATCTATTGATACTTTAAAAATATCTTTATGAGTTTAGCTAGTGAATTTAGGTAACTTGGGTAAGATTTCCTGTCCTACTAAGTTAATTTATTTTGGAATAATGTTTACATTTCATTTGTATAGTCCTTCATATCATCTGCACTTTTCATTTTCCTTTAACAGTATAATTTTTGGCTGCATATCCTTTATACCCCTGTGCAACAGGATATGTACAAAATACTATTTACTTTTTTAGTCATTGCACCACAGTTTCAAACAAAAAATTCCTTTTATCTTTACTTTTGCTTGGGGTCAGTTCCTTGAACTCTCTTTATTCTCAGCTAATGTCAACATATAAGACTGAGAGAACCTGTCTGGTTCAAATTCTCTTTTACTTAAATCGTATTTGTTGCATGTGCAAGGAATGTGTAGCATTGCCAAATGGTTAAACCCATACAGGCTGACATTGTAGCTTGCCATGGAGAACTTACACTTGGGACAAAGCAAATTGCAGAGCAGCAGGGAACTGAACTTGGGTGCTCTCCATCCTACACTGATCTTTGATCACAATCTGTCTGATTCTGGCAATATCTCAAAGAGGTCTGTGCTTTGATCTGGGTGCAGAAGGAAAGCAAGTGTTAAAGCTTCATGTATTTCCTCAAAATGTAATTCTTCTTTTATATTAATCTAGTCCTTCATATTTTAGTGATCAGGAGAACAATGCTGGAGGAAATGAATTACTAGATTCAACCTTCCTCTTTATCTCATTCTGCCCAACAATTTATATAATGCTTAGAAACAGCAGCCTAGGGTTGCTTAAAATGGAGGGAAACCTATACTTATATTTTTCATAAAAATTCATCACATTTCTCCCTAGGCCATCACCTTTTTTCTGTGAAAGCTTAAAAAAAAGTGTCTGAAGTAAACAGGATTTCTTTAATTCAGCTCAGTTGGAGATGAATCAAATGTTCTTCCCGTGCTGTTCTCCACTGACATCACAACAAATGCAAACTGGTAAGCTAGTAGCTCTATATGACTGTTCCCACTACTCTGTCACCATTCCGCCTTTCACAGGATTGCCAGTAATTTACCCACGATTTGTATTCAGTCTAACTCATACACTGTCCATTTTCTGCAGCATCATCAATAACTGTTTTGGGGTATGTTTGTAAAGTGTTGCTCCAAGGAGTGCAAAAGAAGTACTACATTAAAAAAATAAATAAAATAAAAACTCAGTATATATACTTATCTGTTATAGAAGCTAAAAAATGATGAAAAAAGGGATGTTAAGCTCTAGGAGGGGATACACTGTGTTTTCACCCAGAGTAGTCTTCATGCTGCCCTTTGAAGATTGACTTCATCTGGGAATTGTCTCCCTGCCTTCCCCAAGAGTCTGGATCAGAGTTGTTTGCCCTTGAAGGCTGCTTCTGGTTAACAGGAGTTGTCCTCCCACGCTCTTGATAATGGCTTCTGGTGGGGATGAGTGAATTAAAAAACCAAAAGCACTGGAAATGTCAGAAATATGCTTTTCCTTGTGGTATTTTAATGAAGTTGCAGATTATGGTAATCAAGAGAATTCCCGCTCTGGAAAATAAAAGGGGTTTATGTTAATCTGCTGTGACACTGATTGTTTTCCTAGTGTGAAATGATGTTGTGCCTGTGTAGCTATGCAGTAGGCCTGCAGGTTCAGAGTCAGGCTTACAAAACAGTTGATAGAGAGTTACAGTTGTCTGATACAAGTTATCTAGATGTCTTTTACAGGCACTGCAATAAAGACCCTCCCTTTGACCACCACCTCAGGGAAGGTACAGCTCTGTGTTTTCTTTTTTTGCACATGCAGCGGTTTGTGAGTCAAAGAACGTATTATACCTTTTAAAACATGCAATTACAGTTTGTGATAATCTTCCTGTTGAAATATAATTTCATGGGTATGTTGTCTCTCCGCCTTAAACACTGCTTTCATAAGAGCTGTCTGTTTTTCATTTCTCATTGGCTTTTATTTAGAAACTTTAAAAGACATCAGATTTGGCTTTCATTATAGTTAAATGGTGAGATTGTTGGGTAATTTGGACAGAATTTTTTTAATTGTGGGGTTTGAAATAAAATTCCCAAAGACCATCGCTTTGAAATTTAGACTATATAAGTAATGAGGAACATAGTTCTATGAGAAGTGGAACTGTTTTACTGGGGGAGCCTGGACCAACCAGTAGTCACAACATTTGTATATAGTGAACACATATATAGGTTCTAGTTTTTCTGGATGGGAAAGATAGCTGGTGGGTAATTAAGAGCTAGAAATCTTTCTCCTTCAGTTTTCTAAGTTGACTTTCTCTATGCAAGTAAGGTCAAATGTCCCTAGCCTTCCTGTTTTCATTCTCTTTCTCATGATCCCTTTCCCTTTACTTAGTTCCTTCTGTCAAATCTGCTGTGGAAGCCTTGTCTCCAGCTGGAAGGATGAGTTGTATGGAAACTTTCCAAAGCTGAAAGTTGATGACAGCATAGCTGTATCAGATGAATAACAAACTTTTTTTTTTAATATAATTAAATGCAAAGTAATTAATCTGGGTATGAAACTTGTAGACCATATTTATGTAAGATGAAGGTTGTATTTTAAAAAGCATGATTGGGATAAAGAACTGAAGGATCAGAGTGGATAATCATTGCAAGATGAGCTTTAAGGATGATATAGCAGCAAGACGAGAGTCTATGCATTCCTGGATTGTGTAAACAAAAATCAGAAACAGAGTTGCTGTTACCACTATATTTTGCGAACTGTGAACAGCTTTTGTCTTTAAACTAAGATTATCTGAAAAGCAGGAGTTCTGCTTTGCAGATTGGTACAAGGAATAGTATTTTTTTCAGCACTGGAAACCTCAGTAGCGTGATTGATCTGTGAAAGCTAAAGAACACAAAGAATGAAAAACTATCATGTAACAAATAGTGGTGCCACTCTCTTGGGTACATCTTGGCACCTGGTATATTTGAACGTTTTTGACAGTCCCAAGAAACAGCCACCTCCTCTCCCTGCTACCCCAGAGCTCCCATCCCATGGAAAAGCTGCAGTGAGGCCTGGGCATTTTTTGCCCTTTGGACAGCCCCTCAAAAGGGCATTGAGGATGGGGATGCTTCTTACCAGGTCATGGCCCAAGCTTTGCAGGTGTCTGCTTTGCTGGGTTTGGATTAGGGATTTGAAACTGAAATTTTTGTAAGAGGATCAGTGCCAGGACAGCTCTTTCACAGCACGTTATGAACTACTCTCTTCTCAGTTTGGATCCACTCAACTTCTGTGAGTTACAGGAACTGCAATAACTCCAACTGGAGAAAATCAACGTAAAGCACTGCTATCTTAGTGATTAGGTCAATCCCTTGGATTATGGGAGTTATAGATTCAAGATCCACTTCTTTGAACTGAGATAACTTGAACACGTGTCAGCCACTTCCCTGGAATATACTTTCATTGTTGGTTTAATTCTGAGGCAGTTCAGAATCTCCTGCAAATCAATATGTTTCCATAGAAAGGTTTGACTGTCATTGAGGAAAGGTGTTTCAAATAAAACAGTATTCTCAATAAGCTCTATTTCATATTTTAAAAAAGTATATTGGTAAATTGAAATGTCTACAAAAGAATTAGAAGAAATACTGGATTTCTAGAAAATCTTTACAATAAAAACTCCTGATATTCAGTCTTTTCAGTTTATCTTTAAAGGTAAATGGCGCCTGCTCACAGTAGATAAGTAACTATAAGAAGAGTAGATTTACTAGAAGACAGCATTTTGACCTCCTGAAGGCATAAAAAACTACAAAAAGGTTCTCATGGCTGGGAGCTGAAGCTGCTTGAATTCAGAACAGAAATCAGTGGCAAATGTTTAATGTAGGATAATCAGCACCTTTAAGAGAAATGGATTATATCTGCCAGTAAATGCTGTCATTAAACCAGGATTATTTTAAAACTGTCTCAAGATTCAGCAGAAATTTTTCCTATAAAAAAAGTTTTAATTCAAGTGGGATTCCTGAACTTCCTGTAGGAATCACTTGAAGGTATGTCATGATGTCTTCTACAGAAGGTCAGGCTAGGTGATCATATTGATCTTTTCTAGGTGAAGTTTTGCTATTTTTTTTTCTGTCTTATAAGTTATTGTGAATGATAATAATAAAAAATATTAGGTTAAACAAAATGATTTCTCACCAGACATCCAGTCAAAATCTATTTAAATGAAACAAATCTTCTTTTTTTTCATTCCTTTCCTTAATTTTTCCACTTACTATAATAAAATAGAGGTGATTTTTCAAAAATATTGCTTTCTTTTGACATTTTCATGAAAATATTTCAATTATTCATGCTAAAACTTTGCCTTTATTCTTTCCCAGCTATAATTTTTCAGAAATGTTGGAGCAACAGCTTTGCCTGACTCAAATATATTTCTCTCATTCCAGCACTGAAAGAGTTTGTACCTCTTCATCTGAGCTCAAGTGACAGGATTTTGAGAAAATATTCTGAATTCACTCTCTGCTACTTTTCCTTGCACTGAAGGGTACACATGTCCTGGGCTTACATAGCAGCTTTCTCCCTTGAAGATTTGCTAAGCAGTAGTCCTAGGTCTACAGAGACGATAGGAAAAATAAAGTAGGTTCTTGTTTATGTGGATGATCACTAATTATTCTTAATAAAGAGTAGCAAATTGCCATAATAAAGGCAGGTAAATAGCTGATGGAGGCAAATTAGTATCAATCTGCCTCACTGCCGAATAGGGTTTTAGCTGGCTACAAGATAACATTAACGTTGAATCTCACTAGTTTCAGTGTTTGTTTCTGCACAGGAAATAGATTATTCTGCTTAGTTTCACCCTCTTTTTCTGAGATTTTATAGGACAGTTCCAAAGGATACACAGAGAGGTATCCATGAAACTTTCCTCAAGATGACAAATAAAGGTTATGAGAAGAATTTAACTGTAAATGTATGATGATTTGTTTTCAAAATGTCTTTGTCTTTGTTTTCCACTAAGCGTGTCATAGATGAGGGATGTTCCCAGGAATACGGAGATGTGGTGCACCTAAAAACAGAAATAACATTCAGAAACCTCATCCCACATGCTTTCTTACTATGTGGTTAAACTAATGCACTGTTAAAAAATACATTTCTTTCAAATGGTCCTTCATTTAGTATTAAAAAGAGAAGCTTGCAATTGGATTAATCTTCAAAGAAGGCTCAGTACATGCTTTGGCTTACCGGAGTCTCTGCCTGAACTGTTGTTTCTAAAATAAATAATACCATCTAAAAAACCTTTCAGATGGAAAACTGCAGTGATCATTCTTCTCAAAAATTTGCATGCTCTGATTCCAGAAGAGAAAAAGGGCTCAGAATCCACCTCCATCTGTTTTGGCATCCCATTTCAGATTGTCCTAAAGATGAATCGTGGTCTCATAACCCCCAAAACTTAAGTTTTCAAGGAAGATTGCTGCCTATAAGGAAGAAAGTTCATGTTCAAAGCAGCCTCTTGCACAGTGAGAACATCACCACTGGCACCTCCATGACTTCAGAAGATTGCAGCTCCTAGTACAAGGCAAAATGTTGACACTAGATCTTTTCTGAGGTGAAAGCTAAGGGATGGGAAGATAAGAAATAAAAAGGGAAGATGGTTGGGTGAGATAAACTACAATTTTACTTCAAAAAATAGTGCTAAACAATGAAACCTGATTGGACTGATCATCTTAGCTACCAGGCCTTTTGCTGTGTGTAATTATTTGCTTCATTTGTGTTTGTGGTTGCCTGGTAAATCAGGTTACAGAGCTGCATATGAAATATCCCTCTTCTAGGGCTACAGAGAAGAAACACTTTGGGTCTTGATTTGCACAGCCTGAAGCACTGGACAGGTGGCGGAGCATCCTGGATGACAGACTGGGATCCCCCGCTGGGAAAGCCTCCTGCGAAATTCCTCTGTGGGAATGATTTATTATTGCAGTGCATTTCCCTCTGATTAAACAGCAGTCAACAATCATCTTCAGCTGCAGACACATTTGTAATGATGAATGTGTCATAGGAGTATACTGCTTTCTTGGAACACTCAAAGAAAGCATAGTTTTTTTTCTAGGCTACTGCTGCAGCTGTTACATTGAGTTTGAATTGCTCGAATATATGTCATGGATAGGAATGGACTTTCTGGGATGTGTTCAGATACAGACCTTCAGAACACCTATCTACTTCATTAATGAACTTGGAGCTACAGAAGCAGCTGGACACTGCAATATCAGACCTTTTGGTACGTTCTCCTTCAGTGATGGGGCCCAGAGAAACTCGCTTTTTAAGGAGCTGGGTGCCATGGAGAGGAAGGATTGAAAACAGGCTTGCTGGGTAGGAGCTGTATTTTTTTTGTTACCTAGAGGTAATAAGGAAAAAAAGAGGGCTTAATAAAACTGAACACTTTCTTCTACTTTGTATTACTGGATGCATCTTTGGCCCAACTTATTGCCTGTTTCTCAAACTTTAAGTAATAATTTAGTGGTCTAGAAATGCTTGCTTACCTCTAGAAAACTTTAGTTCACATCCCTGTCTGTCATGTCTATGAAGATTCAAGGATCCATCTTCCATTTGGATCTGTAAGAGCAACTGATGTAACTAAAACTCTTCTGCTTCTTGGGCTAAACAGAGCGACCACCTAACCTTGTGACTGGAGCACTAACAAAAATGGGGAAAAGTTAGCAGTGATAGTTGGCCCAGTTACTATCTCGGTATCCATAGATATCTGCTGCTGCAGCTGAGTATCCTAACACTACGCATCCAGTGGCTAAATAGTAATTCTTTTGCTCAAGGCTAATTTAAGTAGTTCTTGAAAAAGAAGAAAATTCAGCCCAGGGGTATAAGGAGACACTGCTGACAGCTCTGTCTCACTGCCAGAGTGGAGCATGGCTGGGAGACACCATCCTGAATCACTGCAGGGGCCTAGGAGCCCAGTCTGATGGGCTCTGCCCAGGGGCCTTGGCCATGGGGGAGAACTGTTAAAGGTGGGTTGCACTGCCGTGTTGTCGGTGTAGGCAACAGAGCTCACCTGGCAGGTTTACCCCAAGAATGCATGTTGCTTCAGGCAAGCCAGCCAGCCAGAAGAATACTTGTTCATGAGTTTTTGAATCCCAGTAGAGCTTGCGAATGAACCAGGAGGCTCCCTGGTCAGTACTCAGTAGGTAAAGACAGGTCTAGTCATGCAGCTGCAAGTATTTAGGCACTAAGGATCATTTACCAGTCCTCTGCCTACAGTCATATTACTGCACAGGGAGCCTGTTTCCAATACTTCCATATTCAAAGTCCTTGCTCAGCTACCATGTAAGTTCTTCTTAGTTCCTTTAATGAGAATATTTTCCTCTGGAATTTTTTGTATGTGTTATTCTCTGTCCTTAAGGCAAAAAGTACGAGTATGTTTGGTATGTTTTGACATCTTTCCATATTATACCCTTTAATGAAACTTAAGAACTATTTGTTTCTTTTGTAAGGCATTTATCCACTTCTTTCTTTCATTGTGAACTAGTTACCTAGAGTCAATCACCTTTCCCTTCTCCTTCACCATTACAGTCTCAGCATGAGAAATGTGATGAAGTCATAATGGAAGTTGTTTTGAACTATAGAACATAACTGGGACTACTTAAAAAAACTTATTACCAAGAAAAGCAACCAGGAAAAGAAACTTTGTCTTGCTTTTTCCTGAATGTAAACTGCTATATCTACCCTGCTCTATTTTACACCGGTCTTAAAATTAAGTGAATTTGCTCTGCATTTTATTACCCTTGCCTGTTTTACATACACAAATTTGGTGCATAAGATTTTGGGGCTTATTGGTCAGCAAACAGGGTGCAGACCTTACTGGAGGACAGCTGTAGATAATTTTTTTGCCGTGTTTTGTTGTCCATGCTGCTTTCAGGCTGTTCTGTTTTCCTCTCACTCATGAAGACCACACAGTTGTCCGTCCAGATTGCAAAACAAGGAGGCACCTGGGGAACCAATGATTCTGTGCTGAATTGCCGATCCCCATCAGACAGTGCCCACAAGGGGCTCTGTAACCCTGCTGAAACCTCCTGATTAAGACACAGCAGCTGACATTTAATTGCTTTGTGTGGGTTTTCAGTGAAACATCCTGAGAGTGTAATAACTTTTGCAATTGATGGCACTTCTTAGAGCCCTTCTTGTTATTTAATTGATTCCAGGATGGTGCTTGCTAAGAAAAATGCTGTTTGTTGGTGCTTGAGCTGTTTATTATCCATTAATAACCATGTGGGTGGACAGCTGTATTGTGCTGATCAATACACAGAGCTGTGCTCCTGACGTAGGGAGGTGTGAGGATTTGGCATCCAGGTTATACAGAGAGAAGACAGCTACTTTCTTGCCTTACAAGGATCCTTCCTGTCCTTGCTTAGCTGGCATAAACCCTTAGAGGAGTCCCTTGTTCCCAGGTGTCTGGAGAAGCACATTTGTGCAAGGTTGTGTGTTGGTACTGAGCCATCTTCTCCCAGCTGAGGAACAACAAATACAAATATATTGTTTTTCTGTATTTTCCTAAGGTTTAAAGCAGCAGATTTCTCTTTTTGTCTGCTAAAACCATGCTTACTGCATAGTCACATTGAAAATAAATTATAAAATAAATCACAAAATAACTATTAGTACTAAGGAGATGGTAGCTAATTATACTTCAGGTTCTGTGCCTGCTTTTTTTGTCACGTCCAGGATGTCAACATCCTGGTCTTCAGATTTTTCAATATGACTGGAAAATATTTTCGGTTGTACATATGTCTGTGTATATGCATATGAATGAACAAGACATGCAAATATTAGAGATATTGAAATACAGTTTCCCAATTAATGGAAAACTAGGAATTTTTTTTAACAATTCAAACAAAACCTTATTTCTACAACTTCCTGTGACATGAGAAATTGGAAAAAAATTGTTTTCAAAATTGTGTTACGTGGTGCATGGCATCCACTGATTTGTCATAACACCATAGAGAATTATAAGCAAAAACCAATGAATAAGCAATTGAATTATATTAAATGAAATTTTCTTTTTTGCTGAATTTTTCATTTCTAGTTCTGAATTGCTTTTCTGATGCTTATGTCACTGCAAGTATGATACTGCAAAAAAAAATAAATCACTTTCACTGTAGTACCATTTCCTGACAAATGCATGAGGTTTATTCATAAACTGTTACTGGGCTCATATTTGCTCTGAGTTCAAGGTTAGTTTTGAATTCATTTCAGATGAGCTGCTGACCTGATGAAAATCAGTAGAAATTAAAGATAAAAGTTAAAGCCTTCCCTACCTAAGCTCTGCATTTTTATATAGGTCCTTCCTTTAAATGTATTACTTTGATGTAGTAGTAACCATCACCATTAACATATTTTGTGTCAACAAATTGTGATCACTTTAGCCATTGGGGAGCTAGAGGTGATTTCAAGACGGTGACCTAGAGATGAGAGGTACTTTATCTCATTAGAACATAATTAGTGCTGTCTGGGCCCCTGTGGAATTACTCTTTCATGATGAGGTCCATAACCTAATGGAAAAGAAGCCCATTGAGCCCATTGGAGGAGCTAACTTTGAACAGCATTCAAAAAGTAATTTGGCAACTGAATAGTTGGGCTAGTTAGGCTGTGCAACTGAAATTACTTTAAACCAGGATCTCTGGGCTTCTCCTGGAAAATGAACAACAAAGGGGGGATTTTTTTTTAAAAATTATTCAGTATATTTGTTTCTTATGCATCACAATCACAACTGAAGTCCCCAGAAAAACAGGAAGAGCAGTGTATTTTATGGAATTGAATCAAGATCTGTTTTGGATTTTTTTTCCCTTCTGTACAAATTGCAAAGTGGGAGTGGGGGGAGAGGATGGAAATGGAAAAAAGTGAACGGAGACTACTGTCTGTCCCTTCCTTACCCTTTGGGGCTTTGCCACATTAGGCTTTTGCAATCAGATTAGCAGTTTCCTTTGTAAGACTTCTCTCATTTCAGGTTAGTATTCATATGCCGTAATGTTATTGCAAAGTGACTTTCCCAGCACGTTCACTAAGATGCATGTTAATAGGTAGTGATGGAGATGAGCTAACATGATGGGGTTGTCAGACAGTGTTAGCAGTGCAGTTCTGTTCTGCCCTTTCCATCTTGCATATCACCAAGCTGAAGCATCAAGGATTGGAGCATATTTCTTTGTTCACTTCACATGAAGAACCTTTTTAGGGGATGAGGAGGGCAGCTCACTGCCAGCTGTGACCACTGCAATCAGAGCAGAGAAAAAAAACTGTTCTCATATGCCCTTGGGAAATTCACCTCAAAGGTGGCTCTGCTGTGTTCAAGGACATACAGAACTGGACATCACAGGATCAGCAGTAGCTGTTACAGGAACTAAATGTTCTCTCAGGGGGCTGTAAGCTAAAGACACTCCTAAATGCAGAGCAAAGGTATAAGAACCAACTAATTTTGTTTTCCTCCTCCATGGAATTTGCAGTTTTGCATAATGGGAAGTTATTCTCTCCCTTACTCCTATGTCTAACTTTCATTTCATCTCTGGCACAACCCATGTCAGGAGGAGTACATTTGAGATTGTGACTCTGTGACCAAAAACAACTAAATAATCATTAAGTGGTATTTTTTTCCCCAGCATAATACCATTTGCTATAATTATTGTTATAGCTGCATCTATAAGGTCTAAGAAAAACTGAAGCCCTGGGGCTGTGCACACCTGGGCTGGGAAGACTTTCATTTAACTATAGCTGTTCAAAAGCAGATCTTCTGATCTAGTCCCCATGGCTCTCTGTATCAGTATAAGCAGAAACAACTGTATCCAATGGTGCCAGTAACCCATTTAAATAAGGATTCTATTCTGGAGAAAATTATGTTTCTACATCACCCCTAGGATGATGCCCTATTTTTGACAGATGAAGTGTAATGTGCCTCATCTTCATTTCTTGCTGTGGCTTCATTGTTCTTTACAAACACTGTTGTTTTTCACTTTTCAGCCCTTCACACTCTGAATTGTCTTTACCCAGAGACTGATGCATATTTTAGCATTTATCTTTGAAAATGCATATTCATCCCTTTATAAATTGTTCCCATTTGCAAGGTCCAAAGTATTACAATTGCCTAAGAGTTCATAAAAATATAATCACGCTGATTGCCTGCTTTGGAGTATGACATAAGCGTGCCCAGGACATAAATCACTGTCATTTCTATCCTCTGTGAAATGCTATGGAAATGTCCTTGTTTTAGTATGGTGCATCACTTCGATGTCTTCTGCTCAAACCTGTGCATAGATCATACTGCCTCTCCCTGCAAATTTACAATTAAGTGTTTGATTAGTGGCACTGAGTTGACTTTTTAACCATCATCTATTTGTGGCTTTCTTATACGCAGTTTCTCCAGGGGGTTGCCTGAGCAGGACTGATTCCAGTGCACTGCCTGACATGTAGCCCTCCCCAACGTTCTGTACTCGGCCACCCAAAACACCCCCTCAGACAAAGTAGCAATGTGAGAGGACAAAGTTTGGACAGGATTTTAGATCAACCAGGAGACAAATCTGTTGCAAGCACAAGCCTGAGAGGTATTTTCACTAATAAATGGCTCCCTGACAGCCGTGAACAGTTGTATACCCAGTGATGGCATATCAGGCCTCTTGAGTCCATTGTACAAGTGAAACTGGTAATGGACAGTTGAATGAGAGAGAATTTTTCCTGTTCTCCCACAAAATCTTGGTGGACAGTCAATCTCTGACCACTCTTCCTTTCTACCCAGCCAAAACTGGAAAAAAAATCCTTTTCATTTTCCATTAATTAAAGGCACCTGAACCCTAAAAGTGAGAGAACTTTTTATTTTAAAGAAATCTTATAATAGCTTCTTGGAGACAAATTTGATTTGTTTCCTAGAATATTACTAAAGCAGCCAATCCCTTGAGATTGACAGCTTCCTATTAAAAAAAAATTAGCACTTTATGGTGGAAATAAACTTTCACTGGAAACTTCCCAACGAACCCCATTTTTTGGTAATTGTCTGGCTCATGCCTTCTCCCTCCCATTCTGTCTCCGTTGCATAAAATTACAGGGTTTTTTTCCACTTGTGTAATGGAAAATATACCAGTGAAATATATACCAGTTTTAGTTTCTTTGTTTTTTCTTTTTTAGGAAGACAGCATAACCAAATCTGGATTTAATGTCCATATTTGAAATACCTTATTTATATTTTCTATAGAACATCTACTATATTAATAACTAAGCCTGTATACTCTTGATTCTATTCTTGTCCTTACCTGTTGGCTCTTGGGAGGAAAGTTGAAGCCTAACCCTCCTGTTATAACACATGCAGTCAATGTCAGTACCTTAGCTGTTGGTACATAAAATGACAGCCTGTCCCCAGGTCACCCAGGAATATCCTAATTCCTTTCAAAGAATGTAAATTTTATTTAGGGAAACTATCTCTTCTTTGGGCTACTGGCACTTCTGAGTCTTCCCACTTTTAAGGGGAGCTGAGTTATATCTTCTGTGCTGGAGGGTTTTAACTGCTTTGACCTTTCTTCCTATTTAGGCTTGAGTTTTAGCAGGAAGAATTTATGATGCCACAGATCCATTGTGTTCACATTCCCAGAAGATTATTTGGTGCCCCTGCCACCAGTTGCTCTTCCATTTGGGAGTATAGCTTCTGTGCCATATGGATCTACTCACCCCTGCTCAGCCCTGCTCCTGAGTGCTTTTCAGTTGCAGGCAAAACCACAGTAGAGATTATGGTGAGTTTCAAGGAAAGTCTTTGGTTTCTAAACTTATTGAATTAACACAAGAGCTGTTTGAGACATTCCTCCTTGCCTCCTTCCCTCATTCACTGCTTCACTTTTTGAAGCCAAAGGCTTTTCTTTCACAGTGATTTATTCAGCACCTTTAGCAAGCCTTTAATAAGAAAATGAAACCTGGAGAGCTAATTCAGAGACTTCAGAAATGGGAGAGGAAGTCGAAGACACAGGGTAGCAGGAAGGAGCAAGGGAGGAAACGGGTGGGGGTAAAAGGGAGAAATGATTAAGGGTGGAAGGAAAGAGGTATTTCAGTTTTTCTATTTCTTTGATATCATTCTTGCTGCTTTTATTTTTCTTCCTGGTTCTGCTTGTTAGTAGAAATGAAGTTGGCAAGCTCCATTGAGAAGGCAGTAGCAAAGTCAATTTCCTAGTGCTGCCAAGTAGGTTCCCATGTCTAGACGGTGCATACAGCGGTTGGCAAAAGGCCAGAAAGAGAGTTAATAGATTTACAAAATAGCAGAATTTCTCTGTGTTGATATTCTCAGGGTGTTTCCAGAACTCAGAGAGAAGTAGGTAGTCACACTTTACAATTTTTCCTGCTAATAAAAGCCCTCAGAGGGAAGAACTTAATAAAAACACTTTTGGTCTGAGGCACATTGTCTAAAGATACCTCTCCAGAGGTGAGAAGGTAAGTATTATTACGTATTACATTAACTGTAAATATTACTGGCTGTACATGCAGGCTAACATGGAAAGTTTTATTGTCATGTACAAAAGTACATGAACAGATAAAAAACCCGCACATGCTGGAAACAGGACTTTTTTGACTCTACAGGGGATTAAGTTTTGGCTTGCCATGCTGTGTTTGACGGAAGACTGGCAACTCTACCCATTAGGGAAGTAAAACCTTGTATTTGCACAAACCTCTTCCATCTGTTAAAACTCTAACCACCGGCATTTTCAAGCCCCCGAAAACCATATGTTGGCAATGATAGGGTGGCAAAATGTGCGTGTGAGAGAATTATTTGAACTGTAGTAGTACACCAACGATCCAAATTGCACACACAATCTGTGATATTGATGGATAGCATAGTGGAATCTGAAACTGATAATCTGTTCTTTGGAGTCATGAATAAGTAGACATAGACTGTGGCTTGGGAAAACAGAGCTCAGGTACCTCTTTGTGTCTCTTTTGCAAACTTGACAAGTGTCTCTTGACCATCAGCTTCTACCTGTAAAAGAGAGGTAGTAGTATTTTCCTACTTTACAGTCTATCAGTAAAGTGTATGCTTTGTAGAGAGCGAGGGACTTAAATACAGAGCAGGAAAAGGAATATTTTCAAACATGTAAATTTATCTGATTGTCTTGGGAAAAAGCCAGATGAAAAAGTAACTTTTCTCATTTTCATTGTCGAAAGCTTATGGAGAGCAAGGTGGTAAAATGGCTGAAGGTGAACTTGGTTTGAAGAAACAACAGAGTAAATGACAGTATTTGAAAGTCTTAGGGAGGACAAAGATAGGTGTAAAGTTCTGAAATGGTCAAAGCAGCAAAACAACCTCAAGTACTGTAATAATAAAGGAAAAACTTAGAAAGTAGTCAATATAGAGCACTTTATTAAAATGACTTCTTTCTGTTATGGAACAACTGAGCTGAAGTATTCTGATCCTGACAGGTCTGATCCATCCACTATACTCAACACTACCACTCCTCAATAACTTGTCGAATTGCTAGACTGGCTGTGCACCAAACCCCAGATTTACCTGGGCAGGAATGTTTGCCAGTCAATACCACTAACATTCTCTGTTGCATGTGAGCCCTGTCTCCTCCTGAACTGAAGATGAGAATATATCCTGAGACCCTGGGGAGCTGAAGATATGGAAACTATGTTCTTTATTCCTACTCCCAGGTGCTCTTTGAGTATGCCATGCAGCTAGGTTTGCATTCATAAGGCAAAAGGATCTCAAAAAATGTTTAGATTTTAGTGGTGTCATCTCTCCCCATAATTAACTTATTTTTTATTTCTGCTCTGATATAACAGGATGGCTGCAAAAGAGTCTTACCTCTTCCCTTTTAATGCTTGGATGACAGAAATATCTGAAGCCCCTTGTCAAATTTCAGAAAGGACCTTGTAGTTTAAAGGGAAATCTTCTGAAAGAAGCAGAGTCTCTGAGGGAGGTGAACTGAGAGAGGAACAGAAAAGCAAACAAAGACTAGCAAAGTGGTACTCCAGACCTCTCTTGAACTTCGTGCTTGATAAGAAGGTTGGGCAAAGGAGAGTTAGAATTTTTCCCTTATTTACTACAGAGAGCCTCATAGCCCTGTAGCTACTGCAGGGAAACTATTTTGCTCTACTTATTATGCCAGTTCACACAGGGTAGTTCATTCAGTAAAACGTAAAGAGAGATATCACATACAAAACCATTTTTATTATTGTTATAATTAGCTGTTTAATGCAATACTTTAACTAGGAGTACAACTCAGTAGAAGTACATACATATATATTGCATGTAATTTTAGTTGGGTCTTCAAGATATTTCAAGCCTTCATCATCTCAGTCCTTCATGAATTCTTTTGGTGAAGTACCTTCTTCCTTCATCCTGCATAACTTATTTGAATCTTGCTGGATAACACAGATGTTTTTCTTCCAAACGGAGCACACCATTACACCCAAATTCCCAGTTAATATGACTTTATCAGGCTTTGCTTTCACTGCATGAATGTTGTGTATAATATGTATATATCTATAGAGCATATATAAATATATATCTATAATGTATATATAATCAAGTGGGTCAGCTTTTCATAGCTAACCATAAACTTGTGCTTATCTTATTTATATGAGATCAAATGTACAACATCAAGAATTTGACCTTTCCCCAAGTTGTAAGATCCTCAGTTTTACCATATGATTTTGGATATCACATACATGTAATGCATTCCCTTCCTTCTTGCTGTAGTATTTTCTTTTGAAGAAAAGAATGCAGTTGGCTTTTATTATAAATGAATAACAGGTTTTCCATAACCTTAAGTTAAAAAACGTCTCAAGAAGAGATGAGGTTCTTCCTCATACATAGAGCTTGAAGAGTAATTGGACATTCACTGTAGATATATTTACATTATAACTTGATCTGAATAGTATTACACATAATGTATTAGTTTTTTACATGGTCAAGATATGGTGTTGGTCATATTAAAACACACTATCTAAAGGTATTTACAAACTGCTAGCCTCTAATTTACCAACCACCTCTACTAAGTGCCACCAGAATTAAGGGATAAGATATAAGATCTGGTTTTGTCAATCATGGCACTCTTACCAGTGTTTTTATTATTACTACTATTACCACCATGATGTGCTTCAGAGAAGGGCAACCTTCAGACTGAGGGTGTAGAGAGGGACTCCTAGTGGGGGGAAAATCTCCCATCGTCCATACAACCTATATGATCTGGAGGAGCAGAAAAGCAATCCAACCACAGTCTGTATGTCCCTTCACAAATTAGGCCATGCAGAGCTTCTCCCCTCCCCTCCACTCCCTTCTTCAGTGCCATCAGGTGTGACAGTCCAAATGTTAAATAATCAGTGAATTCCTTCCTTCCAAAGCCCACTGTAACATGGGCTCTGAACATACAGCCTCACGAACCACCCACAGTTGCTTCTTCCAGAAAACCAGAGCATTTTGGGACATCTCAAAGTAAACAGTCCCTGTATGCTTCTTGGGGAGAAAGGTGAAACAAACCCAAACAAGATAAAAGAAACACAATACATCGATAAGAAAAGAGTAGATATCTAATGGCACTTTTCAGGTTATGCAGAGCTTTAGAAGGTGAAAAGACACTAGATTTTTTTGCATTTATTTGGTTAATACTGGGATTAAATGCTTATAACGAATCTACCCAGTATCCTGAAATAAGAGGCCTTGGAGGACTGATTATACAAGTGTAGCCCACTAATTCTGCAATGTAGCAATGTGGCAAGACGCCATGGGAAGAGGAGGGGAGTAAAAATGTAGGAGAAATAATAGCATTGGTTGTAGTAAATGGTTCATGTCCAACTTAGCCTTACTATAATCACATTCTTAAGCTTGGTTTCCCACTGAATACCCTGCTAGTAAGCATAGGAAAGAGAAGGAATTCAAAGGAAGGCAGGGAACCTTAAAATTGCACAGGGCATAAAATGAATCTGTGCATGTTGCTGCACTGGATTCCACCACAAGAATGTTCACTCTGCCATTACCCACTGGGGAAGATAATAATTGACCTGGCTTTGTCTTACACAAGTTTTTTTGGTTTGGTTTGGGGTTTTTTTGTTTGTAGTTTTTTTTTTTTTTTAAATTTTCAATTTCAAACACAAGCTTCTCACTCCACACAGAATTTTTGGTTTCAGTGGAGGACAATTTGCATACTAGGCAAT